>CM035416.1:70867684-70902684 GCA_020310875.1 Ceratopteris richardii
TATCAAAATGACAGTGAGAGCATTGATATTTCTAAAAATGAGAAATATCTTCGAGAGGAATGTCTAAAGCATGTATATGAAGGAAGTCGTTTGACACGACTAAGTGCGAGCTTAGTGATTCTCAATCTTCAAAATCGTTTTGGATGGAGTAATGTATCGGTTTCAACACTATTAAGGTATAATTTTCAATTTTTTATCTATTTATATATATATGCATAAATAAATAAATATATATATATATATATATATATATATATATATATATATATATATATATATATATATATATATATATATATATATATATATATATATATATATATATATGAATACATGCATATATAAACATACACATAATATACATGAATGCATACACACATATAAACATACACACACATATACACACATTTTGAAGGATGGAAAAATAATTTTAAAGTATGGGAAAACAAAAAGTGTCCATTCAATGAAGATTTTTATTGTTACTTTAGATAAGGTAAGAACAAGAACTTGAATTGAATGGACACTTTTTGTCTGCGCATCTTTTAAAACTATTAATGCATCTTTCAAAATATTCATGAAAAATTTGATTGTTTGGATGGCAGGATACGATTTTTTGTTTTGGAGGATATGAAGTATGTACCTTCATTGAATGATTTGTCGATTCTATCATATGTTCAGTTTGAAAGTGTGAGAAGCGGATTTATAATTGCTATTCAAAGAATTTGGCACTGTTTATAGGCCATACAATGGTGACTTGGATGAATCGCATGCACAGAGGTTACTCAAGATAGAGCAATCTGATTATAATGGACTAGTGGTAGCAGGATTCCTAGGGTATGCAGTAAACCTCTTGCATGTCAATGATAAGCATCTGAACTTTAGGATACAAAGTGGAAATCATGGTGGCTTGAGAGGATCACTTTTATACAGCTTGTTCAAAGTGATCCTCTCAAGCCACCATGATTTCCACTTTGTATCCTAAAGTTCAGATGCTCATCATTGACATGCAAGAGGTTTACTGCATACCCCAGGAATCCTGTTGGCACTAGTCCATTATAATCAGGTTGCTCTATCTTGAGTAACCTCTGTGCATGCGATTCATCCACGTCACCATCGTATGGCCTATAAACAGTGCCAAATTCTTTGAATAGCAATTATAAACCCACTTCTCACACTTTGAAACTGAACATATGATAGAATCGACAAATCATTCAATGAAGGTACATACTTCATGTCCTCCAAAACAAACAATCGTATCCTACCATCCAAAACAATCAATTTTTTCGCGAATATTTTGAAAGATGCACATAAGCATACACATATATAAAATTATATGCATATATATATATGTATATTTATTTATTTACTTTTTTTAATGTATCTTTCTTTTATAAACTTACAGGTTATTATCTGAAAAGTTTTTACCAAGTCAGAATATTCTTCCTACCTCACATGATGAAATGAAGAAGATAATCAACAATCTTGGTATAGATTATCAATGTATACATGCATGTCCTAACGATTGTATATTATATAGAGGTGAATATGCAGACTCTTTGACATGTCCCAAATGTCAATCTCCTCGATATAAAGAAGGTAAAATCCCAAAAAAGGTATTGAGACATTTTCCATTGGCTCCACGGATTAGACATATGTTTCACCGCCCCGAATTATCAAAGCTTTTGACTTGGGGACATGATCACAAAAGTACTGATGGAATAATCAGAATTCCTCATGATAGTATTGCTTTTCAACATATTGATTCTACATGGCCTCAATTTGCACAAAATCCATAGAATCTAAAGTTAGGAGTTGCATTAGATGGGGTTAATCCATTCTCCATGAAATCTAGTAAATGGTCAACATGGCCAGTGGTAGTCATAAACTACAATCTTCCGCCATATCTTAGCATTAAAAAGGAACATTTAATGCTTTCACTTTTAATTCTAGGCAAAAGACAAGTTAAAGATATGAATATATATCTTGCTCCTCTCATTGACGATCTCCAAGAGTTATGGAGAGGTATTAATGTCATTGATGTATCGAAAAGCATCAATGAAAGACATATTACAGTTTGTGGTATTGTGGCGTGGACTATTCACGATTTTCCAGGATATGGTGTTTGTTCAGGTATTGATGTAATTTTTTTATTCAATATGCATGTAAATAAATATGATTTAATCTAATTATATTTTTATCATTTTCATGATGCAGGAATATCTACTAAGGGTTATAAAGCTTGTCCATATTGTGGTGATTGGTTGAGATCAATCTATAGTAAGAATCTCAACAAAAATATTTATCTTCGACATCGACAATTCTTGCCTGATGATCATCCATTAAGATCTAAAAGAGAAGCGATACATTTTAATGGAAAGCTTGAAACAGGTCAGTGTCCAAAACTTATGATGCCTATGGATTGGTATAAAAAATGGACAGATGGACCTCTGATAGATCCAGAATTAGAAATCTTCAGTGATGATTTAGATAATGAGTATGTGAAGAGAGGTAAAGGAAAATTGGCACTCGCAGAGAACATATCAATATGGTATTCTTTGGAGTATTGGAAAGAGTTAAAAGTATGTCATCTTCTTGATCCTATGCATATATTCAAAAATATTGGTTATTCACTATGGCACCATCTTCTTGGGCTAAAAGATACCACAGCATCAAGGAATGATTTCAAAGATAAAAAATCCAAACCAAAGTTATGGCTAGTTTTTGATAGACATCGACAAGAAACGACTTATGCACCTGCTCCTTGGGTATTTACAACAAGAGAGATACAGACTATCAACAATAGAATTCAATTGATTAAGACTCCTACAGGATATGGAGCATCTTTTCAAAACATGTTTACTATGGATGATAAGAGCTTATCTGGGTTAAAGACCCATGACTGGCATAACTTTTTGAAACATATTTTACCTTTGGTTATCGATGGATGTACAACAAAAGGAGTACGAGATGTGATCTATCATCTTGGATCACTTATAAGGTAATTATGATACTTTTATATTTAATATGTATGAATATTGGATATATTTTATTTTTTAATTAACTTTTTTATAATTGTTTTTATGATATGTATAGGTTGATTACATCCAAAGAGATTGACAAAAACTCGATCCCACAAAAAAAAAAGTGAATGCAAAGAGCTACTATGTTTGATGGAGAAAGATCTTCCTACTTCATTTTTTGATATTCAGGTTCATTTATTAGTCCAACTTGTAGATGAAATAGAGATTGCAGGTGTTGTCAACACTCGATGGATGTTTTGGGTCGAGCGATTTATGGGAATATTAAAAGGTTATGTGCAACCAAGAGCGAAACCAGAAGGATCCATG
Source organism: Ceratopteris richardii (assembly GCA_020310875.1). Taxonomy (NCBI): domain Eukaryota; kingdom Viridiplantae; phylum Streptophyta; class Polypodiopsida; order Polypodiales; family Pteridaceae; genus Ceratopteris; species Ceratopteris richardii. The sequence goes on from CM035416.1 coordinate 70,871,032, forward strand.
GCAAAGGGTTGGATGCTTGAAGAGTGCATGTATTACGTTAGTGAGTACCTTGAAAGAGTTCATGAAGAAGCTCCACGTGCATTGACCAACGAGTCTTCTTCAAAAATAACAGATGAGGTATTATCAGGTAAGGGAGTTCCATTCTTATTTACATTTCAAGAAAAAAATGATGTTTCTACTTTTGTAGCATATAATAGTGAATGCATGCAAGCATTCCTTAGCGAGTACGAGGAACTTCAAAATATCCAAAGTAAAAGGCGAAAAAACAAAAGATATAAACGTAATCTCGATAATAATGAGATTATAGATATATCTTCTTTCACGGATTGGCTATATATTCGGTTGCAACATGCCAACGCAAATAATGAAGAAATCTCAGATAAGCAAAGAGAGTTAATGATAGGTTGTGAACGAAAGGTAATTTTATTAAAATAATATTTTATTTTTTTCACATATGTATATTAGTTTCTATTTACTAATTGAACTTATTTCGCACGCTCGAATGTTCACTAATATGTGGGCTTTTGGACAGCATATTAGAATCAAAGCCATTGATTCTTTACGTAAAACAGAGGATTCTAGTATTGTTGCTTCTTTCAAGCAGCTATCACGTGCTAGCTCAAAAGACACGAACCTTATAGATAGCGAACTTGGTTAGGAACTATTGTTGGTATCTACGAAATTTCATTTCGTACATTCAAACAGGTAGAAAAAAGTTTATATTTTTTATGATAGAGTTAGTTATTTTTTTAAGCACATAATAATGGGTTTTTGTTGTTATATATTTTGATAGGTCATTTTGAAGGTTGACTGGTTTCGATCCGAGTATAAAGGTAGTGATTCCACATTAAGAAAGGAATTATCTGGGTTTTGGGCAATTGATTCTTCCAAGGTAATGTGATCTACTAAAGAACCATATATTCTTCCTAGGCATATTGAACAAGCATTTTTTTATAAAAACCTAGATGCTCATCCTTGGTGGCAAGTCATTCATGTGCAACCTAGAGGTAGGTCATTGTTTGAATAGTTTATTGTTAGAGAGATCGAAGAAAGCCCTCTTGATGATTCAGCATCAGATACTGATACATCAACATCTTAAACAGAAATTAGAATCATTATACGTGATAATGATACTAATCTTTTTGATGAAGAGGATAATTCTCTACATGCTGATTCTACTGATGAGGAAGAGGAATTACCAGAAATAGATATTAATCCATCAATAGATGATGTGATTCATGAGAACATAGATTTAACAATAGAAGAAATAAATGAAATCAATAAGGATAATGAAGATGAGACTACATTGATGTCTTACCAAAATGATGGCAATAATGAAAACATATGAGCAGATTAGATAGTAAATTCTACTCTAGTTATCGATCAATAACGTGAAGCTTCTGAATGGATATCAGCTAATAGATCTTTTTATTAACTTGAATAACAATGAATCCTATTAGAGAGATGAAATCATGTTCTTTTAAGTTAGAACATGAAGCTCGAGGGTATGCCTAATTATTTTATATATAGCTTTATCTTCGAGGAGCAAATTTTTATCATGTATGTATGCATATGTGTGTGTATTCATGTGTATTATATGTATACATATGTTAGTATGCATATATATGTATTTCATCTATATGTATGTGTTTGCATGTGTGTGATATATGTATACATGTGTTAAATATGCATATGTGTATATATGCATATGCATTTATGTAAAATATTCATGTATTCATGTAATATATGCAAGTGTTTCTAATTGTGTACATGTATATATGTATATGTGTCTATGTGTAAATATGTACATGTAAATATGTATGCATGTATATATATGTTTATGTGTGCATGTAGGCATGTATATGTGATGTGTACATCTATATATGTATATATATCTATGTGTAAATGTGTACATGTAAATATGTATGCATGTATATATATATTTATGTGTGCATTTAGGCATGTATGTGTGATGCATAATATATCTACTCCATTTTATATGTATGTATGTGTATCTACATGATGTGTATATATCTTTATATATATTATGATCCTCATTGATTCGAGTAGCTATATATAGAGGCATAAGGTTGGGAGGAGAGACATCTCTCTAGTAGAATGTTGGAGGAATAGATGCAATGTGTACATATACTTCAAACATATGGCTAAAAGGTTGAATTAGAGTTTTTAAATTAGGGGTTTTAAAACCCTAATATCGAAATTAGTGTTTTCAATTTAGGATTTTTGAAATAAGATTTATTTATTTATTTATTTATGCATATGCATGTGTTGTGTATGTATGTGTATCTATATGTGCATATGCATGTGTTGTGTGTGTGTGTGTATATATGCATATGTATATGTATATATGCATGTAACTATGATTATATGAGTCTATGTGTGTGTACATATGATTATGCATGTGTATGTGTATGTGAGTATGTGTACGTGTATGTGAGTATGTGTATGTGTCTATGTGTATTCATTATATGTGTGTAACTGCATGCATGTGTATGTGTGTGTAAAAATGTGCATGTATGTGTGTGTACATATAAATGTGCATGTATGTGTATATGTGTGTAAATGTGCATGTATGATGTACATGTGTGCGTATGTGTGTATTTGTACCTCTAGTCTCACTCTTCTCTCTCTCTCTCTCTCATATACATACATACATGCATAAACACACATACTCATATCCACATATATATACATAAAAGCAGTGCATACCGTGCATTATCGCGACGATGATCCATAAGTGTCTGCATCTCTTTTAGACACCACTTAAGCGACCATCCTATCCCAAACTCTATCTCAAGTGAACTAAATACGTATTTTTTATCCCTCTCATCATGCTCACTACAAAAATAAAAAAAATAATGTAAAAACATAAGATATTTATTTCAATTTATATGTAAAATTTTTACTTACTTCCAGGGTAAGTGGAGAAGGCATAGGTAAGAGTCGCATAGTGCCTGCATTCTTCTCTTGAACTCCAATCCATTCCCTATGTACACAATGTTCCCCTCTGGCTCTATAGCGCACTCTAGTCCTAAGGTGCCTATGCATGTCCTCATAGGAAACTCTGCTCTGCTATCACGAGCTGGAGGTGGTATAAATGTCCTGAAAATAGATAGATAAAAATAAATAAAAATATGTGTTATAATATCATTAAAAAAGTTTATGAAAAAAAAATATACCCATGAGCAGATAGTTGTCTTCTTGCATGTGGAGCCGCAGAAGAGCCCTCCTCTGATCGTTGGGTAAGCATTTGGATCGTATAGTCAAGCTCCTCATCGGACATCTCTGAGTAATCACGCATGATGGCCCCTAGAGCATCAGACGGAACTCTTGCTCTCATAAGACTTTTTATGAGAGTGAGTTTCGCCTTTCTCTCTCTACTAGGATCCATAATACCTAACATATAAAACATTCTATCATATGTTTGTACTAAAGAACAATCACGAGCTGGCAATGGATAATCTCGAGCCATTTCAGTCTCTAAACCAGGAGGTAGAGGATTTCTAGAAACCTCTGCTTGTAATTGATGAACAGCAAGTCCATGATGTGTACGAAGTATATTAACATTATGAGAAAAATTATCATCATCATCATCATCGAGCAAGTATTCCTGTATATCAACAGTAATTTGATTTTGTATATGGTTTTTAAATAAAATAATGACATTAATATATATAGAAAATACATACCCAAGCATTATCACGTTGACTAGGTGATGGTGCACGCTCAAAAGTACCATACTCTGCCTCATGTTCAATACATTCCAATCGTGGTCTTCGATATGTGTCATAACAAGAGTTACACCAACATATAATGTGCTCTTGATAGTAAAATTCATCATTATTCCTATCGGAGGACACATGTGAAGTCGTTGCATGGGTAGGAGGTGGTGGAGTACCCTCTGATTGATCAGAATCTGCACATAATAAGAAACAAAAAAAAGTATAAGTTATGTATCCATCAAATATATTTGAAATTAAATGTTCGATATACGTACAGTATATAGTCGTTGCACGATGAGGAGACGGTGGTGGAGTTCCATCTGATTGATCAGAATCTACAAATAATGGTATTTGATATTAATAATATGATTATCTACATACACAAAAAATTCACATATACATATTTACACATACACACATATTCACATATACACATTTACACATACACACATATTCAAATATACATAACTACACATTATTGTGGGATAAATGCATGTATTTTGTATGAATGAGTGTATATGCATGCATGTGTGTACGTATATATGTGGATATGTATATGTGTGTTTATGTTATATGTATGTATATGTGTATATGTATACATATATGTATGCGTATATGTTTGCATGTATATGTGTATGTGGGTATGTGTATGTGTATGTGTGTGTATATATGTGTATGTATTCTGATTTTTTTTTCTGTTTAACAGGAGATATTGTATGGTGGAAAAAAATAAGAGGCGACCTAACATACTACGTGAGACGTGGCAGTTTTTTCGTAGACAGCTACGTCTTCAGGAGTCGTTTCCTCAGCAGAAGGTACACAAATTAATAGTTTATATTTATAATTTTTATATATTTTAGTAATTTTTTACATTTAATTTATGTATTTTTGTCTTAAATAAACAGGCTGCTGGAAAGAAGAGAGTGGAGTCGGGCCACACATCACACCTAGGCCAAATGGGCCATAATGGTTTTGTAGCTACATTTGTAAGTATATGTGTTATTGTGAGTATATTTTTTATTTTAGTTAAAATGCAAGCAACTAATCTTTTTTATTTGTTTCAATGGAGCGGAAGGATTATGGCCGATATCCTACGAAACAAGAGATCGAGTATGCTACACATTTTGGATATCGGCGTTTGAGTGAGTATATGCGAGATCATCTTGATGCCTTTGTGAGTATTATTAAATTTTATATAATTATTTTATTTTTATGAATGGTTTATGATGGAGAGTGTTAATCTCCAAAAGAACAACCTACTCTTGAACTTAGAAGACCTCTATATCAAGAGTAAGTCAAAACCTTCACCAATTTAAAAGATCAATGACCAAATATCAAATTCTTGAACAATCTGTGAAGAAGGAGATTACTTAGAAAGTCTGCTGCATATATCTTTCTCATTGACTGAGTAAATGTGTAAAGTTTTTTATGAAACTTTGCATAAGGTGTCGCCTAAAGATTGCGCACCTCCTCCAAGTCAAATCACTCCAAAAGATTGAGTAGATCTTGAGAAATCTACTTCACAAGTTACCTATGTCTAAATCTGCACTTCTGAGAAGTCGATTTGGACACCCCTAACTTCTTAGCTTTAGTTCTCACAATGTCGAACCCGTTTGATCAAATCCTTTTGGCTATAGATAGCTTATCTCTCAACTTAAATTTTGAGCTATCATGTGTGTAAAACTTTACACTGTGCACTGAGCACTAGTCATTCCATTGAACTCGAAATCTGCACCTATTTCAGAAGACTGTGAACATTCTTTACATATGAATGTTCCTTCACACAATTCTCTTAACCTGATTACAATTGGAAGCTGAAATTTTGTACAGAGATCAATCAACTCTAGACTTAGACTTGTACAAAAGCATTCCACAGAATATCTACCACAGAAGGAGAAGACACGAAAACTTCGGGCGCAACTTTTCTGCTATTCTTCAGAAAATTACAATTGAGTTGTGAGAGAGACTTCTTCTCATTCCTATGAACTCTAATGAGTCATACAACTTACAAATGCACTATTCTCATACTCTCCTATTGTCTCTCTATTGCCCTGACATTTTTCCAAAGTATTTATAGGCAAATATGTACAAGCTTATAACTAAACAAAAGTTTAAGTGATCTATGTCTTCACTAATGTACATATGTGTACATGTCTCTCAACCTGTGAATGTATCCATCTTCTATGCTTCAAGAATTGATTTTATCTCCATCCTTTGTCTTTCAAATCTTCAATTGGTGATTGGTCTGCACCAACAGCTCCCCCTCAATCATCAATTGAGGTTTCTCTTATCTTCTTTATACCTGCCATATCTTTGAACTTCTGTAACTTTGGTCCATCCAAACTCTTTGTAAGCATATCAGCTATCTGATCTTTTGTTGAAGTATGTATAACTTCAATCTCTTTATCCATCACCTTCTCTCTTAGAAAGTGATACTGTATCTCAATGTGTTTAGTCCTGGCATGAAAAACAGGATTAGCAGCTAGATATAATGAACTCATGTTATCTCCATAAATGATAGGTATGCTCTGTATAGTGTCAAAACTCTTCATGAGAGTCTTAAGCCATATCACTTCTTTTGCAGCTTCAACCATGCCTTTGTACTCTGCTTCTGTAGATGACAAAGCAATTGTATGTTGCTTCTTTGAGCACCAAGAGATTAACTTATCTCCCACATAACACATGTATCCATAGGTTGACCTTCTATCATCTGGATTACCTGCCCAATCTGCATCACTATAGATCTTGATATTTGTATCTGATGTAAAACCATAATACAAACCCTCTTTGAGTGTTCCCTTAATATATCTCAACACCCTTTGACCTGCAATCCAATGTTCTTTCCTAGGAAAATGCATGAATTGGGACAAAACCCCAACTGCATATGACAAGTCAGGTCTAGTTAATGTAGCATAGATAAGACTACCAACCAAACTCTGATATTGTTTCATGTCCTTGAATTCTTCACCTCCATATCTGCTCAATTTGTGATTCACCTCCATTGGAGTAGGTGCTACTCTGCACTTAAACTTGGTTAACAAATTCTTCAAATACCTTTCTTGAGTCACATACACTCCTTGTTGAGTGTATGAAATCTCCATGCCCAAGAAGTATGACAAATCTCCCAAGTCACTGATTTTGAACTCTTTCTCCATTTGCTTCTTTAGGCTTTGTATGCCTTTCTCATCTGTACCTGTAAGAATTATATCATCAACATATATACATATGTAAATGAACCCATCATCACTTGCTTTAACAAGCAAGCTACTATGTGCTTTAGATACTTGAAATCCAAGTTCCTTTAAGAACTTTACAAGCCTATAGTTCCATGCCCTTGGGGCCTGCTTCAAGCCATATAAAGCTCTCTTGAGCTTACACACATAATCTGGATATCTTCCGTCTCTGAATCCTTGAGGTTGCTCCATGAAAACATCATCTGAAATATAACCATTCAAAAAAGCATTCTTCACATCTAATTGACACAATTTCCAACCTTTGCATGCAGCAATTGCTATGAGTGTTCTAATGGTTGTCATCTTTTGCCACTGGACTATAAGTCTCATCATAGTCAATACCATATGTCTGAGCAAACCCTTTCACAACAAGTCTAGCTTTGTACCCAGACACACTTCCATCTAAAAATCTCTTTGTCTTATAGACCCACTTGCATCCAATGATCTTCTGACTATTTGGCTTTGGAACCAAATCCCATGTTTGATTCTCCATTAATGCATCATATTCTTCCTGCATAGCTTTCTCCCAAATCTCTTTACCTTTTGCCTCTTCATATGTAGAAGGGTCTTCATCTGCTTTAACCATGTAAGCATAATCCTTAGTAGTCAAGAATGAAGTATCATAGCTATACCTTGTAGGTTGCCATTTGTGCCTTGTAGACCTCCTAAGTTCTCCACTTCTTGAGGTTTCTGGTTCTTCATATTCAGGATCAAATCTTGGTGTCTCTTCCACTTCAACCTGCACTTCATGATTCTCTTGTTCATCAAATATCTGAACCTTTGATTTACCTTTCCTTTGGCTCACAATTTCTTCATCATCTGTATTAATATTGATAGTACCTGCATACCAAGTACCTTGCTCATCAAATGTAACATCTTTTGATACAAGAAAATGTTTTGTGGATGGATTCCACAACCTGTATCCCATCTGCTTATCATCATAACCAATAAACACATATTTTTCAGCTTTAGGTTCCAATTTGTGTCTTAATTGTGATGGCACATATGCATAGGCCAAACATCCAAATACTTTGCAATGGTCTAATGTAGGTCTCTTACCCCACCATGCCTCATATGGTGTCATACCCTGCAAGGCTTTACAAGGTAGCCTATTGACCAAATAAGTAGCTTTGTTTACAGCCTCAACCCACAAATAATTTGGGCAATTTTTCTCCTTCATCATGGACCTTGCAAACTCAACAAGAGTCCTATTTCTCCTCTCTGCTACAACATTTTGTTGAGGAGAGTACCTGCAAGTAACTTCTCTTTTTATACCTGCATTCCACAAGTAATCACTGAACTCATTAGAGAAATACTCTCCCCCTCCATCTGACCTTAGTCTCTTCAATTTATGTCCTGTAATTCTCTCTGCATACATATGATAATGTTTGAAAGTATTGAATACTTCTGACTTATCTTTGATCACATAGATAGTGATCCATCTGGTAGCATCATCAACATAAATCACATAATACCTTGATCCATTGATACTGAAATCCTTTGATGGTCCCCACACATCTGTGTGTACCAACTCAAGCTTCTCTGAATACATAAACCCATGCTTAGAATAGGGTTGCTTATGAGCCTTACCTAATTGACATGCCTCACATCTGTATGTCATATGTTGACCTGCAACATTAGGCAATCCAAGCACTGTGCCATTATTAATCATGTCTTTAATACCTCTTTCATTGAAATGTCCAAGTCTTTTGTGCCAAAGATCGAACTCAGAGATCTTATGTCCTGCATAGGTGAACAAGGCATGACCAACATTACCTTGAATCTTCAATGTGAACAATCTTCCTTCTTTCTTCCCTGAAACAATTTGTTTATACCCATTGCTAGGGTCTTCCACAAACACTCCTTCATTAGTGAACCTCACTTCATAACCTTTTTCCACAATTTGTCCTACACTTATCAAATTCTTAGGAATTGTAGGAACATACAAGACCTTACTCAATAAGGTGCTACCATCCTTGGCCTTCACTGATCCAATTGACTTCACATTGTGCTTTGTGTTGTCACTTGTTTGAACTACATGATTAGATACCTTATTCTCCAAATCAGTCATCAAGCTATGTTACCACTCAGGTGATTGCTACACCATGAGTCAATGTAGAAGACTCTTTGATCTTCACTCTGCCTTTCACAAGTTGCATTCATTATCAATGTTGAATCTTCCTTCTGATCTGAAGCATAATTGTAGTAGGTATTGTTATATTGTTGACTTTGGAATCCTCTACCTGCATTTCTTCCAAAGTAACCCCTACTACCTCTGCCTCTGAAATTACCTCTTTGATTTCTGCCACCTCTTCCTCTTGAATTATAGTTTTGATTATATCCACCATTACTCTGAGTGTTATGCCAACAATCATTTGCTAAATGATTTGTCTTACCACAAATCCAGCAAGCTTTGGATCCATCTTTGTTACTCCTGCCTCTTCCTCTACCTTTGCCACCTCCTCTTCCTCTTAGGAAGTTGGCTTGACTAGTTGTGCCTTCTTCTTCATTTGCTTGTTGCTTTCCTTTGTTAGTTTTCTTCTTGTCCTTAGAGTACATTGCATGACCTGCACTCTTGTCAACATCTCCTTTGATATCATTCTCAAAAGTTAGCATATGTCCTAACAATTGATTCAAATCAGGATTGAAATGATCCAATGAAAGTTCTGTAGACAAAATAAAAGGCTTCCACTTCTCATCACCTCTTAGTCCTGTGAGAATTTGCCTTACCAATTTATCTTCTTCAATGTCTTCATCCACTGCTCCTAATGCATCTGCAATGTCCTTCATCTTTGTCACATAATCAGATATTGATTGTGAAGCCTTCTTCTTGAAAGTAGCAAACTCTGCCCATAAAGATGCCTTTCTTGACTTTGTGGTGTTTTGGAAATGCTCCTCCAAAGCATTCCATATATCACTTGCACTTTCAAGACCTCTAATGTGAGGTAGCAAGTAGTCATTGACTGCCATATAAATGATACTCCTAGCTTGAGCATCTCTTTTCATCCAATTCTTCAAATCTGACAATTCCTCCCTAGTTGGAACACTAGGATCTCTGAATTGAGGCTTTTCTTCTTCTCCTGTAATATAAGCTATCAAATCTTTGCTCATTAGATGAGCTTCCATCCTCATTGACCATGTAATATAGGAGTATTATGGAGAGACAGATATGGATGAGGTGGAGAGACAGACACAGGAGGGACGATCTCGATCGTCATAGGGTGATCATGACGATGAGGATGAGGAAGATCAGGATGATCATGATACTGCTGTTGATGATGATGATGATCATGATGATGATGATTAGGATTTTAGTTGATTATGACATTGGATTATATGTATTTACATTGATATATATATATATAGTTTTTTTTTTATCTATATATTTTTCATTTCAGTTATGTTTTGAATTGTGTGTATGGTATTAAGTAATGAAGAGTTTTGTTCTATTGATTGTTATTATTGTTTATATTAAGCATGTGTTTTAATACTTTAATTATATAATTCATTCATATGTGTGTACCTAAGTGTATATGTATGTGTGTGTATATGTATGTATGTGCATGTGTATGTGTGTGTATATGTATGTATGTGCATGTGCATGTGTAAGTGTATATGTGTGTATGAGTATGTGCATGTGCATGTGTATGTGTGTGTATATCTATGTGCATGTATATGTGTAACTCTATGTGTATATGTGTGTATGTGCATGTATATGTGTATATGTAGGTATGTGCATGTGTGTGTGCATGTGTATATGTGTTTTATACTTTAATTATATAATTCATTCATATGTGTGTACCTAAGTGTATATGTATGTGTGTGTATATGTATGTATGTGCATGTGTATGTGTGTGTATATGTATGTATGTGCATGTGCATGTGTAAGTGTATATGTGTGTATGAGTATGTGCATGTGCATGTGTATGTGTGTGTATATGTATGTGCATGTATATGTGTAACTCTATGTGTATATGTGTGTATGTGCATGTATATGTGTATATGTAGGTATGTGCATGTGTGTGTGCATGTGTATATGTGTTTTAATACTTCAATTATATAATTCATTCATATGTGTGTACCTAAGTGTATATGTATGTGTGTGTATATGTATGTATGTGCATGTGTATGTGTGTGTATATGTATGTATGTGCATGTGCATGTGTAAGTGTATATGTGTGTATGAGTATGTGCATGTGCATGTGTATGTGTGTGTATATGTATGTGCATGTATATGTGTAACTCTATGTGTATATGTGTGTATGTGCATGTATATGTGTATATGTATGTATGTGCATGTGTGTGTGCATGTGTATATGTGTTTTAATACTTTAATTATATAATTCATTCATATGTGTGTACCTAAGTGTATATGTATGTGTGTGTATATGTATGTATGTGCATGTGTATGTGTGTGTATATGTATGTATGTGCATGTGCATGTGTAAGTGTATATGTGTGTATGAGTATGTGCATGTGCATGTGTATATTGGTGTTGCTCTAGCACAATGGTGAGAACCACGTTAAGAAGCTCCACCTCCTTAATGTCAATCCGCGGAAGAGATAGGAGTGATGTGAAGATCGTGAATGTGAGATGAAGTGAGAGTGATGGTGAGAAGCATGAAGATGCACACACACATACACATATACTACGAAGAGACAAGCAAGACACAATAGAAGGTAGGAAATCAAATCTATTACTCAAGAACACTCTTACCAGCTCAAAATAGCTCTAAGCTCACACCAACCAACCTCAAAAATGAGCTCTCTAGCTCTTTTTATAGATTCTAGATTAGTTTTGACCGCTTTCACATCTAGTGACCGGCATAGTTAAAAAATAGGCTCTAGATGCTATTTGAAGGGGTAAACAGCTAAAAATAACCAAAATTGGTACTCTCATTCTACCTAAGCTCCTCAAGCTCCAAGACTCCTCGGCTTGCACAAAATGGAGCTATAAATTACAAAAAGGGTTTTTCTATGTTACATATGGTACAAAAGTGATGAAAATCACTATTGGAGGTTTTGAAAAGTATTTATAAAATATAAGTCTTTGAAAAATTGATTCGATCGACTCCCTTCTTCTTTGTTATGCTCTATCTTCGCATGCTTCCACGTCTTCTATGCCTCTGACTACTGCCAACACCCCCTCCCTCTTGCTTCTGTCGTCCTCGACAGAACCTTGTTGTGAGGTCTGTCGGATATAATTTTGGAGTAGTTCTTGAGTGAGGGTCTGTTCTGATATGTGAATTCCTCGGGCCAGATCTGCCTCGAGTTTCTCCCAATCAATGGGTTGTGGTTCATTTGATGGCGGGAGTCGATAATGCGTGGAATATACCATCTGTTCAAAGGCAAATAATTGAAGTAAATGCGTAGGCCTGCTGATGAACACTTTCGAATGGTATTCTCAGAAACCGGTTGTGAACATTTCCTCAAAAGTCTGCTTATAGCACGCCGGTAAGTACTTGATTCTACAATGCTAGGCATAACACACCCGGAGCGATGGCGTTGTACTCATATCATATGCAAGATCTAGATTGCCATGCTCGAAACCCAGGGTGTTCACATGGGGTGCCTTGACGCGAGGGAAGACTTTGAAAACCATCTGCATCATGTCAAATATCTTGACAGTCATGTGCGCTACTATATCGTCCATATGTTTTAAGCGAGGGAGCTAGTGGCGAATCGTTGCCATCATGTATCCAACTGTAGGTGGTCCGGTGGGTGGCCTGAAGTATGGGTAATTGAGCCAATCCTGGCATTGCTTGTTGTTCTGTACTTTAATGGCAAATGCCTTCCAAGAATGGCAACATGGCACTGGTCCCCAACATGGGTTGTACTTGAAGTGTAGAGGTGCCTTAACCTAAGTGCTCATCATCTCTGGATAATTCTATAAGAGATCCTTGCGCCAATCTGGTTGATAGATTTCTCCTTGCTGCGCGTCTGTTGGCAAATCGTCAGGCTCAAACTGAGTAGCGTGAGAGGGTTTCTTGCCTGTTTCTTTCTCCATGTCCAACTGATATTCCGCCATTAACATAAAGTAAGGCTTGTATTGTAGCTCATGCCCTCATATGTATCTGCGAGGGGCCAGGTGAGAAAAATAAGGAGACTGTAAAATTATTTCTTCAATCATTGCCATGGTATGTAACTGTGCCTCTACCCTTGCTGAGTGGGTTGTTCCAAGTTCTTCTATCATCTTCATCCATGCGGGAGTTGGGAGTTCGAAAGTCGTCTGGCCTTCGGCCGTGACTCGTCCGCCAAGGATGGGTTGGGGTTCATATGCTTCTTCAAAAGTTTCCTCCACCGGAATAGTTACTGTTTCTTCCTCTGCTGGTAGTTTCGGTGGGGAGTCTGGCCTGGGGGGTGTTTCATATACTGCTATCTGTGATTGAAGAGTTGATACCTGGGCCCGTAATGCGTTGAGTTCTTCTAGGATGTCAGGAGATGGGTCCGCAGGAGCTGGTAGTCCTTGTTGTATTGGTGCTCTTAGTTGGAGTAGTTTATGCTCTTCTTTCAGCTTTTGATATTCCTCGTTCATGCTGTCATATTTGTCTAACAATCTGACATGATCATCTAGCAACATTTTCATAGATTCGGAGGGCACGGCCTTGAAACGGCTAGGACTTAATGGTTGGTCGGGTTGATCTAGGGTAGCTTCTAAATTTTCTTGTTTTGTTCTTGTAAACGCTGGTTCTCTTCTTTTGCTGCTGCCAAGTGTTGTTTGAGTAAGCACATGTTCTTGGTGATCGTCGCATTGTGAATAGTATGTGCCTGTAACAAGTTATCAATATCTCTGACAGCCTCTTTTGTCTTTTCTTCACTTTAGTTCAATTTTGTGATATGCCTCTCGTAGCTCTTGGTAGCGGGTGTTCAGTGAGGCATTCTTGATGGTCAGTGAATTGAGTTGCGACTATAAATCGTTGGTTGTCTTCTGCCGTCTGATAATTATTTCCAAGAGATGCACACTGTGAACATCTCTTACTTGTGTCATACATGTGAACATCTGTCGAAATGTTGTGTCTATGGTGGGTGATAATATTAGTGACGGAGTGAATGCAGTTGCGGTGTGTGTGGGTGTTCATGCAAAGGGTAAGGGAAATGGGGATGGGAATGTGGATGCAGTGGTGACAGTGGAAAAACTTGAGGTGTCTAAACATGGTGGTGCCATGAATGAAGTGAGTGGTGGTGCGGTGGGCAGTGATATATCCATGTCATTGGATGTGGTATCAAGTGCAGTGACTGTGAATAATGGCGTGAGAGTGGGTGTGTGCGTGGGTGTAAATACTGGATTTACAAAGGTTGAAGAGTAATTTATAGAGGGGTTCTCTTGTACTACTTGGTGGAGAGAAGGAAGAGGAAAGGCAGTTGGGCAGTGAGGTGAGACTGGGGAGAAGGTTAATGGAGGTGGGAATGGGAAAAGGGGTCTTGGAGGTGTGGGGAATGAAGGAAAGGAGGGATGAAAAAATGGACTGGACAGTAGGGTGGATGTCCTAGGTGGAAGGTTAGGTTGAGTGGGTGCAGGAAGTGTGGGAGGAATGGAGGTAAGGAAGGCTTCTGCTACTGCGCTGTCGAAAGATGTGGATGGTCGGGGAGAGAGTGGATGTACAAGGGAGAGTGGAGGGATGGGCAGTGAAAGAGGAGTAGTTGGGGTGGTAGGTACTTCGACAACTGTGGTGGTATGTACAGCAGTAGTATGGGGTGGGGAGTCGACGAGGATAGCTTCTTCGGCCGCAGATCTTTCAAGAATTAGGCGTGCTTCCCTGGCCTGTTGGGATGACTGAGTACCTGTCGGTACTCGAATGTATTCGCCTGGTTTTGATAAGAGTCGTACTCATCGGGGGGTCAAACTATGGAAGGGGTTTTCGTTGCAAATATCTTAAGGCTTCGTTAGATCCCACTGATTTGATAAGTTCCCTGAAGCCCTTGATGTATACTTCTTCAAAACCGTCGGTTACGAGTTCTTGTTCTATGAGTGCTTGGCTCTCTTCCTCAGTTAACTTCTTATGCGCCCAAACTTTTTCCATAGTGTGATATAACTTTTTGATGGCCAAGGTGTAGGCTGCTGCTTCAAATGTTTCGTCTTCGTGCGTGCTGGTGTCACCTTTGAAAGAACTTAGAGAAGCTTGTAGAAGGTAGAAAAGTGCGTTTCAAAGCGACGAAGTTTGGTCAAGCCAACTTGCACAAGACCAGCCCTTAAGCTTATAGAGACTCAAATAGACCTTATAGGCATGTGATAAGTGCAAAGAAACACACTATGTACTTTGGAGCATCAAGGAGAATGAGTCGATACAAAACAGATAGGTTTGCGGGTCGACTAGCTCAAAAAACTTACTATCTATGGAAGAGACAATGAACTTCAAATGCCCATAGCGACCAGCGTGATTACAATTAGAAAAAATCATTTTATGGGAGTGATACACATAGGGTTGAGTGTATGTAATGCACAAAAGTATAAGGAATAAGGAAAATATGCTATAGGAATGAATGTGACATTCACCGGTGGTACTTCCTATTTTTCAGGAATACGTAGAGATTGACCCCAAGATAGAAAAACTGAGATTTCTCCCAATCTACTGAACCAAATGCTTTGAAAATTTACAGGCATAAACTAGACATTTATATCTTTTCAATGAGTCATCTTGAACTTAATTTGACGTTCTGGAGAGAGAGCAGCAGCCTCTGCAAGATTACTGTTGGCGAATAAGATGATGTAGAGAATTGAAGGAGCAAGACAATAATGGTCACAAGTGTATGTATATTGCTTCCATGTAATGTACAAGTGATTTCAAGTCTTTATATAGCCTCTAAGAGTGTTCCATGACTTCTACAAGTTTAATTTGAATTCAAATGAAGGTGGGAATGGTTGTTGGAGGGAATCAATTCACTTTCCTACAATCTAGGAAAAGTGAAGATCTAGTTTGATCTACTTTTAGGTGATTGATTGCTTGATTGAATGCAACTTCAACCACCACAAATTTGTGGGATTTGGGCTCTATCTTTCTACCTTTACATGTGTAAAGCTCAAGGCTTTTACAACGGTAAATGAACCATCAAAAATCTCTCAAAAAAATACAATAAATGAACATATGAAAAAGAACTCTACAATGGATATTCTTTCAACGCGATAGCCTTTGATGTAGATCAAATCCACCTCAAGCATAGTGTAAGCTTGATGTTCCAACAACCTTGGGTGTCGGTTTGCTGTCCTTGTTCATTTGTCTGTACATTTTCTTGGGATTCATGAGTGCCCTCGCTGGCTTCATCATCGCCCTCATCATCATCTGTTTCTATTCGTTCGTCTTCTGAGCTGGATAAGACTTGTCCCTGTTGTTGATCCGGGGGAGTGGTCGGGTAGCTCGGACGTTCATATTCTTAAGAAAAGATCTGTCCTACTGCCTGAAATTCATTTGAGAAAGCATCCGGCGTTTTGAAATCAAACATTGTATCTATGGGTTCCGCTTCCAGGTTGGGTATCGGAAAAGAAAACGCTTCCGCACCGATGGTGGTGGGAGCTTCTGCTGCAGTGGTTGTAGGTGTCTGGACTGATGTTGCCTATGAGGTAACCGCACTAGTAGTGCCTTCTGTAACCATAGGTCAAGATAATTGTATGCGAATAGGTTGTACAGCTACAGGGGCTTCTGTAGGAGACTGTTCTGGAGAGGGTTGTGGTGACGGTGATTCTAGGACCTCTAGGCATGGAATGGTTCCTCTCATGCGCTTTCCTACTCGTCCTTTGCTAGACTTCCTAGCTTTCTTTGCTGTCCCTTTGAATGCTTTCAACTCCTTGCTTGTCATTGCACGCTCGATTGGTAAATCGTATGCCAAACACATATATACAATGCACGTGAGAGCGCAACATCCATTGATTACCTTCTTTCTTTCCCATCTATGTTGTGCTAAGTACAACTGATCAATTATCCAGCTTGCTAGGTCTACCATTTGAGGTCCAGTACATGCTGAATCTATCCTGAGCTGGAAATGCGAAATGTTGCATACATATCCTCAACGGTTTAGAGGGCTCAGGTGTGATTGTTGAAATATCTTCCCACTTAGTAACATCCCCACGTTTCATAGGCTCTGGAATTAGCCTTTCTCGTTCTGTTGGCGTATGTGTTCCATGTATCTTAATAGCATCTCTAATCAAATCTTTAGACAGATAAAACTTCTTATATGGCAGATCATTTACCAAAGACGGAAAAATGAATGTTCCTGGCACATCTCTGTTCTCTGAAGCTGGCAATGTCGTTACCAAATAGTAGCATCTGTAGAAATCTGGTTTAGGCAAAGGATCACCGGAATATTCTGTGAAGCCTGCTCTCGCCCAAACATGCGTTAAGTCTTCTGTGTTCTGTAGTCCTTTGAATTCTCTTGAGAAAAATTGGTACTTTGCCCATGTACGGGTATCAAAAGTCAAATTGGCTTCAAAGATGAACATCCGCCAATGGGCCTGCTAATCCTTGGAACCAATGAGAGTTGCGATGAATCTTCTCAGTATATCCCCTAGGAGGATCGTCAATTGGCATAGGTCCTAGAAATCCCTGAAATTCTGGTGGTTGGGCCGTAGAATGTGGTTCGGCTAGTAATTCGCCAATATTCGCCATGGCTACACTGGGGCCAGCTTCAGATGGTCCCTTCTGCCTGCATGATGAATGATGCGAGTGCGTAGAAGATCTGCTACAAAATATTAACACGTTAGTATGGAACTTAATCATCATCCCATTAAAGTGAGACTGCAATCCCTTTCCATAACTGATGTGTATCTCGTGTAGCCGAGTGTTGTGATGTGGTTTATGGAATGATTGTTGCAAAACTAATGCAGGTCTCTAGACACCTACATGCTTCAGATGATGCATACATTTCTTGATGAGATGTTATTACAAGTGATGGTGGGTTATAGTGTGTGGATTTGTACAAGGTTCATTCGTGAATGAGTCATTACAAGGTTGTAGATTAGTCAGGGTGGGAGTTATGTTAGACAATGGGTTTTGAGGAGACAACTAGATACGTTTCGGTATCCATTTCCTAAGAGTTTTTGGGCGGGTGGAATGTTTTTGCTGAGGGACAAAAGATGATATCGGATTTGGTGGTATTGAGGGGTGAAGAGATTTCTTAGGGTTATATATTACATGGCTTGAGGGTTGAGCTATAATACACTGTTTGGGTACCCAAATCTGCGTGGGTGTGGGTCGGTTCGTAAGGTACTTCTTGGCGATCCAAATATGCCGAATGTTTGTACTCGTAGAAGAAGGTCGAGGAGATGTTGAATATTGACTCTGCTTCTGCCTTGACTTCTTCTTATCATTGTCCGCATCGTTGAGATCTATCGGTGGTTTCTATCCTTTTCGCACCCATATTTGTCGCGTGCCTCTTGCTTTGTGATGCTAATACTGCTGCTTTCTTCCTTGTGTCGTCTGATATTGTCGTCGATCTCGTGGTTGACTCCTTTGTGGTTGAGGTTGAGAGGTCGAATGGACACTCTGCTTTGGAAAAGAAGGGAGGTCCAACACTTGCGAAACCTGTCCATTAGGAAGTGCTCCGTTTTGTACTATTAATCTAGGCCAGTCCACAGTAAGTGTGGAAGGATGGGCAATGCAGGGTGTTTTGCCCATGTAGTTGCTGATGCAGTCCACCTGACCACTGATTGTGTCCATTTGACCGTTGATAGTGTCCATTTGACCAAGCGGTTGGGTGGTTGACCCTTCTAATTTGCAGGAAGCCCAAGGGAAAATCTCCTGACATCCTTTTGATTGACAATTGTCCATCACCAAGCCCGCGTGGGTTGGTGTAGACGTAACGTGACTTATCTGACCAAAGATCTTCCAGTCCACCTTCGCATGCATTTCATAGGGTCTAGGGTTGCGTTCTTTAGGCGGATTGCCATTAGGGAAGTCGAGCGGTATCACTCGCTTCTAATCTAAGGTTCCAATCTGCAAGGAGCCTTGTCTAAGATTTAGCTCTACTAAGTGATCATATAGCCAATCTTGGCCAAGGATTAGGGGTTCTATCAGGTCCTCGTCATGGCACACTAGTATCTTCGCTGTCATGGTCACGTTGTGTATGAGGATAGGAAGATCCACCTCACCCATGCAAGGGGTTTCCATGCCTCCTAGCCCTATGAGGTATGCCTCAATTGGCCGCATTTCTAGTCCTGAGTCCTTATGGTGGGACCATCTAATCGCACTAGTCGCAGCACCTGAGTCAATTAAAGCCCTGAGCTCTTGGCAAGGGTTGCCGTGCTCTAGCTTGACTGTAATGAATGGTCTCCGGTCCACTATGTTGGGATGAGTACTTGACTTTGCTTGACACATGGCCATGCGGTATCGGGGTGTTGTTTCCAGATGGTTATAATGTTCTCTCCCTAGTCCTTATCTTCTTAGCTTCATGTGCTTAATGTGTTCTATAGCTTCTGCCTGAGCTTCAGCTCGTATTCTATTTTCTTCCTCCTTACGCTTCTTTGCCAACGTGAGTCGTCTAAGCATATCCTCAGTAAGAGGTTCTTGATATAACTTGACTCTGCAGCCACTAATGTAATTAGGCATTATGTCTCCTTCTAAGGTGGCTAATTGTACTGCTCCACTTGTCGAGAGTCTGTTAATGATCATAGGTCCATAACCTCGCTTTTCTAACTTACGTGCATGTTGCTTCAGCGTATATACTAGAACTAAATCCGTACGTTACAAAGGATCTTGTTAGTGCTTTCAACCTGACCATTGGCTTGAGGATGATATGGTGCGGATTTCTTGTGAATCACCATAAAATCCTATAACAAATATTCAATGAGTTGGTTTAGAAAGTGAGTTCCTCGATCGCTCACTAACTCTATAGGCAATCCATATCTTGTAAAGACATTTTCAAATAAGAATTTTGCAATCGTGTGTGCATCATTCTTTTTTGTGGCCTTTGCCTCTACCCTTTTGGTAAGATAATCTATCGCAACAATAATGTATTCAGCATGTGTTCCTTTTGCAGGGGGGTTAATGGGCCCTACAAAGCCTATACCCCACTTAGAAAATGCACGTCCGCCCATCATGGGTTTCAATGGCATTTCATCTCTGCGAGTAGGAAATTGAGTTCTCAGACACACATCACATCTCTTAACATAGGTATGTGCATCCATGTGAAGAGTGGGCCACCATAATCCTGCAAAGAGGATGGCTTTGATTATCCTATCGGGTCCAAAATGACCTCCTGCAACACCTTGGTGTGCAGTCTCTAGTACGTTCAAATAATCGCTTTCATGAACACATTGTCTTAAGTATCTGTCTCGTCCTCGTTTGTATAGATTGTCGCCAATAAGTGAATAGTCTTGAGCTTCCTACTCTAGACTTTGTTGTCGTGCTAAGGTCATTCCTTGAGGGAATGTGTTCATCCTCAAGTACGTCACTAAAGGTTCACTCCAGTCTGGTGTGAGAGACACGTGATATAATGTAGCATGTTCTACCGGTGGTCTTTCACAACAAACAGGGCATTCTTTACACAACTTGTAGACATCTGCTTCCATCGAAGGCCAATATACTCCTAGTCTATGCAGAGTCTGCAATGTACGATGTTTCGAGTGATGTTGCTTTAATGCACCTACATGTGCTAATTGCAACCAATTCGCATGTTCTGATTCATCTACACAACAAGCAAGAATCTTTTGATTGTCTTGTTTATATATACTTCCTGCTATGATTTGGTATCTCTGTGACTTGGTAATCTCTCCTTCCTTGATCCTTATCCTAGGATTCTTGGGTCCGTATGTGAGAATAGGGATAATAGGCTTATCCCATTCTGGTACTATCTCAAGGTTAAACAAATACGCATCTGGTAATTCATCCACTATTCCTTGAGGAGCTTCTCCTGAAGTTAGTCTTGAAAGGTGGTCAGCTCTAAGATGTGTCTTTCCTTTCCTGACTACTACTTCAAAGTCATACTCCATGAGTAATAGAAACCAACGTATTAATCTTCCCATGTTACATGGTTTATTGACTAAGTACAGTAATGTTTGATGATCTGTAAAGAATTTGAACTTGTTTGCCAACAAATAATGTCTGAATTTCTTTACCGCATAGATCATTCCTAATCCTTCTCCTTCTGTAGTGGTGTAATTTCTTTCTGCTACGTTCAACTGTCTGCTCGCATAAGCTATGGGGAGATCTATATTACCTTCATTCGTGGGTTGTGCTAACACACATCCTATGGCATAGTTGGATGCATCCACATGTACATGGAATGGCTTACTCCAATCTAGGGTTGTCAATATAGGTGTTGAGCACAAACGTCGTTTAAGTTCATTAAAGGAATTCTCACATTCGTCTATCCATTCAAACTTGGTCAAAAGAGAGTACAAAGGCTTGACTATGATTGCATACATGTGTATGAATCGTCTGTAATAACTGCAATGACCCATAAATGATTGTTCTTCTTTTACGTTATTTGGTCTAGGTAGTTATGCAATTACCTTCACTTTTTCTTCATCCATCGAAATTCCGTTCTTTGACACAATGTGTCCTAAAATTTTGCCTTGTCTGACCATGAAAACGCACTTTTCTGGGTTCAGACAAACCTGATATTCTCGACATTTGTCAAACACTTGCCTTAATTCTGGAATATGTGTCTGCCTGATATTCGAATGTGCACATATGTCATCGACATAGACTTCCAAATTCTTGGATAAGATTCCTTAAAAACATGACACATGAGTCGCTGGAAAGTAGCGGGTGCATTTGTTAAGCCAAATGGCATTACACGAAATGCAAAAATGCCCCATTCTATGGCAAAAGTTGTCTTGTGTTGATCTTCTGGAGCAATGGCTACTTGATTATAGCCTAAGAAACCATCAAGAAAGCTGTACACTTCCTTGCCTGCAACTCTTTCCAATAGGTGTTCCATGATAGGAAGAGGATAATTGTCTCTAATCGTGGTGGCATTAACTTTTTTAAGGTTAATACACACACGCAATTTTCCATTCTTCTTGGGCACAACCACAATGGGGGATACCCATTCGGTATGCTCAATTTCATAAATGAATCCTGCTTCTATCAAACGATCTATTTCTTCTTTAATCTTTGCAGCATAGTTATCATTGTACGTGTATGGTTTCTGTTTCGTATGTTTTGCATCTGGAGTCATGGGGATTCTATGGGAGCATATATCTGGGTCTACTCCTTTCAAGTCTTTGTAACTCCAAGCGAAAACATCTCTATATTCGTGCAATAGGGCAACTAATTCTTCTTCTTCTTCTTCATTCGTCAAATCGTGCCCTATGTAGGTACATTTTTCTTCTTCTCCTTCTATGGCTACTATGATTTTTTTTGTTTTCTCTCGGTTATCATATACTTCTCCAACATCAGCTTTTCTATTAGGCATTCGTACCATGATTCTTCTATCTTCTATCTCATACTTCTTGAAGTTCTCGGGAACCTCAAACAAGGATTCTTCTTCTTTTGGCATGGTTTCTTTCTTCTTTCTTTTCTTTCCTTCACTTTTGGCAGTCACTTGTGTGGTTAACCTCACCTCATTCATAAGTTCTTCGTGTCTCTGAGGGTAAGTTTCTACTTCATAGAAGTATTCTTCGTCTGATGCAAAGGGTGGGTCCATAATAATTGACTCTAGGTCAAAATCACTCGCATCCTCGAATGCGTCAGTGTTAGGTTCACATTCTTTTTCTCCTTGCTTTCTATCAAGTATTCTAGCCTCTCCATTAGTCCTTGAAAGTGTAATTCCGGTAGTTCTCTTGATTCAATTCCTGTGAAGTCAATTCTAGGATTTTGGCTCTAGATTCTTGAGACTTCCTTCCAATTCTGATATCCTTTTACTCCACTTTCTCTTGATTCTTTCTCTACAATCTTTCCAAGATTTCGTCTTTTTACTGCTAGATTCTCCCACTTCACTAGTTCTGGCTACTTTCTCATGATTAAGTTGTTGATTCTGTAAGAGCACCTGGGCTCTTGTTATAGCTTGGATAGGCACGTATGTAGGTTTGGAGCCATCTGCGTTGTTTACAATACCTATCACATTGATGGGTGTCACATTTGAAGCATTAGCAGGGTTCTTAGGACAATCTTTGATTATGTGCTCTTTACCACAATCGACACAAAAGCCTTGTATGTTATAGTATTGTGAATGTCCTGCTATAGGAGGATGTGGACAATCCTTTATGAAATGATCTCCTTGGCACATAAAGCATGGTCCTCTAGGGCCTTGTGGTCTTTGCTGTCTCAATTGGGGTCGTGGATTAGGGTTGGTATACATCACATTAGCATAGTCGGGCTCCCAACTAGGTTCCAATGGTGGACTATCGTATTGATATGTCTCCACATGTTCTGGTGACTCTGTGTAATAAGCGGGTGGACTATCTACATGTGTAGAGTCAAAACTATTTGAGTTTGGGTCACTTTTTGTGATCAAAGGTGAAGAAGGCACTAAAGCCCTACGTAGGTTCTCTTCTGCAGCAACATATTTGACTGAGATGACATTAGCTGGCGGGGGTGGCTGCTGAGCTAAGACAGGTTGTGGTCTCTGTTGAGCCTGATAAGGATAGTTTTATGGAGGCCTATAGTAATGAGGCTGAGTATTATATTGACCTAGATACCTACCTAGCTGTGCATATGCTTGCAGGTAGTTCTCTCTCACTGCTTGTTTGTTGTATGGGCACTCTTGAGCCGTGTGATTCGTATATCGTCTCTCAATTGTACAGTATTGGCCACTAGGGTTGGCTTGTGGTTGTGTTGCATTGGGACACACATTTGCCATATGATCACCACCACAGGTGTAACAACACTTGTTTGTTGTTAACCTAGGCATCTCTTTACTAGAAACTCCTAGTTTCTGGGCCACTTTTTCTGCTAGGTCTTCTATCGAACTAGACAGTTTTGTGGATGCTAGAGATGAACAATCTGAGTCCTTATAGACCTTTGAGAGTTCCAATTCATCTCCTAAGTCCTCCTCAATGTCTAGACAAATTCTTACACACTGCTCTAGCGTTCTTGGTTCCTTCAAATATACATAGGAGCGTAGTTTAGAACTCAACAGGCCGTCTAAAAACAATGACACTTGCTTGGCCTATGAGGGTAGCTCTTGCATAGGACATCTTTCCACATATTGTCTAAACCTACGTCCTGCGAGTCTAACTGTTTCTTGAGGGGTTTGTTTGAAACTATGAATCAATGAAGACATGTCATGTCTGATCCCACTTTTAGAGAATTCAGTGATGAATGACTCCAAAAAGTGATGGATGTTTCTAAATTGCCTTTGTTGCAAAGGTTGGAACCAAGTTAAAGCTGTATTCTTTAACGTTAGTCCAAATGCGTTATATTGCGGGAACATGTCTTCGACTTGTTCTGCCCTTAGCACTTGCTTAAACTCTGCAACATGGTCATAGGGATCTCTTGTCCCATCAAAGTAGTTTTTCATGGATTTTACTAACTGAGTGGGTCTTAATATTCTTGCGTGTTCACGTGGTCTAAGTAGAGGAAAATCATCTCTACCACCTGGTATTCTAGGTTCTCTTTTTCTATCCACTCTATCCATGTCTATGGTGGTTCTATCTCTCACTATGGGATGAGTGAAACTTACTTCCGGTCTTTCTTTGTTTTTCTCTCTTTGAGTGCCATGGGCTGAGGATGTTCCTGCCCCTTGATGGCTTGTGCTTACGTTTGTTCGCAATGGAGGGAATATCAACTCACCTCTCCATGTGTAGGTATTTCTTGCATGGTCTAGTACCACAAATACTCTTTCTGAAGTTTCATCCAGGTATACAACCTTTCCAGGTGTATCTGGGTCCTTAAATTCATATGTTGTGATGGTGCCTACCTCACTAGGTTGTTCCGTTATGTACCTCCAAAATGCTTCGTCAGTTTCTTTGTTTACGAATAATTCTATGCTTTTGTTATCCTCAGGGATCCACTTTGGGATTAGTACTCTTGTTAGCACACATTTCCCTCTATGTTTCCTAGGCTCTTCTAATGGTTCTTTTCCTTGGGCTCTCGCTTCCGTCTCTAACTGGATTACACCAAGCTCATTGGTATTGTTTGGCTGAGTACTTATGGTGTACATCATTCCTTCTTTGTCTATGTATGCATCTCTTTCGAATTTCACCACTGGACGTTCCAATCCAATGGGTTGATCACGATTGTGCATCTGCACCACTTGTCTTCGCAAACCATCCTCATAGATGCGAGCACCTAAGCGGTTGGTTCGGAGAAATTCTAGCTGAGTTCTATAGGGTCCTTCGGGCCTCTCCAAATATGCTACGTTTGACCCTCCTTCTGGTCTTTCTGTGCTGAAAGCCATTTCTGATTCACTCGTATCTGTGCTCGACTCGTAGGGATAACTATTATTCAATTGTTGTGCCCACGATCGTGTAGTAGTCCCTACACTTGCTTCTGATGATCTAAGGCTTCGTCGATCTGACTTACCTATGTGTTTGCCCGATCTAAGGTTCATGAATTTACCTCGCGGCACTCTTTGATCATCAATGGTTCCTTTTTTCTTCCTTACTTGATTCTTTTTAAATTCCTTTAAATTCTTGTCTAGATTTCTGCATCAGGAATCGACTTTCCGTGGTACTTTTGAGTTCTCGTTTCGTCAGACTTAGGTTCTTTTCCTTTAGGTTTTCGTATCACACACCTTTACTTTTAGTCTTGGACTTGAAAAATTAAATCTCTTGAACTTGATGCATTCCTATCGTCATTAATCCAATCCACAATGCTACCGTTTAGTCTAAGCTAATAATTGACTGAGGGGTTGAGTAATCTTCCAACCTCGAGTCAGCTTTGTTGGTTGCTCTGATGCCCAGGAAGCCACGCTTCCAAAGCCTTGCATTCTTCTCTGCCTTGCCTTGCCTTGCCTTGCTTTGTTTGCCCTTGATTGCCCTTGTTAGACCTATAAAAAATCAATTTTTAGACCAATTCTCAAATGGATGATCAAGCACTTGAGTATATGCACTTTTTAAGTCCCTTAACCTTTGGCAAAATTTTCTTCCAAGGCCCCCTTTCTGTCCTAGTCCCACAGATGATCAACCTCAAAATATCCTCTCTAAAAAACAACGTCTTCTTTTTTAAAAAAATAGTTGAGCTCACGTAGTACTCGTAAAGAGCTTTCTAACGAGCTATATAGCTCAAAAAACGGACTTCGGATGAAAAATATATGACCGTTTAGGCCCTCGGGGGTAAAAACCGACAAACAAGTTTTTCTTCGAATATGAGTTAAGGGGTCTCCTATGAGTGCAATCACCCAAAAATTTGCCAAAAATAGCCCCAAAATTGGTCAAAAAATCAAACCCTAAAAATTGCGTTTGGGGTGACCAATCGCGATGGTCTGAGATAATCGCGATGATTTGGGACCGTCGCGATGGTCCAGGTGAACCGTCGCAATGGCGTGGCACAATCACGATGGTCCAAAGGAGCGAACTGTCGCGATGGTCAGAAATGAACAGTCGCGATGGCATAGAAGTGAATGATCGCGATGGCGTAAATGTGAGCAACCATGATGGTGCGAATGAACCGTCGTGATGGTCTAATCAACGAGCAATCGTGATGGCATCGGTCAATAGTCAACGGGACAATCACGATGGTGTGAGCCCGTCGCGATGGTCACAAAGCACGATGGCGTGAGCCAATCGCGATGGTTCAAATGTCGAGGCATCATGACGGTCTAAGGGTATCATCGCGATGGTCTAGCTTGCCACGTGGCAGCATCGACACGATGGCATGAGCCAGCGCCATGGGGTCGACGGGATCGTCGCGATGGTCAAGGACCGTCGCGATGGTTCAAGTGAACCGTCGCGATGGCGTGAGACCGTCGCGATGGCGTGAGCCAATCGCGATGGTGTGACACAATTGCCATGGCATGAGCCAATCGTGATGGTCCACCAAAATGCAAATTTTTTGAAGACAAGTGTGGATTCGTGTATGTGCTTGTGTCGCCTACCTTGTGGTGAACTCGCTTACCAAAAATACCGAACTTGGCAGACCATCGCGATGGTCTGACACACGGCAGATCTCTGATAGAAAGTGAAATTTTACCTTTTGCAAGCTTTCTTGATGCAGTGGAGCATTGTATCTGCAAGAAAACTCAAAAAAACAATAGCACATGCAAGCACAAAAGCTCTCTCTCTCTCGCATGCACAAATGAGGGGAAATGAGGAGAATGGGTGGATATGGTGAATTTTCTGATTTTTTTGGAGTGGAAGATGATGATGTGGTGATGAAGATGGAGTGTAGGGGAGGTGAAAAACACTAAAAACTAACTAAAAACAACAACAAAAAATTAAATATTTACCTTCCAATGCCACTTCTTGCTATACTCTTACCATCACACATTCGTCCTAGACTCGATCTCCGGCAACGGCACCAAATTTGGTGTTGCTCTAGCACAACCACGTTAAGAAGATCCACCTCCTTAATGTCAATCCGCGGAAGAGATAGGAGTGATGTGAAGATCGTGAAGATCGTGAATGTGAGATGAAGTGAGAGAGATGGTGAGAAGCATGAAGATGCACACACATACACATACACTACGAAGAGACAAGCAAGACACAATGGAAGGTAGGAAATCAACTCTATTACTCAAGAACACTCTTACCAGCTCAAAATAGCTCTAAGCTCACACTAACCAACCTCAAAAATGAGCTCTCTAGCTCTTTTTATAGATTCTAGACTAGTTTTGACCGGTTTCACATCTAGTGACCGGCATAGTTAAAAAATAGGTTCTAGATGCTATTTGAAGGGGTAAATGGTGTCTAAAAATAACCAAAATTGGTACGCTCATTCTACCTAAGCTCCTCAAGCTCCAGGACTCCTCGGCTTGCACAAAATGGAGCTATAAATTACAAAAAGGGTTTTTCTATGTTACATATGGTACAAAAGTGATGAAAATCACTGTTGGAGGTTTTGAAAAGTATTTATAAAATATAAGTCTTTGAAAAAATGATTCGACTGACTCCCTGCTTCTTCGTTATGCTCTGTCTTCACATGCTTCCAGGTCTTCTATGCCTCTGACTACTGCCAACATGTGTGTATGAGTATGTGCATGTGCATGTGTATATGTGTGTATATGTATGTGCATATATATGTATAACTCTATGTGTATATGTGTGTATGTGCATGTATATGTGTATATGTAGGTATGTGCATGTGTGTGTGCATGTGTATATGTGTGTGTACATATGTGCATATATATGTGTATATATGTGTATAATGTATGTATATGCATGTGTATATGTATTCCACATGCATGTGTATGTGGATGCATTTCCATTTGCATCCATGTGCATGCATGTGAATGTGCATGCATGTGGATGTGCATATACATGTATTTGTGTATATGTTAATGTGTGTATGTGTATGCATGCATGTAAGTCTTTTTATGTGGTTGTAGAAATGTTTTTGCATATGCATGTGTATATGTGTGTATGTCTAAGTGTATGTGCACATGTATCTATGTGTATATATGTGTGTGTATGTGCGTGTGTATATGTGTATATGTGTGAAAGTGCATCTTCATCATGTATAAGTGTATAAGTGCATATCAATAAGTGTGAGTATGCTATCTAATGAAAATAATACAATTCAAATGATATACAAAGAATAGAAATTGTACTTACAATAATTAGCCATACTTTTTGCTTGGTTAGCTTCTTGAATAACCTGCAATAAAGAGAGAAAGGAGAGACAGAGAGAGAGAGAATTCAAAGAGAGAAAGATGTAGAAAGAGAGAAACTGAGACAGAGGGAATCAATAAGAGAGAGCTTAGGCAAAATAACAATTCTGCATATACTTGCTTCAGCTCGTAAGCGCAGCACAATTGCAAACGTTGGAGAGATTTTTGATCAAATGCGTGAAAATGCCAATGGAAGAGCCTCCAATGTTTTAATTTTTTTCCGTCAATAGACCATCGTGTAAGCGATGCTACGCTTTGAGTTGTCGTTGCATAAGCGACATGTTTCAGCGTTGCTTATGTGACACCAAAAAATGTCGCTTATGCAACGTAACAAAGCATCGCTTATGCGACGCTATTTAAAACCGTCACATTAGTGATGCTCTATGCGAGCATCGCAGGCCCCATCGCGCCACAAGTCCCAAAAAACATCATTTGGCTCATCATTTAATCGACGATGCACGCACGACGCTCATTACGATGCATTTTGCAATTTTATAGCGACAAAATTCTGTCGCCTTAATCGTCGCTATACGTGCGTATTCCTTGTAGTGTTTCTTTTGACATACTGAAATCATTGTTAACTCAGGCTCCCATTTTACAAGCACCCAATTGGGAATTGCTATTTCATGTCTTTGTAGATGCATCCGACAGTGCCATTGGAAGTGTGCTGATGCACAGACGGATAAATGGTTTCATCTCGTATATTATGCGAGCCGCAGATCGGCCCCGGCAAAGCGTAACTATTCCGTTAGTGAACGCAATGTCTTGGCTTAGTATATTCTGTGAAAAAATTTTGACATTATCTATTGGGAAGATGCTTCACCTTCCACGTAGACCATGCAGCATTGGTGTATCTTGTGCGACAACAGCATTTGGGAGGACGGTTAGCATGGTGGGTCTTGTTGCTTCAAGAATTTAATTACTCCGTCGTACATCGACCAGGGTCAGCACACGCTCTTGCTGACTTTCTATCTCCGTTGGATTCCGGTGAACTTTCGGAGGGCGTTGATGACACAACACCAGCTATCTATGCAGTAGAGACAATACAGGATGATCAACAGGAATTACCGGTACCCTCCTCTTACTATGACACCTTGCTTCTGTTCTTGACTAGTGGATATCCGCCTGGTATGATTTCTTCAGCTGCTCGACGAAGACTAGCCATGTACAGTCGACGCTTTCGGTTGATTGTAGGACAACTATATTACATGGATCACTCAGGAGTACTACTCAGATGTGTTCCTCCACATGAAATTGCTTCAGTCATTACCATGGCCCATGCTGCCCCAAGCAGAGGACATTTTGCAGTTGACCTGACTCACCGGAAGATTCTGTAGAGTGGATTGTGGTGGCCCACTATGTATCGTGATGTCACCAAATATGTACAACAGTGCGATGAGTGTCAGCGTTCCGGTCCGCCTTTACAGCGACACTACTTCCCTCTCCAACCCGTTGTGCCTCTTGAACCCTTTTAGAAATGGGGTTTGGATTTCATAGGACCTATTACACCTCCGGCAACAGTCACCAATAACAGATATATTTTGACATGCACAGATTACGCAACTAGATGGGCCGAAGCATGGGCTCTCCGATCAGCTACAACGACTACGGTTGTTAAATGCTTAATGAAGGATATCTTTCCGCGTTACGGGTTACCATTGGAGATAGTAACTAATCAAGGTATGCACTTTGCAAATACATTAATGCAAGTTCTTAAGAAAACATTCCAGATTGTGCATAAATTCAGTTCTCCCTATTACCCACGAGCAAATGGACTTGCTGAGAGTACCAACAAATCTCTCTTAAACATCTTGAAGAAATTGGTGTTGGACTGCCCAGAGAGATGGGACCAATTTCTACCTGCTATACTATGGGCTTATCGTACCACATACAAAGTGGCGACCGGAACAACTCCTTTTAAGTTGGCATATGGATTAGAAGCGATTGCTCCTATGGAACTGGTGGTTCCCAGTCTGCGTGTGGCTCTGGAACGGAAGCTATTATCGAAAGAATCTTTTCCCTTTAGATTGGAGGCTTTACGGTCCCTGGATGAACAGCATCTGGAGAGTTTCCTGGTGATGCAGGAAGTACAGCTGAGACAAGCCAAAACCCATGATCGTTTTCTCAAAACCCTCGTGTTTACGATAAACCAATTAGTCCTCTTCTATAACGCTAAGTCTAATAGATCCGTCAAAAAATTTAAACTGCGCTAGTTTGGTTGCTGAACAAGTGGGACCCAAAACTTTTTGGTTATCCACGTTAACTGGTCACCTTCTCCCTAAAGTGATTAATGGTTCGAAGCTTCGACCCTACTATCCGTCGTCTACCAACTCATGAGGTGTCTTCGGTATTTTTACTCTTTTACGCTTCCCACTCTTTTCCATCATCTTTTTGTTCTGATCTCCATGTTTTGGTTGACCAACTAATCGTAATCCCTCTGTTTTCTTATTAACCATGATTAATAGCCGCCTCTATGTCGCTGCGTCTGTTAATACATGCATGTCACCATTATGTCAATATATTTCCAATACTGCATTATGATTAGGGTTCTTGCCGCTTGATTTTTCCAGTGTTTCTACTTAATCTTGTTCTTCTCGCTGTTAGTCGCTATTGTGTCTTTGTGTGTTTGTGACCCTTGTGTGCTCTGTGTTTTCGCTTGTTTTTGAGTGCGCCATGGAAGCTCTTGCAAACATAGTAACCTTCCGTGCGGGTCTCACTCCGGATGTGAGTGAGTACCTACGTACTCGAGGGCTCTTGGCCTTCGCTGAATTGCCTTGGCATTCAGTGGATTGTCATCCCTTTCATGCGCAGATTATCTCTGCCATAGCCGCCATGCCTGCTACAGAGCAGTGCTGGCCCTTAACATGCTTAAACACTCGTGTCGTAGTTACACTAAGCACGGTTGCTGAGGGATTCCTTCTCCCTCAGGAAGGGTTGGTCGATGGACCGCTCCTTCCCCTAGTGACCATGAAGGAATTATTTCCCCGACACTCATCTAATGAGTTTGCCATACTTTGTCATCCCAAACCAGAGCG
>CM035416.1:70907684-70911482 GCA_020310875.1 Ceratopteris richardii
ATTCTTCATTCTAGATTTTATCAATTAGTTTTAGATGAATGCAAATAAAATACGTAAAACAAAATTTTTAAGACAAAGAAAAATACGACCTAAAAATCAATTTTATCTTCAATCTGCTTCATCTTCAATCTGCTCATCTTTATGCATCTTAATTTGTTCTTCAAAGACCTGTTAAAACTCAACCAGCAACAGCTAGACACGCAAAATTATTAAATTTCATATTCAAATCTTCTCTTGGTTTTCTTGCAAATACATAATTAATCATGCTCATCATCAAACATTACTTCATACATTTCATCATCTCTTTGTTTAAATAATTTAATTCTTTTGCCAGCAATTAAGTTTTTAAGAGGCGTGCCATCTAATTCGCGTAAGGCATACGTTCCATTATCATAGGTTTTGACTACCACATAAGGTCCAAACCAACGCCTTTTTAGTTTTCTACGAGCATCATACTGAGAATCAAACGTACTATCATACAGTAAAACCCAATCATTAACATAAATCGGCTTTGGCCTTAACCTATGTGATTTATCAAAATACTTCTTGTTTTTCAATCGAGAATCTTTTAGTTTAACTATAGCCTCTTCTAAACGTTCATTCCCTTGCTCTAACTGCTGGATTCGCAGAGCTAATAAATCTTCTGTCGACAAATTATCTTCCCATGGTAACGTAGTCCAAGTAAGAATTTGCGTATGCACAGGGAAAATTGGTTTCTGGCAATACATCAACTCTGCCGACATATACCCCATCGTTCTAGTGCAGGTCATTCTATCGGTCCACAACGGAAATGGCAGATAAGTTGGCCGATTCTTAATTTCTCCATTACAAGCTTTGGAAATTGCTTTAATAATAGGAGAATGCCCTCGCTCAATCTTCCCATTAGCTTCAGGGTTGTAAGCAGTAGTAAGGGCTAAGCGAATTCCATGCCTAGCAAAGAATTCTCTAGCCTCCTGTGCATCTAACTCTCCCCTATCAGCCACTACCTTTTCTACATAACCAAATCGTGAAATGACATCCTCAAGAAGAAATTTGCATACATTCAAGGTTGTCTTAGATCTTAAAGCTCGGCCTTCTACATGATTCGTAAGATCTTCACGTGCCAAGACTATATATCTCATCTTATTGATACCTTTGGGCATGGTAACTAAGTCTACAACCCATTTATAATGGATGCATGGTGGATAGGTAGGATGCAACGGATCCCTATGTTTGACTGAGGAATGAATCTAACATATGTCACATGAATTCACATAATCTTTAACAGTAACATAAATCCCTGGCCACCAGTATCCTTCTCTAATTTTTTCATACGTAGCTACAAAACCTTTATGTCCTGCCCATAAAGTATCATGCATACTCTTCATGACTTGTAACTGAAGATCCTTAGTACCTAGTACTCGTTGTGGCAATCTAATTTTTCCCCTCGCATGTCTCCAAATGAAACCATCTTTCAGAAAAAAGTTGTAAACTCTTTTCCTAATATTCCGAAATCTATTTGAAGACCATGAAGGTGCCCTAACCAAAGTACTTAAATACTTTCCAATATCCTGCCACTCTCCTTCGTATTCTTCAATATTAAACTGTTCATATGCGTATGCTTTAGAATCATAATTAATTGCATTTATTTCTAATTCTGTTTCTTCCTCATTATCAAATCTAGCTCGAGAAAGCATATCAGCCACAGGATTAGATTTACCTCCAATATGTATCAAAACAGGATTTATAAACTTGATGTATGAAATCCATCTAAGCATGGCAATGTCGGGTGATGAACAGTTTGTAACCATTCCAATCAGACGTAGACAATCTGTTTCAACTATTACATTTGCACCTATAAAATATTCTTTATCGGATTTTAATGCCGTGACTAAACCCCATAGTTCTTGTTTAATTTGCGGATAATTTCTTTGCGTATCGTGTAAAATCTTTGCTCCAAATCTCACAGCATACCTATTGCCCTCTTCATCGTCCTGACCAATAACCCATCCTATTCCTATAGGGCTCGTATCAACAGTTAAAATGATAGGCTTTTGATCAGTATAATCTACTCGCTTTAAAATAGGAGCTTCAAGAAGTAATTTCTTTAACTTTTTCATAGCTTTTGAGTGTTCTTCAGTCCAAAGAAACTTTTGATTCTTCCTTAGTAAAGCATAAAGACAGTTTGCAACATGTGCATAGTGTGGGATCCAGATGGCATAAAACACACAAGCACCAAGGAATCGTCTTACCTCACTAATATTACTACAGGTTTCAGAAATCTTGTTTATAGCGTCGACTTTAGGTGGATATGGCCTCCGACCGTAATGTCCACATAAATGCCCAACTATAAGTACCTCATTGACACCAAAAACAGATTTCTCAATGGAGAATGTGAGACCAACCTCTTCAAATCTCTGGAAAATCCTTTCACAGTCAGAGATATGATCTACTACAAACTTCCTGCAGCCAGAGGAATCTAAAGTTTCATCTTTCGCATTCTCAATACATCCTTTAATAGGAATGTCATCAATAAATGGCATGGCTATATTAGGAATGAAGTCATGTAATACTGAATTCATGGCGTTCATCATATGCGCTACTGAATTAGTTCTCCTTGCGGCAAAGTGCACATGCGAACTAAGCCTAAAGGAGTTTTCATGGTCGTAATGTCTCTACTTTCAATAGCAAGCTGAAATTGATCGTAGCCAGAATACAAGTCTCCCATTGAGTAAATGGCATGACCAGCAAAGGCTTCAGCGAATTCTCCTACAATGGGCCCAGTACCTACATTCCTAATAGTAACCTTGTTAACAGGTTGTAAATCTTGAATGAACCGTAACTTGCCATTTTTCTTTGGAACAGTAAACCACCTATTTGAGTAGGGTGCAGACGATGGCTCTAAAATTCGCATGTGAATCTTTTCCTTAAGAAGCCGCATTAACTCTGGTAAATGGGCTTTCGGAACAGGTATGGGTCGAAGATTCCATGGAATGTGAGGCACTGTAAAGATGATCATTGGTGGTACAATTTTTGGGTCTGCACAACCTATCTCATGGGAATATAAAGAAAATGCCTTTCCATGCTTTCTAATCACTCTTTGAAATAGTTCACGTTCCTCGGGTAACAAAAAATTTTCATCATTTCCTATCTTGATTAGCTTTAAAGTTTCTTCTGTGAAGGTATGACCTATATTTGTGCGCTCTCTTAAATAAGGATCATTGGTAACTTTCCTAAACTTCTCTTCACTCTCTCGTGGTAATGATTGGGCAATCGGTTTAATTTTTTTATCAACGGTTTTGTATTTTGTATTTACTTTTGCTTCCTTTTCATTACTCATGACAAATTTAATAATCAAATCATATTCTTCAATAGAATTTAAAAGTACAAATCTAAAATTTTCTTTTTCATGCAAAATATTTTGAAGTTCTTCAATCAACGAGTTTGAAGATAAAGTTTCAATTACGGTTTCAATGTGTCCATCAGATGAAATGAATCCTTTCTCTTTATAAAATTTTTCATAATGTTTTATAATTTTTTTAGGAATTTGTTTATAATGACTGAATTGCAAATATGATGAAGGGAAATACAAAGAAAAACTATCTAAAGTATCTACAGATGGGTGCGAGACATCAAACCAAGAACCACCGTTGTCTCGCTCAACAGTGGCATCTAGGCAAAATTTTGATCATAATAAGTTCCAAACTCTCGAAGAGGCATATGATCTTCGCGTATCTTTTCATGAGAACGGATGGGCGTCTTCCTAATTTGCTCCCTATTTCGTACATGGTTTGGGCTGACTATCATAACTTGGAGCGA
>CM035416.1:70921482-71191482 GCA_020310875.1 Ceratopteris richardii
TCCTAGGAGTGATCCACAACCATTGTCCGCGGTTCGCATTATCCAGCCGCGATTTTTATCAATAAGCCATTTAAACTTATCATATAATCCTTTCGAAATCACATTGATTTCAGACCCAGAGTCAATTAGGGCTAAAGCAGAATATGATCTCTTCTGATCTCCTAAGTTAACTTTAATCTCCGGTGTGCCTCTCGTCCAAAAACTTTTTCTAAAATCACTCTCTGAGTTTTTTGTTTCGTCATTTGGTACAATTGGCCCTAAGAAATTTTTGTTCACACTACAAGTATTATCTTCTTCATCTTCTGAGTCTAAAGAAAGAGATTCATGAATCAAGTGAGTTACTTCGGCAACATCTTGCATCTCTACCTCTTGTGACAGAGGGAATCTCTTCCTTTTAATTAGTTTAATAAAATTTTCCTTAAATTCAATTTTTGCTATTGAGAAGATTTGTTCTAAAGTCATTGTTACTGCACTTTTTAATAAGATGTCATACAATATTTCTTTCGAATCAACTTTTTGTTCAAGTTCAGAAATAAGAATAGCTTTCGGTACTCGTTTTGGTTTCTTTTCTGGTTTCTCTTCAGGTTTTGTTTCAGTTCTAGGAATTTGCTCTACTAAACACAGGTTGTTTACCCTCCCTAATTTCTTCTCTTCGCTCCTCATTTGTTTTAGAACTTTCGCCTTGTTCAAACTGAACTTTCTTAGGCTTCGGCTCATCTCTCATCTTACTTCTAGTCATTCGTCTACCTGAATCATTTGTATCTTGCTCATCATCCCTCTTTCTTTTCTCTTCAACATTCGCAATATGCGAATATATCGAGAATTGATCGACAGGAGAGTTCCACGCAGTTTTCTGCATAA
Source organism: Ceratopteris richardii (assembly GCA_020310875.1). NCBI lineage: Eukaryota > Viridiplantae > Streptophyta > Polypodiopsida > Polypodiales > Pteridaceae > Ceratopteris > Ceratopteris richardii. The sequence goes on from CM035416.1 coordinate 70,922,344, forward strand.
TATCATCTCTCGCCTTTATCAAAGCTTCAATTGAGTAGTTTCCTCATTTCCCTTGTTTGTTCGGAATCAGAGTCACTATCAACATATTCTAGTTTAACAGCAGAAGCAGATTTCGAAGACTCATAAAGGTTTTCATACAGCTTCTGCATCCCTCCCTTTCCCCAATTGGCAGCTAAGGGTAAATGTGTTCTATAGTCGCACAATCGCTTGTCAATATCAATTACAAGTATTTTCTCTTTCGCATCTTTCAATGCTTCACATGTGTAAGTCAAATGATCTGTGGCATCGCACCAGATACATCTCCTCACATTGGCATTTCTCCTTTCATTGAAATTTCTTTGGTTAAATGCTTGAGGAATCGGTTGAGGAATTGGTTGGGGTACAACTGGAGGATTAGGAGGTATAAAAGGTGGATTAGGAGGTACAAATGGATGATTCGGAGCTACTAATGGTGGATTTGGAGCATTTACTGGTTGAGGATAAATAGTCGGATGAGCTTGCATTGCAGGTTTATCTTGTAGGTTTAAAGCATACACCACATTCTGCAAAGCCGCTACCTCTTTAGACATATTCTCGTGCATATGCATCATATTGTCCAACTTGTTAAACAAAATCTCAAATTGTAACTCGGTTGGTACTCTAGATGTGGATGTTGTACGCTCAGCTTTTGAATCTATATGTGTATCCCTAGTTGCCTGAATCGGAGGAAAACTGGAAGATGGTTGAGGCATCGATTCATAAAGGAGTGTTTTACGTTGGATCATGTGAGCAACCGCCTCAACTACAGTTTTCACTACACCCCAGTCATCTGTAAGCCCATATTTCTTTCCCGGTTCTTCAAGCCTACGCTCAACCTCTACCCTTATATCTGGAGTCAAGATTTTAAGGAAATATAAAATGATATATGGGGTAAGGGCAACTCTATCCTGTTCAGGTAATTGAGAGAATCTTTTCATAAATTCACTATGGAGTTGAGTTAACGAAATGTGAGGCTTAGGTGAACTAATCCATTTCATAAATCCTTCTCTACTATGTTGACTGTAGTCTTCTAAGTAGAATTCCTTATGCAGCTCTTTTCTAAACTCATCCCATTCCTTATTGTCATGTATATCCATAATAGCTTTTACAGTACCTATGGCCAGACGTCCAAGATAGGATTTCCACTTTGTTTCAGGTAAACCGTGTAACTTAGCTAATTCCTCAAACGTGTCTAAATAATTTGTAACATTCATACCAGTAAATTTCCCTTTATCCTTTAATAACGTTTCAACTACTTTTTGTCCTTGCGTCTCGTGCATCATAGTTTGAAATAGCTCGTCCATTTTTGAAGTTTGTTTTGACCTAGCTTGAACAATTTTAACTATATCCTGAACTTCTTTTGTTACTCTTTCCTTATGTTCAGCTACTAATTCTGAAATTCCGTTAGAGTCCAGTTTGTTAAGTTTATACTATGCCAATATGCTTAAAGTAAAGCTATGATTAACGCTTAACCTATGATTAACAAACAGTTGCCTTTAACCTATACCAATAATTTAACCTTAAATAAAATTTTGCACCCAAGAATGTAAGGGTAAAGAAATTATACCAATTGCTCGAAAATGAGGCTCAAAACAGTGCTTTCTGTGAAATTCAATACATTTATTGATTTGAATCAAAAACCTAAATACATAGTTTGCTAAAAATGGGTGCAAACGTTCTGTGCTTCAATTGTTGATGAAAGGGGTGGCGCGACGAGGTTCTCCTACTTGCCAATCTTCGTGGAGGCGCTCAGGTCACCAGACCAGCCCTCGACACCAAGAAGATTGCAAGCTCACGTAAATGCCACAGCTTCCAGGGATGAAGACGCAACTGCACTGATGTAAAATCGTATGAATGTATATGCAATGCAAAATTTAAAATTTATACCTGTGCTGCAAGGCCGTTTGTTCACGTCGGGTTCACCAATGTCGGGTCGTGAGAGATGCTCGGATGGTGGATCAAGTCATCCGCCTAAATCGTTCGGCACACGCGGGGTGTCTGTAGTAGACTCAGGCTTAAGGAAATAAGGGTTCTAATGATAAAACAATATAAATTACCTAATTCTATGACTGAAACTAAGGTCTTTAAATAGTTTAAATAGCTATGGTCCGTAAGGACGGGCAGCCTCGTACATAGCAACAGCTTCCTGATATGAGATTGAAACTTCCATAATGGGTTCTTCTACTAAACTTTCAGGTAAGCTAGAGGGTTCTGGTCTGTCCAGAGTTAGCGGAACATTTTCAATATTTTCAATATTTTCAATAGTACTGTGCTCAGACTCATGAACTAAGTTAGAAGACATCAACGAAAGTAATGGAAAAACTAATGAAACAATATGATGCTAAACTGTTTGAATGAATTAATTGATATGCTAATGGTTCTAATCAATAAATCTAATACAACTGGAAGACCTAACAATTGGATAAATGTCTAGTCAATTGGATAGTTGACTAAATGAGAAATAAGATTTAAATGGATCTTTAGGCTGCCGCTTCACTTCAATTGTCTTCACTTCACTTTAATTAATTGTAATCTTCAATGCTTCTGAAAAAAAAAACATTAGCCATTAGTAATATTACAAGAATCATAAAATTAAAGAACATAATTCACATAACATTTACATACACATGCATATGTTTATGTATGCACTAACACATTTAAATGCAATCTAAAACATACTTATACTAATACATTATCATGCTAACTTGCAAACTCATACTAACTTCCCTTTTCATAATCATTCTTATGTTTGACCATATTATATCCTCACTTGTACTTGTGAGCATTTACAATGATACATGCATACGAACATCACATTCATTTTTAAATATATAATCATGCACATGTATCTAATATCATGCATATTCCTTTTCATAATCATCAATCAACACTCATTGTTATGCCCTAATATTTAACATAATTCAATCTTCATATGCATTCATACGGGAAATTTCTTAACACACACGGATGCATACATATTTGCTAGCATAAACCAAGTACTAAAGAAGTATACTAAAAAAAACCAATTAATAAAATACTAAATAATATTTTTAAAATCACTTATAATTAGTCCTAATATCATATTAATCTAACAACTATTAATTCCTATCTCTATTTCTATCTCTCTTCCTCCTCTCTCTCCTCAGCTCTCGTCTCTCTACTCCTCGTCTCTCTCTCCCTCTCTCCATCTCTCGAGTCCTCTCTCTCTCTCGTCATCCTATCTCATGCTCTTACTCCTCCTCCTCGGTCTCTCTCTCTCTCTCTCTTTCCTCTGCCCGTTTCTCTCGTCCTCGTCTCTCTCTCTCTCGTCTCTCTTCTAGCCTCTCAATTCGTCTCTCTCTCTCTCTCTCTCTCTCTCTTCTCCTCTCCTCTCTTCCCTCTCTCTCTCTCTCTCGTCTCTCAATCATCTCGCTTCTCTCCCTCTCTCGCTCTCATCCTCTACTCTCCTCTCTCTCTCTCTCTCTCTCTCTCTCCTCGTCTCTCTCTCTCTCTCTCTCTCTCTCTCTCTCTCTCTCTCTCTCTCTCTCTCTCTCTCTCTCTCTCTCTCTCTCTCTCTCTCTCTCTCTCTCTCTCTCTCTCTCTCTCTCTCTCTCTCTCTCTCTCTCTCTCTCTCTCTCTCTCTCTCTCTCTCTCTCTCTCTCTCTCTCTCTCTCTCTCTCTCTCTCTCTCTCTCTCTCTCTCTCTCTCTCTCTCTCTCTCTCTCTCTCTCTCTCTCTCTCTCTCTCTCTCTCTCTCTCTCTCTCTCTCTCTCTCTCTCTCTCTCTCTCTCTCTCTCTCTCTCTCTCTCTCTCTCTCTCTCTCTCTCTCTCTCTCTCTCTCTCTCTCTCTCTCTCTCTCTCTCTCTCTCTCTCTCTCTCTCTCTCTCTCCGTGCTGCCGTGCGCAGCGTCCGTGGAGGGAGGGAGCTTCCTTTCTCTCTCTCTCTCTCTCTCTCTCTCTCTCTCTCTCTCTCTCTCTCTCTCTCTCTCTCTCTCTCTCTCTCTCTCTCTCTTTGCACGCTGCCGTGCGCAGCGTCCGTGGAGGGAGGGAGCTTCCTTTCTCTCTCTCTCTCTCTCTCTCTCTCTCTCTCTCTCTCTCTCTCTCTCTCTCTCTCTCTCTCTCTCTCTCTCTCTCTCTCTCTCTCTCTCTCTCTCTCTCTCTCTCTCTCTCTCTCTCTCTCTCTCTCTCTCTCTCTCTCTCTCTCTCTCTCTCTCTCTCTCTCTCTCTCTCTCTCTCTCTCTGCGCGCTGTCGTGCGCAGCGTCCGTGGAGGGAGGGAGCTTCCTTCTCTCTCTCTCTCTCTCTCTCTCTCTCTCTCTCTCTCTCTCTCTCTCTCTCTCTCTCTCTCTCTCTCTCTCTCTCTCTCTCTCTCTCTCTCTCTCTCTCTCTCTCTCTCTCTCTCTCTCTCTCTCTCTCTGCACGCTGCCGTGCGCAGCGTCCGTGGAGGGAGGGAGCTTCCTCTCTCTCTCTCTCTCTCTCTCTCTCTCTCTCTCTCTCTCTCTCTCTCTCTCTCTCTCTCTCTCTCTCTCTCTCTCTCTCTCTCTCTCTCTCTCTCTCTCTCTCTCTCTCTCTCTCTCTCTCTCTCTCTCTCTACGCGCACTGCGTGCTACAGACAGAGGAGAGAGGGGGGGAAAGAAACTCACTCACACACACACACATAACACATACACACATAACACATTCACACAACACACATAACACATTCATACACATACACATAACACGCACATACACATACACATAACACGCACACACACATACACATAACACGCACATACACATACACATAACACGCACATACACATACACATAACACGCACACACACGTGCACATCACACGCACACACATGTGCACATAACATGCACACACACATATACATAACACGCACATACACATACACATCACACACGCACACACATCACATACACACACTTTCTATAGGTCGGAACGCTGTCATAATCAGATGATGCCCTTAGTTCTCTCTCCTGCGTGAACGAATTTTCTCTACCATGACAGACATGAAGGTGAAGGAAATGAAGCAAAAAAGAAGAAGAGAATCTACCTGAAAAAAAAACATTAGCAATTCATGATCAAAACATACATATATATACTCAGAGAAGTTATGAGCTTACCACTCTTTTGAATTCCTGCTTTCTTTCTCATCCATTCTTTAACCCACACTTATCACCACTCTTTCATTTGACTTTTCTCCACTTTAATTACACACTCTACTTATACCATTCTTTTCATCAAATACTTTTTGCACTTTAAATGCATACTTAATTTAGACCACTCTTTGATTTTGCCCACATAATTACCACACTTTTAACCACTCACTTTATCCACTTTAATTACACACTTATTTCACACCATTCTTTGAACAGCACTCACATACTCCGCTCATTAATTATCCACTTCATTTTCATTTAAATTCTATTACCTTAATTTTCTTAATTAAATAAATCATTTAAATTAACCTTAGTTTAAGTTTTAATTAAATCAAACCTTAGGATTTAATTGCACATACATGATTAAATAATTAATTAAACCATATTTTAATTTTTATTATTGAACCAATGTTTAGATATAGATTAATTTCATTAAATATTAATTGTTTGAACCTTTAAAACATCCTAAAACCCTAGAAAACCTACTTAAACCCATCAGAAACTCATGAAAACCCTTTAAAACCCTATCTCTAACCCATGATAAATCATCTAAACCCTTAACATTAACCTAATGGAATCATTTAAGATCCTTTGGATTAATCCTACTGACTTAACTTATATAAACTTATGAAAACCTAGAGTTGAAAACCCATGAATCAAGCATGAATAAATATGAAATACTCATTAATTGAGTAATTAGGGTAACCCTAATATGAACACATATTCTTCATCATTTCTTGTACCTGCAAACACTTCAAAAGTAGTTAATTCAATTGATCAAGAGTGAAAAAGAGGTTTAGACTTCACCAATTAAGTTGCTTTTATTTCCTCTGGTTATCAACTGGAAGATGCAAATCTTCCCGACACCGCACAACCACCTACAATGGATACTGTGCTGTTACACGTGGAATCTACACAGATGCTCAAAGAGGATGATGATGAAGACCTACTACATTTCTTCCAACGCAAACGCATGCGCCTCAGCCCTTCACAAAGTCAAGTAAAGCACACCACCACAGTTCCAGACGTTGAAGTATTCCATGACACCGCTACTTCATTATAGGTAGAATCTGCTATGTCGTCTCCTAGTAAGCAGCCAGAAAAAGACGTTATTATGAAAGACGTAGCAGAACTCTCACACCGGGAGGAATCTCATCAACCGGATGCTAAGGCTATGAAGGAGACAACGGAAGCTACCGTTGTTAGTGAATGTCAATCTCTTTCTTCACCAACCGCAGACGCCCAAGTAGATGCAGTCAATCAATCGACCGGTAATGAAGAAGTAGTTATCGAAGTTGCCCTATCGGTACCCCAGAATGAGACCGGAATAGTTTTAGTTCTGACTTCTCTTATCCCTCTACCTCCTCCAACCAACATTCCTAATGCTTTTGAAGTTTCTCTCGTTGCACCTTCAATTGCCATTCGTGAGGCATCAACCCATCTCCTCTCCTCTCCCGACTACTCTCCACCATCATCACCTCACCTGCTGGCTGCCCCACCCTCGCAGCCTCCTCCTTCTCTTCCTCCAGTAGTAATGTTCACTGAATTGGCATCCATGGGCCAACTCCTCATCCAATTCTCCCAGCAATTGCCCCTCCAGATGAAGATGGCCACTCAGACAATTCAACAGGAGTTGCAGAGCAAGGTTGACCTTCTAGAAGCGAGCATTGCCCCTCTCCAAGAAGAAGTACTTGCAGCCAAAGCCGAGAGTCATTCATTGCATACTCAAATCCAACAACTCCAAGACCAATTAGCAAAAAAAGACAATATCATTGCTCAATGGGACACTGCAATTACAGAATTAAAGCAAGAAGTTGCAGACAAGACAGACGCTATGACAGCCTTAGGCAATGAGCTCCATAGTATGCGGGATGCATACAGTGTTTTAGAAGAGGCCTCACAGTCACTTGCTGCCAATGTACTTGAAGCAAAAGCTGAACTGCATAAGGTCACTGAGAGGTTATTCCAACGAGATCAAGAGTTCACTGCTGAAATCGCCAAGACCATATAGTTAAAGAAGGAACTTGCAGGTGTGCAAAAGGAGAGAGAAGACTTTTACAAAACGATGCAATTTCAAGTTCAGGAGCTTGAGAGAAGAGAAAACTAGTTAGGAGTTCAGGCGGACAGGCTCTCACGCATTGATGCAGACATAGCGGAAATGAAGTTGCGACGAGACGCTGCTCTGGCCAACAAATTTTATCTACACGAATCCTTTTTGCAGACGCAGACGGATAACTTATCAGTCAGGTCATTGTTGCCAGTTCTGTCAGGACTGATGCACAACTTATAGAACCTGCAATTTTGAAAGATATGCTAGATTCCCTAATGCAGAAGATTACACGTACCTTCAAACTAGCTTGCAATATGTATATTCAGTGCATCATAGATGAACCATGACTGTGTAATTACAATTTTGGGTTCGAGTCCACCGTGCATGCCAGTGTAAGCCACCGGAAAGTCATAAATTTTGTAATATATATTCTGAAAAGTCGCACGCATGATGTAAAGGCATAGCGCAAAGTTGTAACCCTTGAGAGATTAATGAAAAGAGTCGCGTGAAGCAGAAGGTGTAGTCACCGGACTATTCGTCTGGGCGAGAGCCAGAAGTGACACGTAGTTACCGAATTACTGTGTAATCTGAGTACTGTCAATTCTGTTGATTAAGTTCAATCATTAAGTGAAGTTCAATGAAGTATTAAGTAAATTGATTAATGTGATAATTGAAGAAGTTATACAGTTAACTGTCTAGTGTGGAAGTGTGTTGAAGAACGCATTCAAAACAGTATTGGGAAGATAATCTGATTTAGCACGTTAATTCGGTGAAGTAGTATACTCTTAATCTGTAGATTTGGGAAAATACAAACAGGGCCTCTGTTTATAGACCCCTAACCATCCCAAGAACCTAGACTTGAATTAAACTTTAAACAGATAACTTAATCCGAAGTTCAAGTTAAACAGAATGTATCTCCAAATCTACATACAATTGCTTAAGCCACATACCTTCCTGAGTGGCATTAGCCAAGCCTCTATACTCTGCTTCTATGGAAGATAAGGCCACAGTTGGTTGCTTCTTGGATGACCATGATATGAGTTTTGAACCTGCAAAAGATAGGTACCCTGAAGTGCTCCTCCTATCATCTTTGGAGCCAACCCAATCTACATCTAAATATAATATTATATCTATTTCAGAAGTGAAGGGATGGAATAATCCCTCATTCATTGTACCCTTTAGGTACTTAAGCACCCTCGTTGCAGCTTCCATGTGTGGCTTCCTTGGTACATGCATGAATTGACTCAATGTACTCACAGCATATGCAATATCCACTCTTGTCAAAGTAGCATAATTAAAACTACCCACAAGTTGTTGATACCCTGTAATATCTTCAAGTAGTTCACCTTCATGTGAACTTAGCTTATCATTGATCTCCATATGAATACCTACATCTTTAGTGCTCTCCATCTTAAACCTTACCAACATATCATGTATGTACTTCCTTTGTGTGATGAATATACCTGAATCTATATACACAAGTTCTAAGCCGATGAAATAGGTTAACAACCCTAGATCACTGATTTTGAATTCCTTCATCAATTGAACCTTGACATGCTTGATACCAACAGAATCATTACCTGTAATAATGATATCATCTACATAGACACACAAGTAGATAATCACTGATTTATTCTTCTTCACAAATAGAGAAGAGTTTGCCTTGCTTGCTACAAATCCTTGATCCTACAAATAGGTAACAAGCTCTAGGAGCTTGCTTGAGACCATAGAGTGCTTTTCTAAGCTTGCATACCTATCTTGCTTTCTCTTCATCTTCAAAACCTGGTGGTTGTTCCATATATACTTCTACTGATATCCAACCATTTAAAAATGCATTCTTGACATCTAACTGATATAAATTTCGGTTTTTGGATGCAGCAAGACTTACCAATACCCTGATTGTTGGCCTCTTTGCCACAGGTGAAAATGTTTCTTCATAGTCTACTCCATGTGTTTGGGCAAATCCCTTTGCCACTAGTCTTGCCTTGTACCTGTTTATAGAACCATCAGAGTTCCTTTTAACTTTATATATCCACCTTGAACCAATTACCTTCATATCTGGTTTCTTGGGAACTAGGTCCTAAGTATGGTTTTCCTGCAATGCTTCCACTTCCTCCTCCATGGCTTCTATCCACTCTTTCTTCTTCTTAGCCTCTTCAAATGAAGAAGGCTCCTCTTCCATTGAATCTTTAGTGATGTATACAGAGTGCTTTATGACTAACGATGTATCATATCCATGCATTATGGGCTTCTTACTTTCTCTTTGTGATCTCTTTAAGCTTGATTGGAAGACTCAGGTAGATCCTCTAATTGCTTGTATTTGAACTTGCCTCTTGACTTCCAAGCTTTGAAGTCAATATGCTCCTCATCTTCTGAGTTGATGTCCTTTGCTTGGTGTTGATCTTCTTGAGTTAGGGTTGGAAAATCATTTTCCAAATCATATGGTAATTTGACTTTCTTGCAATCATCTTCAAACCAAGAATTATTCTCATCAAATACTACATCCCTACTAACTATGAATGCCTTGTTAGTGGGATTATAAAGCCTATATCCCTTTTGATTCTGATCATACCCAATAAATATGCATTTCTCAGCCTTAGGGTCAAGTTTCCCTCTGATTTGTGATGGGATGTGTGCATAGGCAATGCATCCAAATATTTTGCAATGATTCAATGAGGGTCTCCTACCATTCCAAGCCTCATATGGTTTCATAGCATCCAATGACTTGGATGGAAGCATGTTAACCAAATAGTTGTGTTGGAAGCAACCAAAGGCATAGAAGACGCGTAAGCTATTTTGAGCTTGTAAGAGTGTTCTTGAGTAATAGAGTTGATTTCTCACCTTCCATTGTGTCTTGCTTGTCTCTTCGTAGTGTGTGTGTATGTGTGTGTGCATTTCTATGCTTCTCACCTTCACTCTCACTTCATCTCACATTCACAATCTTCATATCACTCCTATCTCTTCCACTGATTGACATTAAGGAGGTGGAGCTTCTTAACGTGGTTCTCACCATTGTACTAGAGCAACACCAAATTTGGCGCCGTTGCCGGGGATCGAGTCTAGGACGAATGTGTGATGGTAAGAGTATAGCAAGAAGTAGCGTTGGAAGGTAAAAATTTCAGTTTTTGTTGTTGTTTTTACTTAGTTTTTAGTGTTTTTCACCTCCCCCACACTCCATCTTCATCACCGCATCATCATCTTCATCTCCAAAAAAATCAGAAAATTCACCATATCCACCCATTCTCCTCATTTCCCCTCATTTGTGCATGCGAGAGAGTGAGAGAGAGCTTTTGTGCTTGCATGTGCTTTTGTTTTCTTGAGTTTTCTTGCAGGTACAAAGCTCCAGAGCATCAGGAAAGCTTGGAAAAGGTAAAATTTTCAGTTTCTGTCAGAAATTTCCGACTGTGTCAGACCATCGCGATGGTCTGCGAAGTTCGGATTTTGAGGAAGGCGAGTTCACCACCGTGTAGGCGACCCCTGCGTGTATAGGGATCCATAGCTGCATCTCAAAAAATCACATTTTGGTGGACCATCGCGACGGTCTCAGACCATCGCGATTGTGTCACACCATCGCGATAGGCTCACGCCATCGCGACGGCTCGGTCGGACCATCGCGACGGTCTCACGCCATCGCGACGGTTCATTTGGACCATCACGACTGTTTGCGGACCATCGCGACTGTTCGGTTGACCCCACACCATCGCGATAGGCTCACGCCATCGCGCCGACGGTGCCACGTGGCAAGTTGGACCATCGCGACGATACCCTCAGACCATCGCGACAACTCAAATTTTGGACCATCGCGATTGGCTCAAGCCATCGCGCCCTGACCATCGCGATTGGCTCAAGCCGTCGCATCTGTGACCATCGCGACGGTTCACTTTGGACCATCGCGATTGTTCACGTTGACCGTTGACTGACGCCATCGCGATTGTCCGCCTGATCGAGCCATCGAGACGGTTCACCTTCACGCCATCGCGATTGTCCGCCTGATCGAGCCATCGCGACGGTTCACCTTCATGCCATCGCGATTGTCCGCCTGATCGAGCCATCGCGATTGCTCACATTTGGACCATCGCGACCGTGCACTTCAGACCATCGCGATTGCTCACCTTCACGCCATCGCGATCATTCACGTCTAGACCATCGCGACGGTTCACCTTCACGCCATCGCGACGGTCCCAGACCATCGCGATTGTCTCACGCCATCGCGATTGTGCACCCCCATCGCAAATTTTAGGGTTTCATTTTTTGGCCAATTTTGGAGCTATTTTTGGGAAATTTTTGGGTGATTAGACTCATAGGAGACCCCTTAGCTCATATTTGGAGAAAAACCTGTTTGTCAGTTTTTACCCCCCAGGGCCTGAACGGTCATAACTTTTTCATCCGAAGTCCGTTTTTTGAGCTTAATAGCTCGTTAGAAAGCTCTTTACGAGTACTACGTGACCTCAACTGTTTTTTTCTTAAAGAATACGTCAATTTTTAGATAAGCTATTTTGAGGTTGACTTAGTTTGGGACTAGAAAGCCAAGGGGCAAGCATTGAAAAGTTGGGCAAAAGGGAAGGGACTTAAAAGGTGTATATACTCAAGTGCTTGATCATCCAACTGTGAATTGGTCTAATATTGGATTTTTCCAGGTCTAGCGAGGGTAATCAAAGGCAACCAAAGCAAGGCAGAAGGGGCATAAAGCTTGGGAAGCATGGCTTCTTGGGCATCAGAGCAACCAGAAAAGTTGACTCGAGGTTGGAAGATTACTCAACCCCCTCAGTCAATTCTTAGCTTAGGATAAACGTTAGCATTGTGGATTTAAGACAATAGGAACGCCTCAAGTTCAAGAGAATTAAATTTATCAAGATCAAGACTAAAGTAAAGGTGTGTGACACGAAAAACCTAAAGGAAAGAACATAAGTCTGACGGAACGAGAACTCAAAGTACCACGGAAAGTCGAATTCCTGACGCATACATTAAGACAAGAATCTAAAGAAATCTAAAAAGAATCAAGAAAGTAATAACAAAGAATCATTGACGATCTGAGCGTGTACTGAGTGTGCAAGGAAGAAAATTAATGAACCTTAGATCGGGCAAACATATAGGTAAGTCAGACCGATGAAGCCTTAGATCATCAGAGGCAAGTGTAAGAACTACTGCACGATCGTGGGCTCAACAATTGAACACTAGTTATCCCTACGAGAGCTCAGACACTAGCGATTCAAAAATGGCATTTAGCACAGAAAGACCAGAAGTAGGGTCAAATGTAGCATATTTAGAAAAACCAGAAGGACCCTATAGAACACAACTAGAGTTTCTCCGAACCAACCGATTAGGTGCTCGCATCTATGAGGATGGTTTGCGAAGGCAAGTGGTGCAAATGCACAACCCTGATCAACCCATTGGATTGGAATGTCCAGTGGTGAAATTTGAGAGAGACACATACATAGACAAAGAAGGAACAATGTACATCTTAAGTACGCAGCCAAACAATACCAATGAGTTTGGCGTGATTCAGCTAGAGACGGAAACTAAATCTCAAGGAAAAGAACCATTAGAAGAGCCTAGAACACCTAGAGGGAAATCTGTACTGACACGAGTACTAATCCCGGAATGGATCCCTCAGGACAACAGAAGCATAGAGTTGTTTGTAAATAAAGAAACTGATGAAGCCTTTTGGAGATACAAGACAGAACTACTTAGTGAGGTAGGAATCATCACGATATACGAGTTCAAGGACCCGGATACACCTCGAAAGGTTGTATACCTGGATGAGACTTCAGAAAGAGTCTTTGTGGTACCTGACCACGCTAAAAACACATACACATGGAGAGGTGAATTGGTATTCCCTCCATCTAGAACGAACATGAATACAAGTCAACAAGGGGCAGGAACATCATCAGCCCATGGAAATCAAAGAGAGAAAAATAAAGAAAGACCCGAAGTAAGCTTCACTCATCCCATAGGGAGAGATAGAACAACCACGGACACTAATAGAGCGGATAGACAAAGAGATCATGGAATACCAGGTGGTAGAGATGATTTTCCTCTACCTAGACCACGTGAACACGCAAGAATATTGAGACCCACTCAATTAGTAAAATCAATGAAAAATTATTTTGATGGGACAGGAGATCCCTATGACCATGTCGCAGAATTCAAGCAAGTATTAAGAGCAGAACAAGTCGAAGACATGTTCACGTAATACAACGCATTTGGACTAACGTTAAAGAATACAGCTTTAACTTCGTTCCAACCTTTGCAACAAAGGCAATTTAGAGACATCCATCACTTTTTAGAGTCATTCATCACTGAATTCTCTAAAAGTGGGATTAGACATGACACGTCTTCGTTGATTCATAGCTTCAAACAGACCCCTCAAGAAACAGTTAGACTCGTAGGACGTAGGTTTAGACAATATGTTGAATGATGTCCAATGCAAGAGCTACCCTCACAAGCTAAACAAGTGTCATTGTTTCTAGATGGCTTGTTGAGCTCTAAACTACGCTCCTATGTGTACCTAAAAGAACCCAGAACACTAGAGCAATGTGTGAGAATATGCATAGACATTGAGGACAACTTAGGAGACGAGTTGGAACTCTCAAAGGTCTATAAGGATTCAGACTATTCATCTCTAGCATCCACAAAATTGTCTAACTCGATAGAAGAACTAGCAGAAAAAGTGGCCCAGAAACTAGGAGTTTCTAGCAAACCTAGGGTACTAATGACCAAGCGTTGTTACACCTATGGTGGTGATCACATGGCAAATGTGTGTCCCAATGCACCACAACCACAAGCCAACCCTAGTGGCCAATACTGTATAATTGAAAGAAGATACACGAATCATACGGCTCAGGACTGCCCATACAACAAACAAACCGTGAGACAGAACTACCCGCAAGCATACCAGCAGCCAAGTAGGTATCAAGGCCAATACAATGCTCAGCCTTATTACTATAGGCCTCCTCAGAACTACCCATACCAGGCTCAACAGAGACCTCAACCTGTCTTAGCCCAGCAGCCACCCCCACCAGCGAATGTCATCTCAGTCAAATACGCTGCTGCAGAAGAGAACCTAAGTAGGGCCTTAGTGCCTTCTTCACCTTTGATCACAGAGAATGATCCGAACTCAAACAGCTTTGACTCTACGCATGTAGATAGTCCACCCGCTTATTACACGGAGTCACCAGAACACGTGGAGACATATCATTATGATAGTCCACCAGTGGAACCTAGTTGGGAGCTCGACTACGCTCATGTGATGTACACCAACCCAAATCCACAGCCCCAATTGAGACAACAAAGACCTCAAGGCCCTAGAGGACCATGCTTTAGGTGCCAAGGAGATCACTTCATAAAGGATTGTCCACATCCTCCAATAGCAGGGCAATCACAGTACTATAACATACAAGGCTTTTGTGCTGATTGTGGCAAAGAGCATATAATCAAAGATTGTTCTAAGAACCCTGTCAATGCTTCGAATGTGACACCGATCAACGTGATAGGTATTGTAAATAATGCAGATGGATCCAACCCTACATACGTGCCTATCCAAGCTATAACAAGAGCCCAGGTGCTCTTACAGAACCAACAGCTTAATCAGGAGAAAGTAGCCGGAAGTACTGAAGTTGCAGAATCTAGTAGCAAAAAGACAAAATCTTGGAAAGATTCTAGAGAAAGAATAAAGAGAAAGTGGAGTAAAAAGATAACTGAGTTGGAAGGAAGTTTAAAGGAATCTAGAGCCAAAATCCTAGAATTGACTTCTCAGGAATTAAATCACGAGAACCCAGCTCAGAAATCAAGATCAGTTTTAGCGGAACCCATACCGGAAAATCTAGACATGATGTTTTGTGCATATCAGGCTAGATTAAAAGAGGGACCTCAAGTAGCTGAAATGAGCAAAAACTACCCTCGAGCTGATCTAGAAATTGAGAGAACTAAACTTTGCATGAAGATGGTAGAACTAGCACAAGCTTTGTTCGAAGCCTCTAGATATCTTAATTGGAATAACATGGCAAAACCGGAGTTACACTTTCAAGGACTAATGGAGAGGCTAGAATACTTGATTGAAAGCAAAGAGAAAAAGGATTAGTGTAGGAACCCTATTGTCCCAGAGACACAGGAAAAGAATGCACCATCCCTGTCTCAAGTACCCAATACAAAAAGTCAAGACAATGTGTCTTCCATACATAGGTACTCACATGAATTTTTGAGAGAGATCCAAGAAGAGAAATGGAGAAAAGAACAAGGAACTCATCCTCCTATTCAAAAAATAAATGACTTGCAGGAGCAATTTCCCCAAGACATTCCCTCTATTTACGATGGGGTAGAGGAAGAACAACTGAGTGAACACACAGCTTTTGAATCTAATTCTTTACAAGAATTACCTCAGTTCACAGGACCTTGGGAAGCAAAGTCTATTAGTATGAGAGCACCCACGATAATAGTGAGGAATGAAGAATCAGTAATCCCTAGAAACACGAAAGTGATCAAGAATACCAAAGTACAGTGTAATCTCACTCTAGAGGAGTTGTTAAAGGTAAAACCAGAACTGTGGAAGCATGTAGCAAATCAATTCCCCGAGCTTGCTACTACTCCCTCATAGATAGGATCACATAATAAGGTACCAGAGATACCCATAGAAAAGATTGGAGATGTAAGCGAAGGAAAGGAAGGTAACACTTATCTTCCGATAACCCATCAGGGCTACACCATGAAAGCCATCTTAGATTCAGGAGCCGGCGTAGCCATCGCTACCACCGCTTTATGGAAACGTTGGGGTAAGCCAGCACTCAGACCTACCAGGATGAAGCTACAAATGGCTGACAGACACATAGAAAAACCATTCGGCTTACTAGAAGGCATATCTCTCACCACTTGTGGTGTAGAATTTGAGCATACCTTTGCCATTTGTGATTTTAGTAAAAATCATGCTTATGAGATGATATTGGGACGACCATTCATGCGTCAGTTGCAAATTGTACAAGATTGGGGAACTAATTCTTTGTATTTGCAACATTTAGGAGTGACTACCAAAGTCAATCTTAAAGACTATTCACATCGAGATGTACCCCCAATACAATGGAATACCATCCATAAGACACAAGTAGAAACAGAATCCGTGCACTCATTAGAATCAGATCCTTCTTGGTTGCACGAGGACACTCATTTATGGATATGTAAAGTTGCAAAACAAGAGGAAGAAAGATTAGAAGCAAGGACCTTAGGTGCAGAACAACATCCACGAACCCTTCAAGATCCAGCCTACGCACCTGTAGTATTCCCTGACGAAGAGTTTGAACCCCATGGTTGGGCAGAAATCCTAGCAACCATTGACATAGCCATCAATGAAGAACAATGGACACCCCACTGTGACGAGGATGGCTATGATATTTCAGTTTTTACGATAGAACCAATCATGTGCGATGCAATTTTAGAGGAATGTGACCCTAACACTGATGCATTTGAAGATGCAAGTGATTTCGATTTAGAATCAATTATCATGGACCCACCCTTTGCATCAGAGGAAGAATATTTCTACGAAGTAGACACTCACCCTCAGAGACACGAGGAAGTTATGAATGACGTGAGAATAGCCACTCAAGTGACTAGCAAAAGTGAAGGCAAGAAAAGAAAGAAGAAAGAAACCATGTCAGAAAAAGAAGAATCTATGTTTGAAGTACCCGAGAACTTCAAGAAATATGAAATCGAAGATAGAAGAATCATGGTACGAATGCTTAATAGAAAGGCGAATGACGGACAAGTATATGATAACCGAGAGAAAACCAAGAAAATAATAGTTGCTATAGAAGGAGAAGAAGAAAAATGTACATACATAGGGCATGATTTGACGAAGGAAGAAGAAGAAGAGCTAGTTGCTCTATTGCGCAAATATAGAGATGTGTTCGCTTGGAGTTACAAAGACCTGAAAGGAGTAGATCCACATATATGTTCTCATAGAATCCCTATGACTCCAGATGCAAAACCTACGAAACAGAAACCTTACACGTACAATGATAACTACGCTGCGAAGATTAAAGAGGAGATCGATCGGCTGATAGAAGCAGGATTCATTTAAGAAATTGAGCATACCGAATGGGTATCCCCCATTGTGGTTGTGCCCAAGAAAAATGGAAAATTGCGTGTGTGTATTAACCTTAAAAAAGTTAATGCCGCCACGATTAGAGACAGTTATCCTCTTCCTATCACAGAACATCTATTGGAAAGAGTTGCGGGCAAGGAAGTTTACAGCTTCCTTGATGGTTTCTCAGGCTATAATCAAGTAGCCATTGCTCCAGAAGATCAACACAAGACGGCTTTTGCCACTGAATGGGGCATATTTGCATTTCGTGTAATGCCTTTTGGGCTCACAAATGCACCCGCCACTTTCTAGCGACTCATGTGTCATGTTTTTAAGGAATTCTTACGCAAGAGTTTGGAAGTATATGTCGATGACATATGTGCTCATTCTAATATCAGGCAGACGCATATCCCAGAGTTAAGGAAAATATTTGACAAATGTTGAGAATATCAGGTTTGTTTGAACCCAGAAAAATGTGTTTTCATGGTCAGACAAGGCAAAATTCTAGGACACATTGTGTCAAAAAATGGAATCTCCACGGATGAAGAAAAGGTGAAGGTAATTCCAGAATTACCTAGACCAACTAATGTGAAAGAGGTACAAGCATTTATGGGCCATTGCGGTTATTATAGGAGATTCATACACATGTATGCAATCATAGCCAAGCCATTGTACTCTCTTTTAACCAATTTTGAATGGACAGATGAATGTGAAAATTCATTCAATGAACTTAAACGACGCTTGTGCTCAGCACCTATATTGACTACCCCAGATTGGAGTAAGCCATTCCATGTACATGTGGATGCATCCAATTATGCCATAGGATGTGTGTTGGCACAACCCACGAATGAAGGTAACATAGATCTCCCCATAGCTTACGCGAGCAGACAATTGAACGCAGCAGAAAGAAATTACACCACGACGGAACGAGAAGGATTAGGGATGATCTACGCGGTAAAGAAGTTTAGACACTACTTGTTGGCCAACAAATTCAAGTTCTTTACAGATCATCAAGCCCTATTGTACCTAGTCAACAAACCCTGTAACATAGGACGACTAATACGTTGGTTTCTATTACTCATGGAGTACGATTTTGAAGTAGTAGTCAGGAAAGGAAAGACACATCTTAGAGCTGACCACCTTTCGAGATTAACCTCAGGAGAAGCTCCTCAAGGAATAGCGGATGAATTACCAGATGCTTATTTGTTTAATCTTGAGATAGCACCAGAATGGGCTAAACCAATAGTCCCTATTCTCACATATGGACCAAAGAATCCTAGGATAAAGATCAAAGAAGGAGAGATTACCAAGTCTCAGAGATACCAAATCTTGGCAGGAAGCATATATAAACAGGATAATCAAAAGATTCTTGCTTGTTGTGTAGATGAATCAGAACATGCGAATTGGTTGCAATTAGCACACATAGGTGCATTAAAGCAACATCATTTGAAACATCGAACATTACAGACTCTGCATAGACTAGGAGTATATTGGCCTTCGATGGAAGCAGATGTCTACAAGTTGTGTAAAGAATGCCATGTTTGTTGTGAAAGACCACCAGTAGAGCATGCTACATTATATCACGTGTCTCTCACACCAGACTGGAGTGAATCGTTAGTGACATACTTGAGGACGAACACATTCCCTCAAGGAATGACCTTAGCACGACAACGCAGTCTGGAGCAGGAAGCTCAAGACTATTCACTTATTGGCGATAATCTATACAAAAGAGGACGAGATGGATATTTAAGACAATGTGTTCATGAAAGCGATTATCTGAGCATACTAGAGACTGCACACCAAGGTGTTGCAGGAGGTCACTTTGGACCAGATAGGATAATCAAAGCCATCCTCTTTGCAGGATTATGGTGGCCCACTCTTCACATGGATGCTCATACCTATGTTAAGAGATGTGATGTGTGCCAAAGAACTCAATTTCCTACTCGCAGAGATGAAATGCCATTGAAACCCATGATGGGAGGACGTGCATTTTCAAAGTGGGGTATAGACTTTGTAGGACCCATTAACCCCCCTGCAAAAGGGACACATGCTGAATACATTATTGTTGCCACAGATTATCTTACGAAATGGGTAGAGGCAAAAGCCACAAAAAAGAATGATGCACACACAACTGCAAAATTCTTATTTGAAAATGTCTTTACAAGATATGGATTGCCTATAGAGTTAGTGAGCGATCGCGGAACTCACTTTCTAAACCAAGTCATTGAATATTTGTTACAGGATTTTATGGTGATTCACAAGAAATCTGCACCATATCATCCTCAGGCCAATGGTCAGGCTGAAAGCACTAATAAGATCCTTTGTAACGTATTGACGAAACTCGTGAACAACAAACGTTCAGATTGGGGCAAACAGTTACACCACGCTGTTTGGGCATATCGAGTGGCCTACAAGACCGTACTCAATGCAACTCCCTTTCAGATGGTTTTTGGTCAGAATGCAGTGCTTCCTTTGGACTTCTTGATACCAACCCTTAAGGTTGCACAAGAACATCAGTGGACCGGCCATGAATTATCAGCAAGAATAATGGACTTGGAACGATTAGGAGAAACCAGGCTAAAGGCAGCAGTAGGAATATATGCGGCAAAGAAACGACAGAAAGCATATTTTGATGCACATGTGAAAGATAAAGGCCTAAAAGAAGGAGATTTAGTTCTAGTATATACGCTAAAGCAACACGCACGTAAGTTAGAAAAGCGAAGTTATGGACCTATGGTCATTAACAGACTCTCGACAAGTGGAGCAGTATAGTTAGCCACCTTAGAAGGAGATGTAATGCCTAATTATATTAGTGGCTGTAGAGTCAAGCTATACCAGGAACCTCTTACTGAGGATATGCTTAGACGACTCATGTTGGCAAAGAAGCGTAAGGAGGAAGAAAATAGAATACGAGCGGAAGCTCAGGCAGAAGCAATAGAACGCATTAAGCACATGAAGCTAAGAAGACAAGGACTAGGGAGAGAACATTATAACCATCTGGAAACTACACCCAGATACCCTGTTGGCAGCAATCAGGGAACCGAAGGAGCCACAAGACGAAGAGAGTCAGAGCGAAGGGACAGCACAAGCAGACATGGCAGGCAAAGAAGATCTGGCAAGTAGGCCAATAATTTTCCTCATGAAGAAGCAAGTACAAGCATTCACGCAGATCTAGCACTAAGGCAACCTTTAATTTTCCAAAACCTTTACACCAATTAAAAGTGATTCTCATCACTAATAACCCCTATAAATACCATGTTCACCTTTTTGTAGCTCCATTTTGTGCAAGCCAAGGAGTCCTTGAGCTTGAGGAGCTTTAGGAGTATCTACCTGCCAATTTTCATATTTTTTAGATCTCGTTTGAGCCCTCTAATAAACCCTGGAACCTAATTTTTAACTAGGCCGGACACTAGGTCTGAACAGTGCCAAAGCTAGTCAAAAACTATAAAAGGAGCTAGAGAGCTCATTTTGGGGGCTAGATTGTAATTGAAACAAACTTGTAAGAGCTTTTTGAAAGTAAACTAAGAATTCCATTGCTTCTCCCTCTTTGTCTTGCCGTGTGTGCGTGTGTGTGTGTATGTGTGTGCATGCTTGTGTGCTTCTCACTCACGCACTTGTGCCTCCACTTGCTCGAGGTCTTCATACCATCCTCACGTCTTCCCGGATTGACATTAAAGGAGGTGCTACTCATCACTGAGCTACACCAAATTTTGGCGCCGTTGCCGGGGATCGAGCTTTGAGGACGAGCGTGTGATGGTAAGACGTAGATTGGAGACGTTGGCGTTGTAGGTAATTTCTTTACTTTTCCTATTTTTCCCTTTCTTACCTCACCACCATCATCACCATCATCATCATCACCCTCTTCCACCTCCATTTCCATCATCGCAAAAAATTTCAGTTTTTTGATCATATCACCATCTCCACCTCATTTCCCTCATTTCACTTGTGAGAGAGAGCGAGAGAGCGAAATTGTGTGTGCTGTTTTTGCATGTTTTTTGAGCTATCTTGCAGGTACAGGTCACATCATCGTCCCCAGCACTCTGCGCAGGTACAGAATTCGAAGTAACTGTCTGTGTGTCGCCGACCTCTGTCAATCGCGATCGACAAAAAAAATGCTCAAATTACCAAACAAAGTGCAAAACCATGATCTACAGGCCTAGAGCTTCCCGAAAATGTGTTTAGTTTCTTGAAATTCCTCAGATTTCTGTCAATCGCGACCGACAAACCACGACGGACAGACTTGTCAATCGCGATCGACACGTCAATCGCGATCAACAGCCCACGACGGCTCTGTCAATCGCGACCGACAGAGTCAACGACCGATTGACCACGATCGACGGACCATACGCGTGACATGTGTCAATCGCGATCGAGCCATCAATCGCGATCGACTCATCAATCGCGACTGACAGCCCATGACGGCTCTGTCAATCACGACCGACACAGTCAACGATTGTTTGACCACGACAGACAGACCCTCGCGACCGACCTGTCAATCGCGATCGACCCATCAATCGCGATCGACAGAGTCAACGACTGTTTGACCACGATCGACTGAATTTTCGGCCACGTGTCAATCGCGACTGACCAGTCAATCGCGACTGACAGCCATGACGGACCTGTCAATCGCGATCGACACGTCGATCGCGACTGACCTGTCAATCGCGACCGACAGACTTTGCGAACACGTTAGAAGGGCAAATTAGGTCAAATTTTTAAGGCAAAAATAGTGGTCTAAATTTTGGCCAAGTGTGGGACAAACACAAGGGTGTAGTACTGCATTACGAGGGCTTGACCCAAGTAACTCGCGAATTCTTGTTTGCCTGTTAACCTAGTTTAATCCTGTTTTAGCCCCAAAACCCTGAACTGGCATAACTTTCTCATACGAAATCCGTTTGCCGTGATTTTTGTGTTGTTGGAAAGCTCGCGGGGAGTTCCACAAAAACATCGACTGGTTACGGTTAAATTAAGATCAGGAATATTAGATAGGGTATTTTGAAGTTGACCATACCCAAGGGGAACAAAGTTCAGGGATCTCTAGAGTTGTGTTCAAAAAAAAATCATAGTGCAAATTGGTGTAGTGTTACATGAATGAAAGTGCTTGGTTCTGTCTTTTGAATTTAAGTCTTGAGCTAACAGTGGGCCTTTTACAGATCCTTTGAGAGCAGCGAAGGGTACGCAAGGCAAGAGTAAGTGCAGGCTTGGGAACACGCGTCCTGGGCACCCCAGGGCAACAACACAAGGAAAGGAACTCAAGGTTGGAAAACCCGCAACACCCTCTGTCAATTCTTAGTTTAGGCTAAGTGCGGGTAGTGTTAGAAGTAATTCCAGGCAACGATAGGCACGAGATAAATCAAAGACTGTCTAAGAAATCAAGTTCAAGTCAAGAGATAACCTGTGTGGGTGTGAACGACAACCTTAAAGGAAACGAACCTAACGGGAAACGACCAAACTAAAGTGCGAAATTAAACTCAAGTGTTCCTAACGACGTGATATCAGACAAGAGTATAAACACGATAATCCACATAAAAAGAACCAAGCAACCGATACAAGAGGACTCAGAAACGTGGTTGTACCTGGGAGAAATTGGGTTAATCAGTTAAGCATATGAACCTTAGATCAGGACGACACCTAGTAAGAGAGAGACAAAGCCTTAGGTCTTCAGAGGCTAGTGTCAATCATACCGCAAGGTCTTGGGCCCAGCAGTTGAGTCACCACTCGCATTACCCTAGCTCTGATACCAGTGAATCAGAGATGTCTCAAGACATGGACAGACCTACGAGAAGTTCAGGTGTGCCATACTTGCACAGGGTAGAAGGCCCTTACAAAACACAGTTGGAATACCTTAGGACCAACCGATTAGGTGCTAGCATCTATGAGGACGGCCTAGGAAGATCCGTGGTCCATATTAAAAACCCTGACCAATCCATAGGACTAGAGCACCCAGCTGTCAAGTTTGAAAGCGGAGCATACATGGACAAAGAAGGAACCATATACGTAGTCACCAGTCACCCAGATAGGACAGATGAACTTGGGAATGTAATCTCAGAAACGGACTTAGGTGACTTGGAACAAGGAAACATGGGTGTAGAACCTAGAACCCCCGAGGCAAATCTGTTCTCACTAGGATTATCACACCTGAGTGGGTTCCCCAAGACAACAAGAGCATAGATCTGCTTCTGAACCGAGAGACTGACGAAGCCTTTTGGAGGTATAAATCTGATCGGCCAATGGATATAGGAACTATCATGATCTATGAGTTTAAGGATCCTGATAGCCCAGGCAGAGTGACCTACTTAGATCACGCTTCGGAGAGGATCTTTGTGGTGACAAAAAATGATAGGCATGCTTACACTTGGAAGGGCGAATTTGTTTTTCCCCAACCAAGATCGAACGTATCCTATGGTCACCCTGGAGCGGGAACATCCCAAGCTCATGGAACTCAAAGAGACAGACATAGAGAAAGACCGGAGGTGAGCTTTGCTAACCCAGGAGGCAGAGAAAGAACGAGGACGGAAACACATAGAGTAGAACCTGAGGTACTTAGAGCTCACAGAAATCAAAGAAATACGGATGAGTTCCCTCTACTACGACCTAGAGAGCACACAAGGACTTTGAGACCAACTCAGCTAGTTAAGTCCATGAAGAATTACTTCGATGGCACCGAAGATCCATACGATCACGTGGCTGAGTTTAGGCAAGTCTTGAGAGCTGAACAAGTGGAGGATCTGTTCACGCAGTACAATGCCTTCGGTCTGACCCTTAGGAACACTGCCCTGACATGGTTTCAACCACTAAATGAGATGCAGTTCAGGAGCATAGACCAACTCCTAGAGGCTTTCATTATTGAATTCTCTAAGAGTGGCATAAGGCATAATACCTCCTCGCTGATTCACAGCTTCAAGCAAACCCCTCAAGAAACCGTGAGACTTGCAGGAAGAAGATTTAGGCAATATTTAGAAAGATGCCCTGTTCTGGAGCTACCTACACCAGCTAAGCAAGTGGCTTTATTCTTGGATGGATTGCTAAGTACTAAATTGAGATCTTATGTGTACTTGAAGGACCCTAGGACCATAGAAGAGTGTGTGCGCATATGCATTGACATCGAGGATAACCTAGGGGAGGAGTTAGAGCTTTCCAAGATATACAAAGACTCGGATAGTGCCTCTAACCTCTCTTCCACGCAATCCACATCAATCGAGGAACTTGCAGAGAAAGTAGCTCAGAAATTAGGTGTAACTAGCAAACAAATCCCAAGGTTTGCCCCTGTGAAAAGGTGCTATACTTGTGGTGGTGACCACATGGCGAATGTATGTCCCATTATGGCCCAACCCCAAGTTAATCCTAGTAATCAGTACTGCACCATAGAACGAAGGTACACCAATCACACCGCGCAAGATTGCCCCTACAATAAGCAAACCGTTAGGCAGACGTACCCACAGCCACACCCTCAACAAGGAAGATACCAGAACCAGTACCCACCTCAGCAGTATGCTAGGCCTCAACAAACCTACCAACCCTATCAAAACCAACAAAGGCCTCAGCCTGTGCTAGCACCACAACCCCCAGCTCCAGCTAATGTGATTCCGGTAAAGTATGCTGTTGCAGAAGAAAACCTGAATAGAGCTATAGTCCCTGTAACACCATTGCTTTCTGAAAGTGACCCGAGTGACCATAGCTTTGATTCTACACATGTTGATAGTCCCCAGGCGTACTACATGCAGTCTCCAGAACATGGTGAGTCCTACTACAGTGAGGAACCGAGTGAACCCATTTGGGAGTCAGATTACACAAACGTCATGTATGCAAACCCCAACCCTAGGCCTCAACCTAGGCAAGTAAGACCTCCATTCCCAAGAGGACCATGCTACAGATGCCAAGGAGATCACCTCATTCGTGATTGCCCCTTACCTCCACCTACACAAACCCAGTCAGTGACGATCCAAGGCTTTTGCCAAGATTGTGGAAAAGAGCATCTCTTACGAGATTGCCCAAAGAACCCCAATAATATGCCAAAAATCACGCCTATCAATGTTATTGGGTTAGTGGTAGATTCCACAGGAAGTGTCACTTCCACTGCTCCCGTACAGGTAGTCACTAGAGCTCAAGCATTGCAGCAGAATCAAGGGGTAAACCAGGATAAGAACCCAGAGGTTAGTGAAACCGAGAGTATAACAAAGAAAAGGACTAGAGCATGGAAAGATAGTCGGGAAAGAATGAAAAGACAATGGGCTAAAAAGATGAGTGAACTTGAGGAAAGCATAAGAGAAACCGAAGCCAGGATAACTGAACTCACATCTCAACCTCCCTCTCACACTATCCCACCACCACCATTCCCATCGCCATCCGAACCGCCACCTTCCAACCCACCTCATATGATTCCACCACCCCCTAGAGTAGGATCAGTATTAGCTGATCCCACTCCTGAAGATATAGACATGATGCTTAAAGCATATCAGGCCAGAATCCAAGAAGGGCCAAATGTCACAGATCATGACAAGTGTTACCCTAGAGCTGACCTAGAGATAGAAAGAACCAAGCTTTGCACGAAAATGGTCACATTGGCTCAGACTATGTTTGAAGCCAGTCGCCTTTTCAATTACTCGGGCTCAGCCAAGACGCAATTACACTTGGATGGACTTCTAGAGAAGTTAGAGGGCATAATTGCAAGATCTGCCAAGGAAGAAGAAAATCAAGAAAGGGAGAAAGCAAGCAAAAACATGACCCATCCCCCATCAAAAGTTTATGTGGCCAATTCCACTGAACCAGACAACCACCCCTCCCTCGAAAGAATAGAGAAACTAATGGCACAATCACAAAAGGAACCAGCCTCTCAACACAAGGGCAAAGCAAGTGAAAGAGTAAGCATTCCTGCTCAAGAAGCCTATGTGCCTGAAGCCTATGTGCCTGAAGCCTATGTGCCTAACTCTACGGAGCCGGACACATCATCTTCTATGAATCGGTTCACACCAAAATTCTTACGCGAGATTCAAGAAGACAAATGGGCTAAAGAAAGCGAAGTCCCTCCTCCCATTGAACTTGTGGATGAGGCACATGACCAATTCCCACAAGACATCCCATCCATTTATGGAGAGCAGGAGAGTACCCAATCTCAAGGAAGATTAGACTTCAAGTCTAATTCTTTACAAGAATTACCCCATTTCACAGGCCCGTGGGAAGCAAAGTCCACCTGCATGAGAGCACCTACAGTCATGGTAAGAAACGAAGATTCAGTCATACCTAGGAACACAGAGGTAGTGAAGAACATCAAAGTGCAGTGCAATCTCAAGTTAGAAGAGCTACTTAAGGTTAGACCTGAATTATGGAAACATGTCACCAAACAAGTACCAGAAATAACTAAACCTCGTTCCCAGGTAGGATCCCAGAGAACAGTGCCAGAGATACCCTTGGATAAGATAGGAGACATGTGTGAAGGTGAAGAAGGGAACACCTATCTTCCCATTACCTACCAGGAGTACACCACCAAGGCAATTTTGGACTCAGGTGCAGGAGTTGCAATTGCTACCACTTCCCTCTGGAAGCGTTGGGGCAAGCCAGCACTCAGGCCAACGAGAATGAAATTGCAGATGGCCGATGGTCATATTGAGAGACCCTTAGGATTACTAGAAGGAATAACTCTCACCACTTGTGGTGTCGAGTTTGAGCATACATTTGCCATATGTGACTTCAGCAAAAATCATGCCTATGAGATGATTTTGGGAAGACCATTTATGCGACAGTTGCAAGTGGTACAGGACTGGGGAACCAATTCTTTGTACCTACAGCACTTAGGTGTTACGACCAAGGTCAATCTTAAAGATTACTCTCATAGAGATGTACCTCCCATCCAATGGAATCCCATCCATAGAGCCACAGATGATACGGAATCTGTGCATTCCATAGGCTCAGGATCCTCATGGATGCATGAAGACACCCACTTATGGATGTGCAAAGTAGCAGTGGACAAAGAGAAGAGAGAAAAAGCCAGAGAGGTAGGTGCAAAAGAAACCCATAGACCAATCCAAGACCCAGCCTATGCACCTGTAGTTTTTCCAGATGAGGAATTTGAACCCCATGGCTGGGCAAAAATCTTAGCAACAATGGACGTAGCCATCAATGAAGAACAATGGACACCTCACTGTGATGAGGATGGCTATGACATTTCAATCTTCTCCATAGAGCCAATCATGGGAGAGGCAGTTCTAGAAGAATGCGACCCGAGCCCTGATGCATTTGAGGATGCAAGTGACTCCGATCTAGAGTCAATCATTATGGACCCACCATTTGCATCAGATGAAGAATACTTCCATGAAATAGAATTTCAACCCCAGAGGCATGGAGAGCTTACAAATGATGTAAGATTGCGAATAGAAGAATAATTCCATGAAATAGAATTTCAACCCCGAAGGAAGAAGGGAAGAAACGAAAGAAGAGAGAAGTCTCACCAGAAGAGGAAGAATCTTTGTTTGAGGTCCCAGAAAATTTTAAGAAGTATGAGATAGACGACAGGAGAGTCATGATAAGAATGCCTAAACGAGAGGCACAAGTAGGAGAGGCCTATGATAACAAAGAAACCACCAAGAAAATAGTAGTGGCCCTAGAAGAAGGAGAGGAGAGATGCACGTACATAGGCCATGACCTAACAGAGGAAGAAGAGCATGCGTTAATTGCCTTGCTAAGAGAATACAGAGATGTATTCGCTTGGAGTTACAAGGATTTGAAAGGTGTTGACCCGGACATATGCTCACACACTATCCCCATGACCTCAGATGCTAAACCCTCTAAGCAAAAGCCCTATACATATAACGATAATTACGCTGCTAAGATCAAAGAAGAGATAGATAGACTGGTTGAAGCTGGATTTATCTATGAAATTGAGCACACTGAGTGGGTATCCCCCATCGTAGTGGTGCCCAAGAAGAATGGCAAGCTGTGTATGTGCATTAACTTGAAGAAGATCAATGCAGCCACAATTCGAGATAACTATCCGCTTCCCATCACAGAACATCTCTTAGAAAGAGTGGCAGGCAAGGAAGTGTACAGCTTCCTTGATGGATTTTCGGGTTACAATCAAGTAGCCATAGCTCCAGAGGATCAGCATAAGACAGCCTTTGGCACAGAATGGGGCATTTTTGCTTTTAGAGTAATGCCATTTGGGCTTACCAATGCACCGGCTACCTTCCAGAGGCTGATGTGCCATGTGTTTAAGGAGTTCCTGAGGAAGAACTTAGAAGTCTATGTTGATGATCTTTGTGCCCATTCCAACATTAGGCAAACCCATATTCTTGAACTCAGACAAATCTTTGACAAATGTAGAGAATATCAAGTCTGCCTGAACCCAGAAAAGTGCATTTTTATGGTCAGGCAAGGCAAGATTCTAGGACACATAGTGTCAAAGAATGGCATATCTACTGACGAAGAGAAAGTGAGAGCTATAGCAGAGCTACCTAGGCCAAAGAATGTCAAGGAAGTACAAGCTTTCATGGGGCATTGTGGTTATTACCGACGATTTATACACATGTATGCTGTCATTGCAAAGCCCATGTACAGACTTCTGACAAACTTTGAGTGGACGGATGAATGTGAGAATTCCTTCCAGGAGCTTAAATGGCGATTATGTTCAGCACCAATCTTAACCACACCAGATTGGAATAAGCCATTCCATGTTCACGTGGATGCATCCAATTATGCCATTGGATGTGTGCTTGCACAACCTACTGGTGAAGGTAATATGGATCTTCCAATTGCCTATGCCAGTAGACAATTGAATGCAGCTGAACGAAATTACACCACTACAGAGAGAGAAGGCTTAGGCATGGTATATGCAGTTAGAAAATTTAGACATTATTTGCTTGCAAACAAGTTTAAATTTTTTACTGACCATCAGGCATTGCTATACCTCGTAAACAAGCCATGCAATACAGGAAGATTAGTAAGATGGTTTCTCTTGCTCATGGAATATGATTTCGAGGTGGTGGTACGGAAAGGGAGGACTCATTTGAGAGCAGATCACCTCTCTAGGCTCACATCGGGGGAAGCCCCACAAGGAGTGGCAGATGATCTTCCTGATGCTTACTTGTTTAATTTGGAAGTTGTACCGCAGTGGGCTAAGCCATTGGTACCAGTATTGACATACGGGCCTAAACATCCAATGGTAAACACACGGAATAGAGAGGTTGTGAGAGCCCAAAAGTACCACATCATGGCTGGAAGTATGTACAAGCACACAGATCAAGGGATCTTGGCTTGTTGTGTGGAAGAGGAAGAGTACAATAAATGGTTGCATTTAGCACATGTAGGTGCATTAGAGCAACACTATTCAAAGCAACGAACCCTACAAACACTAAGGAGACTCGGAGTGCATTGGCCAACTATGGAAGCTGATGTCCAAAAGTTGTGCAAGGAATGCCCAATCTGTTGCACTAAACCACCTGTGGAACACGCCACTCTTTATCAAGTATCCATAGTGCCAGATTGGAGTGAACCACTAGTATCCTTCCTGAGGATGAAGACATTCCCTCCAGACATGACTCTAGCTAGGAAAAGGAGTTTAGAACAAGAAGCCCTGAATTACTCACTCATTGGTGACAATCTATATAAGCGTGGTAAAGATGGTTACCTGAGGCTATGTGTCCATGAAAGTGAATATCTTAAGATCTTGGAAACTGCTCACCAAGGTGTAGCAGGAGGACACTTTGGACCAGATCGGGTGATCAAGGCAATACTATTTGCGGGCTTCTGGTGGCCTACCCTTCACATGGATGCACATACCTATGTGAAACGATGTGATGTCTGTCAGAGAACTCAGTATCCTATACGTAAAGATGAGATGCCACTGAAACCTATGATGGGTGGACGTGCATTCTCTAAATGGGGAATAGACTTCGTAGGTCCTATTAATCCCCCAGCTAAGGGTTCCCATGCAGAATATATCATTGTTGCGACAGACTATCTAACTAAGTGGGTAGAGGTAAAAGCCACAACGAAGAACGATGCTCAAACAACCGCTAAGTTTTTATTTGAGAATGTGTTCACTAGATACGGGCTACCTATAGAGCTAGTTAGTGATAGAGGCACTCACTTCTTGAATGAAGTTATTGAAAATATGCTCCAAGAATTCTTGGTAGTACATAAGAAGTCTGCCCCCTATCACCCACAAGCTAATGGGCAAGCCGAAAGCACAAACAAGATTCTATGTAATGTGTTGACCAAGTTAGTGAATAATAAACGCTCTGATTGGGACAAACAGCTACACCATGCTGTTTGGGCATACCGAGTCGCCTACAAAACGGTACTCCAAGCCACCCCCTTTCAGATGGTATTTGGCCAAAACGCTGTGCTACCCTTGGACTTCTTAATACCTACATTGAGAGTAGCACAAGAGCATGAATGGACGGTTCATGAACTCTCCTCTAGACTTTTTGACCTTGAACGATTAGGAGAAACAAGACTGAGAGCAGCTGCAGGGATATATGCAGCTAAGAAGAGACAGAAGGCATACTTTGATGCCCATGTGAAGGATAAGGGTTTAAAGGCAGGCGACTTAGTTTTAGTCTACACATTGAAGCAACATGCAAGGAAGCTAGAAAAGAGAGGCTACGGACCTATGATCATCAATAGGATCCACGAGTGGAGCAGTACAACTAGCCACGTTAGAAGGTGATGTTCTCCCAAACTACATTAGCGGATGCAGAGTCAAGTTGTATCAGGAACCTCTCACAGAGGAAATGCTAAGTCGACTCAATACTGCCAAGAAACGCAAGGAAGAAGAAAAACGAATTCGAGAGGAAGCTCAAGCAGAAGCTTTAGAACGCATCAGAAGGATGAAGCTGCGAAGGCAAGGTAGAGATCAACCTAGAACAAACGACTATGCAGATCAAGGATATCATATGGCAATGTGTGAAGTCGCAGGAACAAGCTCACATAGGATAACTGATCGACGTCCTTTCATAACCTTAGATATAGGACAAGGAAAGAGAGCAAGGACTGTAAAAGCCTTGATTGACTCAGGTGCAGCCACTAGTGCGGTTAAATTGTCTTACTGTCAAGAGTTGCAATTAACTATCAATCCTGTGGAAGCATATCTCATAGGATTGGGAGGCGTGGAAATCCCTTGCATGGGCGAGGTGGAACTTCCCCTCTATATTCATGATGAGGCAATGACAGTTAAAGTACTAGTGTGTCAAGATGAGGATCTCACGGAACCCCTTGTCTTGGGTCAAGACTGGATCTATGACCAAACAGTCAACTTAAACCTAAGAAGTGGACTTCTCAGGTATGGGTGAATCAGACTAGAATTACAATTGAGTTAAATAATGGAGCACTCAAGGAACTAGAAAAGACACGGACTCCTGGTCCCTCCAGGGGTACACATGAAGTTGACCATGTTGTTCTTGTCCAAGGCTATGTGATGCAGAAGAATGAAGATCTCAAAAAAGGAGTCAGAACCGCAATGGAACTCCCTTCTTTTCCAAAGGCCAGAAGGAGGCAGCAACTAAAGGCAGATCAATCACTGAAGACTCTCCGGGCGAGAGATCAAAAGAACGCGCGAAGCAGAACAACTCAGCCGATGAGACAAATGTGGGTACGGAAAGACGAGCTGCCGACCGTAACGAAGTCGCAACAACGGTCTCAACTTCCTATTAGTAATCAACGACTTGATGCTAATAAGAAGACTCCTAAAAACTCTGTGGAGAACGTGAAATCCATTTGGGTACCCAAGAAGTCGATGAAGGCTGACCCACAATCAAGACAAATTTGGGTGCCTAAGGCTTGCTTGCAAGCTCAACTAGTCCCACACAATTCACATCTTACACGACATAGTTCACTTGCTCAAGCAGCCGCCACCCACTCTTGTCTAATGCGCTTGGACACACTGCCGCCTAGAAACACGCACAGACTCACTCGTAAATGGGTCCCAAGGACACAACAACTCCCAGTAAAATTACTCATGCAACCCTCCCGAATCGCCACAAAACCAAGACCAAAGGCCATTCATGGTGTTTGGCAACCTAAGGCCTGTAATAAACCCCCCGACCCCAATTTGTGAATTCATCCCCACTTACTAACTGCATTAGCCTCCTAGGACTACCCAAGCATTAACTACACACACTGTCATCGCGCACTCACTAACCACTGACTCATAACCTACCTCATGTTAATATTGTAACGGGGACAACTACGGGTTTATTCTGTCCATTACAATGTTAACACCTGGTTCTATATTCTCACAGAACCAACAAGCAAGCAGGGCCATGGCAGAAGCTGGAGGTGCCAATTCTCAAGCCGGATCCAGTGCTCATATTGTGGACATAGAAACACTCCTCCTCGAACCCCATCTCACCGAAAGACCGCAAGAACTTCAAGCCGTGCATGTGCTCCCAATTCAGGATCCTCCTCAGGGGCACACTTCTCAAGTGGGCAAACACGCTCATTGGTTCAGTGATGTTGCTGGACCATTGGGTGATGGAACCTATTTCTGGGAAGCTGAATTGGAGTTTAATGGTAAATGGGGACGTTACCACTTTTTCACGCGCGAGTTTGAGAGCTATCAAAACGCCGAAGTCATGCAATCAGTATGGACCAAAGCCCGCTTGGACAGTTATTTCAGGGCCCACTTACCAAAACCGGATTTCTTACGTTGTTCGTATCTTATCAGTACCATCACGCCAAGCAGGGCCAAGGGAGGCGACAGCACCTTTGTGTTACCATCACTGCTGCCGGCTTGGACAGTTATTTCAGGGCCCACTTACCAAAACCGGATTTCTTATGTTGTTCGTATCTTATCAGTACCATCACGCCAAGCAGGGCCAAGGGAGGCGACAGCACCTTTGTGCTACCATCACTGCTGCCGGGTCATGAGCTTAAAAGATTCAAGCTGACCCTCAATCTGGTACGAGAAGCATTGGGCATGTATGGCATGCACATCCCCACGGAAAAGGAAACAATGGTTCCAGGCAGAATGAAACATAAAGATCTTAATAAGCTGAAGGATATGGTAGCGATGACACCGACCATCGCCCTGCACCTACGGACTGTCATGCAGCATTTTGCTTTCCCCGCCCAGGAAAGATTCACCATGCCCCCAAAGAAAATATGGTTTAGCTTGTATCTGGCAGAGACAGAAAGCCTCCCCATCAACGTGCCACATTGGATCATAGATCAGATTCACCTAGCCCATCAAAGGTGGAACAAGAAGCAGAAGAATGTGCTTCACGGATGTTGTGCTCTAACCAAGATAATCTACCGATGTCTTGCCTATGACGTGCCTATTCAGCGGGCACTCATATGGCCCCGGGCCCAGGAATTCCAGAGAAGGCTATCAGCGGCAGGTCCCCCATCAAAGAAGATGAGAGGGGGAGTACAATTACCCTGTGCTCAACCAAGGGGAGCCACCACTACACCAGAAATTACCCCTCCCCAGACACGACGCATTAGGCCATTCACCATCCGGCTACCAAGACCAAGTACAGAGGGACCCAATCTGGTATTTCCACCCGTCCCCTCAGATTTGGAATTTCCACAGGGCTTTACTCTCAATGATCTCACGGATGAAGAAGTGGCTAGACTAATCTACGACTCCAATCTCGAGACAGAAACAGAGCGAGCTCAGGAACCACAACCCCATACAACAACAGCAGCCCCCACCCGACCAGAAGTAGTAGAAGTCGACGTCGAGGAACAAGAGACCGAACAAGAGGAAGAAACCTACGAGGAACAAGAGTATGACGAACTTTCAGAGTTAGCAAGTGCCCCTGCATATTCTGCACAAATAAAAAGACTATATCGAACCATGCAACTAGTTCAAGAACAGCATAAATTGTCACTGGAAGCGGGCAAGAAACTCATGAACCAATTGCTAGCGGAGGAAGGCGTGGAAGATATGTTCATTGAGTCCATAAACCTACATGCCGATGCAGTAGGATTGGATGAAGCCATTCATGAGGCAATGGCCTACATTCACAGATTTGAGAAAAGGGTTCCCGCTCGTCCCATGAGGTCCGGGAAACAAATTCATATCAATGTATCAGCACCAGGAGAGACAACGCAAGCAGATGAATATCAGGAAGCACCACGGTCACCACCCTCCCCACCTCTCACTACACAACTCACTCCACCACATGACACTAGCACCACCACGTCCACTACCACCACAATCGTCATGGGAATTCCACTCTCTCCGGGAATCCAATTCGGGGGAGTCACCATGCCCACTTTCACCACTCTCTTCACTAACGTCACATCCACCCCACCCACGATTCCCATCTACACTGTCACTCAAACAGTTGACACTATGGAAACATCTCCTGCCACTGCACCGCTCCCTCCCCCCATGCCACCTCCATCTCCCATACCCCCTCCACCCACATCTCCACTTGCATCCACATCATTCACAACTCCCTTTCCCGCCCCCATTCCCCCTGCATCTTCACCCCTCCCGGCATCATTTAATGTAAATAGCATATTTCTAGCATTAAATCAATGTGTATATCAGCTTCAGAATGAGTACAGAGCTCTGGACGGCCGGTATCAACAACTGACAACACATCACCAGAACTTACAAAGGCAATTTAAAATTCTGGAAGAGGAAAACGCAGATGTGAATCAACGTTATACAACGCTTGAGCAGGCTCACCAAACACTATTGGAGGCACCCCAACCATCGACAGATTCAGGCGTCAAACAACTAGAGGCCTTGCTCGAAGTATACCAGGCCGATAACCTACGAGTCCGACGTAACTTGGCGCTACTCAGGAAACATATGGCCACAGCACTGGAAGAGAACAAAAGACTCCAAAAACAAAATGAAGAGAATCTGGAAGCGGCAATGGAAGGCTCCCCCACGAGATAGATCCAGAGCAGTTCAAAGCAGTTCCCACGGAGACGATGAAAACCATTTTGGAAAGCTATGCAGATCTCCTGGAAGCCCATGATGACTTGGAAAGAGAACGTGACACACTACAGAGCAGACTTAAGGAACAGGAAGAACAACCGAAGAGTGTCCCATCAACCTCTACCTCCGACGAAGTAAAAGCCTTAACTGAGCAGGTAGCAGAATTACAAAAGAGGTTACTGACATACGAGAGGCAGCCATCTCCAGTGGTAGAACCAGAGCCAGAAGAGTTGGTCCCTATTGAGGTCGATGATTCGTACGAAGAACCGTATGTCCCTATGCCAATGCCAGGCGGGCGACGAACCTCAGAGGGACTAGACACCTTGGAAGTGGAAGCACCCGAGTGGCTTCAGACACTGGAAAGGACAGCAAACACCCACGAAGAACGGGTGGCCATTCAGATCCAATCACTAGCGAACTTAGAAGAAACTGTCATAAAGTCAGAATATTTCAGAAGCATGTCTCATCATAGATGGATCGGCACCAATAATGACCAATATGTACCATACTGCATACTTTTGGCCGATTACAACACCGAGATTCAACGACAATGTGGCAAGCCTCCCACATTTGCTACACAATTTGGTCCAGACGATATACCGGAAAGTGCTCAGCGTGGGTCCATCCATCAACCCACCTGGAGAATCAGGCTTTTGGAAACGTATCCTGAAATGGTCCGAACCTGGAATAATATGTCGTTGTTTATTAAATATAATCCTTGTTACATTCCAGTTCTTCGAAGACGCACCTGGCCTGAATTCACTATTGTCGTCAGAGACATCAAAGCCTGCGCAAAATGGTTAAATTACGTTTACCTAGCACCTCCACGAGGAACCCCCACGGTGAACTACATGATTTCTACAATCCGTCACTGGAGTATTCGGCTACGCAATAATCCAGATGTGATGGCCCA
The DNA here is from genome assembly GCA_020310875.1 of Ceratopteris richardii. Taxonomy (NCBI): domain Eukaryota; kingdom Viridiplantae; phylum Streptophyta; class Polypodiopsida; order Polypodiales; family Pteridaceae; genus Ceratopteris; species Ceratopteris richardii. The sequence continues at coordinate 70,958,431 of CM035416.1, forward strand.
GATGTGTATGAAAATATTCGAATTAATGCTGATCACTTTCAGGACGTTTAAGAACATTAAGGACCCCCACTTCTCAGGAGCAGGCTTTGTGACAGGAAACCAGGATCTAGTGTACGATATGAGTACCACCCTATCAATTGAAGTAATATATGCTTGGCACGCCAGAATCAAGTACCTCCTAGCCTGCTTTAAACAGACATTTGAGGAAATGTTCATCACAGGATTCTGGGAATACCACTCCGAAATCTTTATACCCAGGCCATCACATCTCCTCCAATTATTTGCTGTGGAGAGAACTATTTACTCAGAACCATTGAGGGTGCCTCATCCAGATGTTCCCGGACCTGTGAATTGGGATGATTTGCTCACAGATCTAGCACGCGGCTTGCGACTCGAAGAACACCACCTAGCCTCCGATGTCGTCCAATACTATGTTCAAAAATCCTTTAGACAAGGGTCTGTCAGGGGCGACAGACGCGAGAGTGGGGGGGGTGTTGGCAGCAGTCAGGGAACCGAAGGAGCCACAAGACGAAGAGAGTCAGAGCGAAGGGACAGCACAAGCAGACATGGCAGTCAAAGAAGATCTGGCAAGTAGGCCAATAATTTTCCTCATGAAGAAGCAAGTACGAGCATTCACGCAGATCTAGCACTAAGGCAACCTTTAATTTTCCAAAACCTTTACACCAATTAAAAGTGATTCTCATCACTAATAACCCCTGTAAATACCATGTTCACCTTTTTGTAGCTCCATTTTTTGCAAGCCAAGGAGTCCTTGAGCTTGAGGAGCTTTAGGAGTATCTACCTGCCAATTTTCATATTTTTTAGATCTCGTTTGAGCCTCTAATAGGCCCTGGAACCTAATTTTTAACTAGGCCGGACACTAGGTCTGAACAGGGCCAAAGCTAGTCAAAAACTATAAAAGGAGCTAGAGAGCTCATTTTGGGGGCTAGATTGTAATTGAAACAAACTTGTAAGAGCTTTTTGAAAGTAAACTAAGAATTCCATTGCTTCTCCCTCTTTGTCTTGCCGTGTGTGCGTGTGTGTGTGTATGTGTGTGCATGCTTGTGTGCTTCTCACTCACGCACTTGTGCCTCCACTTGCTCGAGGTCTTCATACCATCCTCACGTCTTCCCGGATTGACATTAAAGGAGGTGCTACTCATCACTGAGCTACATACCCCATGGCCATGTGTCAAGTAAAGTCAACCACTCATCCTAGCATAGTGGACAGGAGACCATTCATTACAGTTAGGCTAGAGCACGACAACCGTTGCCAAGAGCTCAGGGCTTTAATTGACTCATGCGCTGCGACTAGTGCGATTAGATGGTCCCACTATAAGGATTCAGGAGTAGAAATGCGGCCAATTGAGGCATACCTCATAGGCCTAGGAGGCATGGAAACCCCTTGCATAGGTGAGGTGGACCTTCCTATCCTCATTAAGGAAGTGACCATGACAGCGAAGCTACTAGTGTGCCATGATGACGACCTGATAGAACCCCTAATCCTTGGCCAAGATTGGCTATACGATCACTCAGTGGACCTAAATCTTAGACAAGGCTCCTTACAGATTGGAACCTTAGAACAGAAGCGAGTGATACCGCTTGACTTCCCTAATGGCATTCCGACTGAGGTTTGTAACCCTAGACCCTATGAAATACATGCGACGGAAGACCGGAAGATCTTGGGTCAGCTCAGTCACGTTACGTCTACACCAACCCACTCGGGCTTGGCTATAGACAGTTGTCAATCAGAAGGACGACAGGAGATCTTCCCTGGGGCTTCCTGCAAACTAGAAGGGGTAGCTACCCAACCGCTAGGGCAGATGGACACAATCAGCGGTCAGGTGGGTTGCATCAGCGGCCAAATGAGCACAACACCCTGCGGTGCTCATCCTTCCAAACTTGCTGCGGACTGGCCTAGATTAAAGATAAAGAACGAATCACTTCCTAATGGGCAGGTCACGCAAGTGTTGGATCTCCCTTCTTTTCCAAAGCAGAGTGTCCAATGGACCTCTCAAACCCAACCACGAAGGATTCAACCACAACAGAGGAACCCAGACCGACGACACCACCAGATAAAGCAAGGAAAGCAGCAGTATCAGCATCACAGAACAAGTGGCACGAGACAAATATGGGTGCCAAAAGGACAGCAACCACAGGCTATTGGCAACACTGCAGACAAGAATAGGACAAAGTTTCAAAAGAAGCAGAGTCAGTATCCAAAGTCCCCTCGATCTTCTTCTACAAGTACAAATACTCGGCAGATTTGGATCGCCAAGAAGTATCTTATCAATCGACCCACACCCATGCAGATTTGGGTACCCAAACAATGTATTATAGCCCAACCCTCAAGCCATGTAATATATACCCCTCAGAAATCTTTTCATCCTTCAATACCAACAAACCCGATACCACTTTTTGTCCCTCAGCAGAAACACACCACCCACTCAAAGACTCTTACGAAATGGATACCGAAACGTATTCAAACGTCTTCTTGTATCCCCTTATCTAACAATTCTCCCCCCCCCCCCCCCCCCCCGTTTAAACTCCACCCTGGTAATAATTCACCCTCAACCAAACCTTGTATAAATTCACACACCATAACCCCACATCATGCATTATAAAATCTCATCAAGAAATGTACGCATAATCTGACAATGTAGGTGTCTAGAGACATGCATTAGCTCTGCAAAAAATCATTGCATCAATCACTTCACGACACTTGGCTACACGGGTTACACATCGGTTATGGAAAGGGATTGCGGTCTCACCTTAAAGGGATCATAATTAATTTCCATGCTAATGTGCTAATCTTTTGTAGTAGATCTTTTCCATTAGCTCGTCAGTCATCATGCAAACCGAAGAAGGACCATTGGAAGATGGCCCAAGCACACCAATGGCCAATATTGGAGAATTACTCGCAGAATCTTATCCTACGATGCAACCACCAGAGTTTCAAGGTTTTCCAGGACCCATGCCAATAGACGATCCTCCTAGAGGATACACTGAGAAGATTCATCGTAACTCTCATTGGTTTCAAGGCCTAGCAGGACCATTAGCAGACGCTGATTTCATATTTGAGGCCAATTTGGCATTTGATTTACGCACATGGGCCAAGTACCAGTTCTTTTCACGAGAATTTGAAGGACTGCAGAATACACAAGATTTAACGCACGTTTGGGCACGAGCGGGATTTACAGAATACTTTAGTGACCCTCTGCCTAAACCTGATTTTTACAGATGCTTTTACTTAGTAACCACCTTGACAGCTTCAGAGAACAAGGATCTACCTGGCACATTCATGTTACCATCCTTGGTAAATGACCCTCCATTCAGAAGGTTTTATTTGTCCAAAGATTTAATTCGCGCAGCTCTCAAAATACATGGAACACATACTCCGACGGAGCGAGAACGGCTAGTCCCAGAGCAGATGAAACGTGGTGACGTAACTAAGTGGGAGGATATTTCAGCTATAACCCCTGAGCTCTCCAAACCCTTGCGGATATGCATGTAGCACTTTGCTTTCCCAGCTCAAGATCGTTTTACCATGCCCCACAAAGAATCTGGTTTGGATTATACTTAGCATGTACTGGACCTCAAACTGTTGACCTAGCTAGCTGGATAATTGATCAGCTCTATTTAGCACAACATAGGTGGGAGCGAAAGAAGGTCATCAATGGGTGTTGTGCACTTACAAGGATTATATATATGTGCTTGGCATATGACTTACCCATAGAGCGCGCCATGACCAGTGAGGAACTGAAGGCATTCAAAGGGACCACTAAGAAGGCTAGAAAGTCTAGCAAAGGCAGAGCCGGAAAACGCATGAGAGGAACCATACCCTGCCTTCAGGTGCCAGAATCACCCTCACCACAACCATCTCCAGAGCAGTCACCGACCGCATCCACTCCCACGGTACCACCAATTCGTATATGGTTATCAAGACCAGTTACGCCGGAGGGCACCACCAGTACTGTTGAACCTCAAGCAACCACAACCCCAGAACCTACAACCACGACAGCAGAACTTCCCACCACCATTGGTGCGGACGCTTTCTCTTTTCCAATACCCCATTTAGAAGCAGAACAAACAGCACCACTGGATCCAACTTTTGATTTTGAGATGCCCGATGCATTCTCCAATGAGTTCCATTTTTCAGAAGGACAATTGTTTTCTCAAGAATTTGAAAGGCCTAGCTACCCTACCACACCCAGGGATCAACCACCAGGACAGATTGTGTCTAGCTCTGATGACGAAAGAACAGCAACCGATGACGACGAAGGAGACGACGAAGCTAGCCAGGGAACTCAGGAATCCCAAGAGCATGAACAGACAGATGGCCAAGGACAACAAACAGACACACATGGTGATACAAGTACCCATGAAGATGAAACTTACGAAGCAGCAGCTTACACACTGGCTATTAAGAAGCTGTATAGAACTATGGAAAAAGCTTGGGCACGCAAAAAGCTGACTGAGGAAGAGAGTCAAGCAATAATAGAATAGGAACTTGTCACAGGCGGATTCGAAGACGCATACATCAAAGGGTTCCGCGAGTTAGTCAAATCAGTAGGCTCCAACGAAGCCCTCAGGTACTTGCAAAGAAAGACACTACCACAGTTTGACCCCCACCGAGTACGACTACTTTCAAAGCCTGGCAAATACATTCGTGTACCAACAGGAGCACAGTCTTCAGAACAAGCCAGGGAGGCACGCCTCGTCCCCGAAAGTTCGTTGGCAGCAGAAACCATCCTTGTAGATTCCCCACCTCGCGCTACAACTGCACATACCTCAGTAGTCACTGAAGTACCGACCACCTCAATCGCTCCTCCATCACCGCCCGTCCATCCAGCCTCCCCTCTTCACCCTCCTTCCCCCCGACTAACATCTTCTATCGCTGGTGGCGTTGCAGAAATCGTTTTTACGACCACTCACCCCGCAATTCCTGCACCCATTAGACCTAGTCTACCCCCTCACACATCCACCTTTCCATTCAACCCATTCCTCCCTCCAGCTTTTCCATCCTTCCCCACAACTCCAAGACCCCTTTTCCCATTCACACAGCCATTAACCTTCTCCCCCGTCTCACCTCCCCGACCCACTGTAACCCCTATTTCCCCTTTCCACCAAGCTGCTCCAGCCAGTCCACCTGTAAATTACTCCTCAACCTTTGTAAATCCCGTATTTACACCAGCACAAGCACCCACAGTCACACCCATATTCACAGTCACCGCACTGGACACGTCCAATGACATGGACATCTCACCACCCACTGCACCATCACTCACGGCACAAACATATTTAGGCAACTCACAATTTTCCACAATCACCATAGCATCCACCTTCCCACCCCCATTCCCCGTTCCCTTTGCATCTATACCCACTGCGTCTTCATTAAGCACCCCATTAATACTATCACCCACTGTAGATAATGCATTTCGACAGATGTTCATGTGTATGACGCAAGTAAGAGATGAGTTCACATCTCTTGGCGATAATTATCAGCAGCTGCAGAGGACAACCACTGACTTACAGTCGTAGCTTAATTTATTGTCTATTGAGAATGCCTCACTGAACAGCCGCTACCAAGAATTACGCGAGGCATATCACAAATTGGAACTAGAAAGTGAAGAAAAGACCAAGGAAGCCACTGATGACCTAGATAACTTATTAAGAGCCCAGACAGTCCGCAATGCAACGCTAACACGAAACATGGGCTTACTCAGAAGACATCTAGCAGCAGCCAAGGAAGAAAACCAGCGCTTACAGGATCAGAACCGAGAAAACTTAGAAGCAGCACTCGACCACCCAGACCAACCACTCAGTCCTAGCCGGTTCAAAGCCATTCCCTCAGACTCGATGAGGATGCTGCTAGATGATCATGTAAGATTGCTAGATGAGTACGACTGCATGAACGAGGAGTTACAAAAACTCAAAGAAGATCATAAATTACTCCAGTTACGAGCACCGGCACAACCAGACATACCAGCACCTATGGACCCCTCTCCTGACATCTTAGAAGAACTCAACGCATTACGGGCCCAGGTATCAAACCTTGAATCAAGGATTGCAGTATATGAAGCACCACCAAGGCCAGATTCCCCACCTCAGCTTCCAGCTGAGGAAGAAACTATCACCATCCCGGTGGAGGAAACGTTTGAAGAGGCGTACGAGCCACAACCCATCCCAGGCGGACGCGTCACGGCCGAAGGCCAGATGACTTACGAACTCTCGACCCCCGCGTGGATGAAGACTATTGAGGAACTTGGGACAACGCACTCAGCTAGAGTAGAGGCACAATTACATGCCATGGCGATGATAGAAGAAAGAATTTTACAGTCTCCATTCTTTGCTCATTTGGCCCCGTGACGATACATATCTGGGCATGAGCTACAGTATAAACCGTATTTTATGTTAATGGTTGAATACCAGTTAGCCATTGAGAAAGAGACAGGTAAGAAACCATCGCATGCAACTCAATTCAAGGAGGACGATCTACCACTTGATGCGCAGCAAGGAGAGATCTATCAACCAGAGTGGCGCAAAGATTTACTACAGAAGTATCCAGAAATGATGAGTACATGGGTAAAGGCACCTTTGCATTTAAAGTACAACCCATGTTGGGGACCAGTACCACGATGTCGCTCCTGGACTGCCTTTGCTATTAAGGTACAAAACAATAAGCAGTGCCAGGACTGGTTGAATTACCCCTACTTTAAGCCACCCATCGAGTTACCAACTGTAGGCTACATGATGGCTACAATTCGCCACTGGCTCCCTAGATTAAAGCATATGGATGATATAGCGGCGCATATGACTGTCAAAATCTTTGACATGATGCAAATGATTTTTAAAGTCTTCCGACGCGTCAAGGCACCTCATGTAAACACCCCGGGCTTTGAGCATGGCAACTTCGCTCTGGTATATGATATGAGTACAACGCCATCGCTACGGGTGTGTTATGCCTGGCATTGCAGAATAAAGTACCTACCGGCGTGCTACAAGCAGACTTTCGAAGAGATGTTCACAACCGGCTTCTGGGAATACCATTCAGAGGTATTCATAAGCAGGCCTACACATTTATTACACTTATTTGCCTGTGAATGAATGGTCTATTCCACACATTATCAGCTCCCGCCATCGGAAGAACCGCAACCAATAGACTGGGAGAAACTCGAGGCCGACCTGGCCCGAGGCATTCGTATCTCCGAGCACACCCTCGCTCAAGACCTCCTACAGAACTATATCCGGCAGACCTCACAACAAGGTTCTGTCAGGGACGACAGAAGCGAGAGGGAGGGGGGTGTTGGAAGCAGCCAGAGGCATAGAAGACGTGGAAGCATGTAACGATGCAGGGAGCCTGTCGAATCTTTTTTCAAAGAATTATGTTTTCAAATACTTTTCAAAGACCTCCAACAGTGATTTTCATCACTAACGAGCTTGAGGAGCTTAGGTAGAACAAGCGTATCAATTTTCGTTATTTTTAGACACCGTTTACCCTTCCAAATAGCATCTAGGACCTAATTTTTAACTATGCCGGTCACTAGATGTGAAACCGATCAAAACTAGTCTAGAAACTATAAAAAGAGTTAGAGAGCTCATTTTTGAGGTTAGATTGTTGGTTAGTGTGAGCTTAGAGCTATTTTGAGCTTGTAAGAGTGTTCTTGAGTAATAGAGTTGATTTCTCACCTTCCATTGTGTCTTGCTTGTCTCTTCGTAGTGTGTGTGTATGTGTGTGTGCATTTCTATGCTTCTCACCTTCACTCTCACTTCATCTCACATTCACGATCTTCATATCACTCCTATCTCTTCCGCGGATTGACATTAAGGAGGTGGAGCTTCTTAACGTGGTTCTCACCATTGTACTAGAGCAACAAGTTGGTTGTAGAAATAGCCTCTACCCATAAATAATTAGGTAATTTTTTCTCATTTAACATGGACCTAGCTGCCTCAACAATTAACTAGTTCCTTCTCTCTAGCACTCCATTCCATTTAGGAGTATACGTGGTTGTTAATTCCCTCTTTATGCCTCTGTCCTATAGAAATAGATCAAACTCATGTGAAAAGTACTCACCACCTCCATCAGACCTGATTCTCTTCAAGATCCTTCCTGTTTGGTTTTCAAATAGTGTCAATTACTTCTTGAAACATGAAAACACCTCATCCTTATGCTTCATAAAATAGAGAATTGTCCACCTACTATAATCATCAATAAAAGAGACATAGTACCTTGATCCTAAGATGGGTGGATCTTTGCTAGGACCCCACACATCACTGTGTACAAGTTCCAAATAATCTTCATGGATGTATCATTTCCTGTTGAATGGTTGCCTATGAGCTTTGCCAAATTGGCAAGCTCCACATTTGTAAATCATGTGCTGCTTGGTCACATTGGGTAGGCCAAGCACACTTTGATCCCTGCAAATTTGCTTCAGAGTTCTCTCTCCTATGTGCCCTAGCCTCTTGTGCCATATTTCCAACTCAGATAGGGTTTGGTCTCTATAATTGAATAGTGCTATGTTCCTTATGTCTTCAATTTCAAAAGTAAACAATATACCTGACTTCTCACCTTTAACAATCCTTTTGAATCCTTGTTGGGGGTCTTCCACATATGCTCCATGCTTAGTGAACCTGACCTGTAGACCTTTCTCTACTATCCGCCCAACACTAATTAGATTTTTGGTTATGGTAGGCGCATACAAAACTTTGCTCAAAAGGTTCATACTACAATCAGATGTCTTAACATTTCCAATTTGCTTGACTAAATGTTTGGTTTCATCAGCTATTTGTACCTCATGCTTACCCTTTGGTTCTTCAAGATCATATAAGAGTGCCACATTTCCTGCCACATGATTGGAACAACCTGATTCAATATAAAAAGGGTGCTCATCATCTTTACCTTGCTCGGATGTCATGTTCATAATGAGCAGAGAATCTTCTTGATCTTGAGTGTATTCATTGAAGTCCATTCTTCCTCTAAAGCCTCCTTAATAGTTTTTGTTGTTGTTGTTGTAGCCTTGATTGTAGTTATGATTGTAGTTGCCTCCACCATTGTTGTACCTGCGTCTAGTTTGTCCATAGCTTCCTCTACGGAAGCCTCTTCCCCTTTGGTTCCTTGTATTTTTGTAGCATTCTTCAGCAGTGTGGTTGTTGAGACCACATATGTTGCATGGTGAGTTATTGTAGGGTCTTCCCCTACCTTGCTTACCTCCTCTTCCCCTACCTCTAGCACCTCTTCCTCTTCCTGCATAATTTGCTTAAGAGGTACTAGCCTCTTCATCCTGTTTCTTTCTTTTACCTTTATCCTTAGATTTATTCTTATCTATATAAAGGGCAGAAGATTGGTTACCTCTTGAGCTGTCACCATTTCTATTGAGCTTTGCTTCATGGGTGTATTTTTGTAGCATTCTTCAGCAGTGTGGTTGTTGAGACCACATATGTTGCATGGTGAGTTATTGTAGGGTCTTCCCCTACCTTGCTTACCTCCTCTTCCCCTACCTCTAGCACCTCTTCCTCTTCCTGCATAATTTGCTTAAGAGGTACTAGCCTCTTCATCCTGTTTCTTTCTTTTACCTTTATCCTTAGATTTATTCTTATCTATATAAAGGGCAGAAGATTGGTTACCTCTTGAGCTGTCACCATTTCTATTGAGCTTTGCTTCATGGGTGAAGAGTTGTCCCATCAAAGTGTTGAGATCAAGTATCTGCATATCCATGTAGTGATCCATTGCAGTGGTGAAGGATTCCCACTTGTCATCAGCTTTAATTCCATTGATGATCTGCATCAATATGTGCTCTTCCTCTATCTCTTCTCTAATGCTTGCAGGCTGGTCTACAACATCCTTCATTTTGGTTACATAGTCAACAACTCCTTGCTTTGATTGCTTCTTGAGAGTTGTGAATTCCATCCACAACTGATTCTTCCTAGCTCTTGTGTTGGAGGAGAAGTATGATGAAAGCACTTCTCAAGTCTCTTGGGAGGTCTTAAAATTTCTAACATGTGGTAACAAGAAATCAGAGATTGAGTTTAGTAAGTATGACCTTGCAAGAGCATCCTTTGCACACCATGTGGTTAGCCTCTCTTGCTCTTCCCTTGTTGGTTGATTCTTGCTTCTGAAGATTGGCATATCTTCATCTCTTGAGATGTATCCATATAAGATTCTCTCTTGAAGGTATGCTTGCATACTTAGGGACCATGTTGAGTAGTTGTTTTTGTCCAATTTGTCAATGAATGATGGAAAGAAATATCCCATCTTGATTGTGCTTGCTCTGATACCACTGTTGGAGGAGATGGTGGATAATCACAAGAGATGAGTTGGTATAGCTAAAACTTGCTTCACATCTACTATAAGTAATGGTTGGAGAGTGTTTTGGGCCTCTTTAGCTAGCTAATAAGCATAAATGATCATATATGTTGCTTGAAAGATGATGCACAAATGATAGGATCGAAACAGATAGGTAGGCATATGATCCAATGCACAAAACTTGCTATTTTGGTGAGACACCTACTCAGTGTTTTACTCAATTCTCTGAGTATAGTAGCAATTAGTAAAATTCCTTTTTGGGAACTTCAATTAGGTTAACAAGCTATCATTCATGAGTGCAATCATCTAAAATGATAAACTATATGCAGAGAATTATCTTTAACAAGTTGAGCATACACCCCGACTTTTACGGGCCTTGACAGTCACAAACCAGTGAGCAATGTTTGAATTATATCTGATGATCGAGTGAACCATTATAGATGAAACTTTGTACGAGTAAAGTAGACAGTATGCTGAATATCTCATGCTTTAAATGATGCAAAATGATGCAGTATACAGTGAGAACCAGCTAAGAAAAAGTCATTGTTTTGATAGAGTGTGACAGAGATATGAGAGTAGGAAGTAATGAACGTGTATTGACTAAATCATGTAAAATTACAAATTCATTGGAAATAAGGCATTGCCCAATGAATGTAGAATGAGTGAGCTATGGTATGAGGTCCTCTTCTCAATGAAGGTACATGGAAATGATCTCTGAACCTCGAGATGCACATGGGATTTTCTTCTCATGTTTTATAGCTTTTTGTTGGAGCCAAGGATTTGAATTTGAATTCAAATCTCCACCTAAAAGTAATCCTAAAGTATAGGATTGATTCTCTCTTGACTTCAACTACCAACTGATATGAGATAGATGCTTCCTAACTCCTCGTGGGTTTATTGACCTTTTACAATGGGTAGTTAAACTAAAAGTTACAAGAGGTTGTACATATGAAGCTTCTCAAGTGATATGCTAATAAATCAAGCTTATGTGTATTCATCAAGTATGTAGTTTTGTGCTTAATTGCACAAACAATAAAGAGCATGTCATAAGAGAGTGCCCCAAAAACCTAGCCAATGGCTGAAAATTAACATCAATAATGTGATAGGCATTGTTCACACATCAAATGGGTCCCACCCACCTATGTGCCCATTCAAGAAATGACTAGAGCCCAAACCTTACATCAAAACCAATAGGTAATTTAGAAAAGCCTTTGGAGAGTAGTGAAGTCAGAGAATCTAGTGGAAACAAAACAAAGTTTTGGAAAGAATCATGAGAGAGAGACTTAACAGAAAATGGAATACGAGAATAGCCAAATTAGAAGGAATTTTAAAAGAGACCAGGACCAAAATCCTAGAATTATCTTCCCAAGATTCAATACAAGTGCCCCAACCACCCAAGCTTGGATCTCTTTTAGCTCAACTCATTCCTAAGGAGCTAGACATGATGTTCCAAGATTATCAAATTAGATTGAGAGACATATAGAGTAGCCTTTGGGTTTAGTGGAATGAATCACTCCCACCACCTATGGTGTAGAGCTTGACCACACCTTTTCCATATGTGAATTTGAAAAGAACCATGCCTATGAAATGATTTTGGGACAATCGTTCATGAGATAGTTGCAAATAGTGTAAGATTGGGGAACCAATTCCTTGTACTTGCACCACTTAGGAGTGATCACCAAAGTTAATCTCAAGGACTGTTCCCATGGAGATGTACCCCCGCTGCAATGGAATACCATCCATAAAACTCACGAAGAAATGGAGTCAATGCAATCCATAGGATCATACCCTTTGTGGTTGCATGAGGACACACACTTATGGGTGTGTAAAGTAGTAGAAAAAGAGGACAAGAGATTAGAGGCCAATAACCTAGGTGAATAGCAACACCCACGAACCATCCAAGACCCTTCTTATGCACGGCTAGTGTTTCTAGATATTGAGCCTCACAATTGGGAAAAGATACTAGACACCATGGACATATTAGAAAATGAGGAACAATGGACTCCCCACTGTGATGAGGATGGTTATGATATCTCAATCTTCATGGTCAAACCTCTAAAGTTTGAACCCATGTTAGAGCAATATTATGAAACAAGTATAGAGCCAACATGAGTAAGTGACGAGAACTTAGTCCATCATCATGGAGCCATTTTTCTCTTAGGAGGAGGAATATCTATACTTTGTAGATGTTAAAACCATTGATCAAGTTGAGCATAAACAAAAAGAGATGATAACTCAACTAGCTAAACCCAAGCTAGAGAAGAAGAAAAAGAAGGGACCAAGGAAACCTTCCCAACTAGATGAGGAAAGAGGATCACTATCACTCTAGCACAATGGCAAGTACCAATGTGAGGAGATACACCTCATAAATGTCAATTGTGGAGATGTGAGGACTGATATGAGGACCATGAGCACGTGAAGGCACAAGTGTCTAAGTGAGAAGCACACTAGCATGCACACACATACAAACACAGGCACACACAAGGCAAGAACAAAGGGAGGAACAATGGAGTGCTTTCTACTGTCAAAGATCTCTTATAAAAGCTAAAATATCTAACAAGCTAACCTCAAAAATGAGCTCTCTAGCTCTTTTTATAGTTTTTTACTAGCTTTGGCCCTGTCTAGACCTAGTGTCCGACCTAGTTAAAAATTAGGTTCCAGGGCTTATTTGAGGGTTCAAATGGAGTATAAAAATTATGAAAATTAATATGTAGGTACTCCTAATACTCCTCAAGCTTGAGCACTCCTTGGCTTGAACACAATGGAGTCTAATCTACCAAAAAAGGCATTTACAATGTTGGTGTAGTGCTAAAAATCACTTTTGAAAAAGATTTATCTTTAAAAAATTGGATAGGCCTAGTTGTCGGATCTTCTTTGATTGCTTTGCCTACTTGGTCTTGCTTGACTATCCCTTTGCTCTGACTCTTTGCATCAGCTCACATGTCTTATAATGCCTTGACTTCCCTGGTTGTTGCCAAGACCCCCCCTCTCGCATCTATCATCCCTGACAGACCCTTGTTGTAGGGAGTGTTTGATGTAATGTTCAATGACATCGGTGGTGAGGTGATGTTCTTGTATGTGTAGTCCTCTTGCATGATCTATCATCATTTGATCCCAATCAACTAGACTTGGAATGCCCGGATGTGGTAGACGTAGTTGATCGACATGTATGGCTTGTTCTACTGCAAAGAGATGCAACAGATGAGTGGGTCTAGGAATGAAAATTTTTGAGTGGTACTGCTAGAACCCGGTAGAGAACATCTTCTCAAATGTCTGCTTGTAGCAAGCAGGTACATACTTTATGCATGCATGCCATACGTAAATTGTGTTGATGGAGGGGGTTTGGCTCATGTCATATACCAAATTGCCGTTCCCTTTGGAAAACTCGGGGGCTGAAATATATGGAGCTTTGATTTTGTGAAAAGTCTTGAACACTACCATCATTAGCTCAAAAATCTTCATACACATGTGTGCAGCAATGTTCGGTACATTCTTTAATCATGAAGACCAGTGGCATATGGTGGAGATCATATAGGCGATGGTGGGTGGTGCTCTGGGTGGAACAAAGTATGGATAGTTAATCCAATTGGAACACCCTTTGTTGTTGTAAAATTTAATTGTGAATGCTTTCCAGGATTTGCGATGAACAACAAGACAATAACATGGGATATATTTAATATATCATGGCATGTTTGATCGAGTGTGCATTTTTGGTGCAAAGAGTTCAAGCCTACATACTTGGATAACTAGCATATATCTCATGGAGTCACATATGATCATTCCCTTGTAAAAGTCAATTATCTTTTATCCTTGTAAAAGTGCCTATGTTTAGTGCACCACTCTCACATGGAGTTAGGCGGCATCGAATCTCAAGTTTCTTAGCACATGATTGATGAGAGAATAACTCCTATAGTTAAGGACTCACTTTATGGTGAAAGTTTGAATTTGAATTCAAATATTGGCTCCAACTTCAACTATAAGAGAGGATCAAAAAGGTTCACAATGCAGCCTAATTAGAGGCATCATTTGAGAGGGACTTATTTGATTAGTGAGCTCACTCCATAGCTCCATCACTACGCTCACATTGTGCAATTGAACATTGCCAATTTCATTGTATTTCTATGTCATCTGATACATATACATTGATTACTTCTCTACTTCACTTCTCTGCTATGATCATCTCAGAATAGTGAACTTCTCAGAGCTTCTTCTAAGTGCATGATTGATCATTTGGTGTGATTTAAAGTGCTATAGAATCATCACACTATCTAGTTCATAATTGCAAAGTTTCATTGTTATTGATTTCTTCAGTCGTGAGATATCTTCATATCTTTACTCTCTATTCTGTACTCTGAAGCACCCCAAAAACGTCGGGCAAGTTCTCTAACTTGCTAAGCATCATTCTCATTGTGTAGTCCATCTTTTTTATTGAAATAACTCATGATTGGTAGCTATCTAAGTTACTTAGATACCACCAAAAGAAATTTGGCCAATTTCTTATAGTTGAGAGCACTGTTCATTCTATTAAACATGTGTAGAGACTAAAATAGCAAGTCTATGATCTTGGTTTAGCTTTCTACTTATCAATTTTGATCCAATGATTAGAGGATCATGTTCCAAAGCACATATATGATTCTTTGTGATCATTAGGAAGCTAAAAGGGCCTACTACACTCTCCAAAACTTGTTCTTGGCTGGTGTGAAGCAGGTTCTTGCAATACCACTTCATCTCTGAAGTCTATCCACCATCTCTCTCAATAGTGGTATCAGAGCAACATCAAAGAAAGATGGGAGATGGATTTCCATCATTCGTTGACAAATTTGATAGGAGCAACTTTTCAGCATGGTCACTAAGGATGCAAGAATACCTTCAAGGAAGAAGCTTATTTGGATATATCTCAAGAGATGAAGAAATGCCAACATTCAGGAGCTAACATCAATCTACAAAGGAAGAACAAGAAAGGCTAACTACATGGTGTGCAAAAGATGCTCTTGCCAGGTCTTATATACTTAACTCAATATCTGATTTCTTATTACCTCACATTAGGAATCGAAAGACCTCCCAAGAGACTTGGGAATTACTTTCTTCATATTTCTCATCAAATACAAGGGATAGGAAGAACCAGCTATGGATGGAGTTTACAACCCTGAAAAAGCAATCAAAATAAAGTGTAGCTGATTATGTAACAAAGACGAAGGATGTGGCTGACCAGCTTGCAAGCATTGGAGAAGAGATAGAAGAGGAGCAGATAGTAAGGTAGATTATAAATGGCATCAAAGCTGATGATAAGTGGGAGTCATTCACCATAACAAAGGATCGATATATGAACATGCAGATAGCTAACCTCATCACCTTGATGGGGCAACTCTTCACACATGAGACAAAGCTCAACAAGAATGGAGATAGCTCTAGAGGTAACCAATATTCTGCCCTTTATACAAATAGAAATAAAAGTATGGATAAACGTAAAGGCAAAAAGAATGAAGAAGAGGCTAGTACCTCTCAAGTGAACTTCATAGGTAGAGGAAGAGGTACTAGAGGAAGGGATAGAGGAGGAAGCAAGGCAGCCACGACTTACGATCTCATCATGGATGTGAAAACTCTAGACTTCAACATCTTTCTTGGACAACGCTTCAATCAAGAGGCCAACAATAGCATAAAGGAAGGTAACTCCTATCATGGTAATTCAACTAGTGCTCTATATGCAGATAAGAAGGATAAGAAGCAGAAAGGCAAGAAGAAGGAAGAAGATGAAGAGGAGACTTACCAAGCCAACTTTGCAAGCAAGAGCGAGTGGAAAGGGAAGAAGAAAGGACCAAAGCATGACAAATCCAAAGGTAATTATGTTCAACCTTGTGCCATCTGTGATAAGACCAACCACACCACTCAGAATTTTTGGTTCAATGGGAAGACCCAAAAAGGAACTAGAAGAGTTATACATGGCAACAATAGAGGCAGAGGTGGACACAACTTCAACAATAACAATAGAGGCTATAATAGAAAACACTACATTTTGGCCAAATACCATCTAAAACGATGTGGCTTGGAGCACCATTTTATAAGAAATTCGATATGCCCAAACAACATGGTGTAGTTGTTTGTCCCAATCAAAGCATTTATTGTTCACTAATTTTGCCAACACATTACATAGAATCTTATTTGTGCTCTCAGCTTGTCTGTTGCTTGTGGGGTGATAGGGAGCAGATTTCTTATGTACCACCAAGAATTCTTGGAGAAGGTTTTCAATGACTTTGTTCAAGAAATGTGTGCCTCTATCACTTACTAGCTCAATTGGTAAGACATATCTAATGAATAAGTTCTCAAATAAGAACTTAGCCATTGTTTGAGCATCATTCTTTGTTATGGCCTTTACTTCTAGCCATTTGGTCAAATAGTCTATGGCAACAATAATATATTCATCATGTGAACTCTTGGCTCGGGGATTAATAGGACCTACAAAGTCTATTCCCCACTTAAAGAATGCACATCCACCCATCATAGGTTTCAAAGGCATCTCATCTTTACACATCCGCCCATCATAGGCTTCAAAGGCATCTCATCTTTACTGAGTTCCCTGACAAGTATCACATCTCTTCACATAGGTATGTGCATCCATGTGAAGTGTTGGCCACCAAAGGCCTACAAAAAGTATTGATTTAATCACACAGTCTGGTCCAAAATTTCCTCTTGCCACACCTTGGTGAGCAATTTCCAAGATCTTAAGATATTCACTCTCATGGACACACAACCTAAGATAGTTGTCCCTTCTGTGCTTGTATAGATTATCTCCAATGAGTGCATAATCTAGGGATTCTTGTTCTAAGCTCCCTCATTTGGCCAATGTTATTTCTTAAGGGAATGTTTTCACCCGCAAAAAACTTACTAAAGGTTCGCTCCAATCTGGTAAGAAAGAGACTTGATATAGTGTAGCATGGTCCATAGGTGGTCTAATACAATAGATCAGGCATTCCTTGCATAACTTATGGACATCGGCTTCCATTGTTAGCCATTATACCCCTAACCTTTGTAGAGTCTGTAGGGTTCTATGTTTGGAGTGATGTTGCTATAGTGCACCTACATGTGCTATTTGCAACCACTTTGCATGCTCGTCCTTGTCTACACAGCAAGCCAATATGCCTTGATTGGTGTGCTTATACACACTGCCTGCTAGTATGTGGTACTTTTGAGATCTCACCACTTCTTTATCTTTGGCTCTCAATACACGATGTTTGGGTCCAAAGATGAGAATAGGCACTATATTTTTAGCCCATTCAGGAATACTTTTTAAAGTTTTTAGGAACCTCAAACAAAGATTCTTCCTCTTCCAGTGGTAGTTCTCTCTTCTTTCTTTTCTTGCCTTCACTCTTTGTGGTTACCTGTGTGGCTAGTCTCACATCATTTGTAAGCTCTCCTTGTCCTTGAGAGTGAGCTTCTACTTCATAGAGGAATTCCTCTTCTGATGCACAAAAAGGATCCATAATAATTGATTCTAGATTTGATTCACTTGCTTCTTTAAGTACATCAGTGCTAGGCTCACATTCCTTGATAACCGAATCACACGTGATTGGTTCTATAGTGAAAAATGAATGTCATATCCATCTTCATCACAGTGTGGTATCCATCGTTCTTCATTGATGGCTACATCCATTGTTGCTAGAGTTTCTGTCCAACCATGACGTTCAAACTCTTTGTCTGGAAACACTACAGGTGCATAGGCTAGGTCTCGAATTGATCTATGAGTTTCCTTCGCACCTACCTCTCTGGCATTTTCTCTTTTCTATTCTTCTATTACCACTTTGCACATCCATAAGTGAGTGTCTTCATGTATCCATGAGGATCCTGATCCTATGGAATGCATGGACTTTGTATCATTTGTGGCTCTATGGATGGGATTCCACTGTATAGGGGCATGTCTCTATGAGAGTAATCCTTGACATTGAATTTGGTTATCACACCAAAGTGTTGCAAATACAAGGAATTGGTTCCCCAATCATGTACTACTTGCAGTTGTCTCATGAATGGTCTTCCCAAAATCATCTCATAGGCTTGTTTTTTGCTAAATTCACATATGGCAAAATTATGCTCAAACTCTACACCACAAGTAGTGAGAGTTATCCCTTCTAGCAATCCTAAAGGTCTCTCTATCTGACCATCAGCCATTTATAATTTCATTCTCATTGGCTTGAGTGCTAGCTTGCCCCATTGCTTCCATAGGGAAGTGGTAGCAATTGCAACTCCTACACATGATTCCAAAATAGCCTTGGAGAGTGATTAGAAGATAGATGTTTCCTTCTTCTCCTTTGCTCATGTCTCCTATCTTATCCAAGGGTATCTCTAGCACTGTTCTATGTTATCCTACATGTGAATGAGGTCTAGCTACTTCTGGCACTTGATTGGCTACATGTTTCCACAATTCTGGACTAACCTTGAGTAGATCCTTTAAAGTGAGATTGCACTGTGCTTTAGTGTTCTTTACTACCTCTGTATTCCTAGGTATGATTGAGTCTTTGTTCCTTATCATGACCATGGGTGCTCTCATATAGGTAGAATTTGTCTCCCATGGGCCTATGAAATGGGGTAGTTCTTGTAGGGAACTAGACTTGAAGTCTAATCACTCACTAGATTGGATATCCTCTTGTTCTCTATAAATAGAAGAAATATCTTGTGGGAATTGATCATGTAGGTCATCCAGAAGTTCAATGGGAGGAGGATTTTCACTTTCTTTTGCCCATTTCTCTTCTTGAATTTCTCTTAGAAATTCTTGGGAATATCGATTCATAGAAGAAAAGGTGTCTAGTTCAGTGGAATTAGGCACATAAGCTTCCTTGGGAGGAATGCTCATTCTTTCACTTGCCTTGTCCTTACCCTGGGAGGTGGCTTCCTATCCAGATTTTGCAATTAACCCCTCCAATTTTTTCTAATAGTCCATCAAAACGCAATTGATTCTTAGCCAAACTAGAGTAATTGAAGAGGCGACCAGAATCAAACATGGTTTGAGTTGATTCCACCATCATAGCACAAAGCTTGGTTCATTCAATCTCTAGGTCAGTTATGAGGTAACATTGTCATGATCTGTTACATTTGGCCCTTCTTGGATTTTGGCTTGATATGCTCTAAGCATCACGTCTAGGTCTTTGGGAGTGGGATCCACTAAGACTAATCCCACTCTAGGTGGTGGTGGGGTTATCTGAGGTGGATTAGAAGGTAGTGACTTAGAAGGTGATGAGGATAGTGGTGATGAGAAAAGGTCCTAGAGGCTACTACTAAGGCAAACCTAGTAAATACCAGGTTAACACCAATAAAGAAATGATATAACTATGGGGAAAACCATTCGACACATCAATGTCATTATCAGAGAGCTCAACACCTACAAGATAGGAAAACATTGAAATATTGTACCCTAGAGAGAAAATGGACCAACCATACTAGGGAAAAGTGTTTTTACAACAAACAACCTATCAGAAAAAAGACTACTCAAGCCAATACAACCAGTAAAGAGAATTGGGGTTTGTGGAACAACCAAGGCATTCTGAATTTTGTTGATCTGGTATCTATGTTGATTATTGAAGAAAACAATCTTGGTGAGGATTAAAACTCCCAAGGAAAATCTAGTTCTGAGCAAGTATTCTACTCTAGTAGAGGAAGAGGCAGAGGTTCATGTCAGAGGTTTGATTAGCTTCTTCATCTGGAATTGGGCCTCATACAAAGCTTCACAGGGTAGAAATGTGCTTTATGAAGGCTGCCTTTGTTGCATGAACTGCAGATGCTTTGTTTGAACACCAGTTCAGATATTAATCATTAAAGATGATTTGAATCAAACAAACATCTGCCCCACACAAAATATCTAGCTATAGATGTCTATCTAGAGCCGCATAGTTATACTTAAAGAAATATTATAAATACATTGCTATACTCCCAGACGACATCTGCAAATCAACGAGTTATACATTACCACTTGAAGGAGATAAGTTACATCCAGAGAAGCTTTGATGCAGAAGCAATACATCTTTTCAGGTGCAGTCTGTGTTACAAAATTAGAAGGATGGGATACCACTAGCTGCTTTTAGACTGGATAGGCTAGTTTCATCCATTCTCTAAGTTAGTGGCCATTTGATACATGCACAAAAACAATGAGGTTTTTTTGCTGTTATAGAGGTTAGTTTAGGATTCTGCTCCAGGAGATTTCCCCCGTGGGATCTACTATCTGCTCATTACAGATTCTTACCAAGTGCAATTGCAGCAGACTCTACATGCTGCAACAGGAACTCATAAACTCTTTTCTTCACCTTTTCTAGAACTTCTACCACTTTTGGATCAAGTGGCTTCCTATCTGCTTCAATCTGATCTACCCAATCATTCAGTTTCTTTATCTGCGACAACAAGAAAGCAACATGATTTGTATCCTCCTGTGTAAGTCGCCCCTCTGATGACCCATCCGTGCTTGAACAAGATTGAAAATCACCATCAAGAACTTCTTCCATGTACTTCAGAAACCATAGTTGCAATTCTCCTTGAAGCTTCTGAGCCAATTCAGCCGTTTCTTGCAGGCCATCTCCAACACGCCAACTTGAATCAACTCCAGAGTCCCTGCCCGAAGAATTCACAAAAAGAGTGTTGGAGCTCCTAGAGATTTGCATCGTTTGTTTCGGCACTTTTACGGGTGATGGATTCCTGACTTCTGAAGCCCTATGACCCTTTTCATTTTGGTTCTGACTGGCAAGCATAGTCCCTCTTGTCTGAAGCTTGTTGACAGAGCTTGATGGATTCCTAAGAACAGCTGACGAATCATGTGCCTTTGATACTGAAAGCTTTTGAGATCCTCGAATAAGATCAAGGGATGATGTATCATGCCTCGAACCTTTCAACGAAGAGCTACTTAATGCAGTGGACAACTGTTTACTGAACAGCGTCACAGGAGCAAGATCCACGGACAAAGCAGCATCAACCCAGCACTTTGAGTTTTTGCATTTCTCATCTACCAGAGTGGAAGAAGAATCCGATCCAACTTTCTGAACTGATTCAACTAAAGATTCTGAGACCATTGAAGCCCCTTGAAGTGATTGATAGAGAGTGTAGAAGCAATCCATTACAGTCTCTGGATTTTCTGGCTTTGCAAGGAGCACAAGCTCTGCAAACATGCTGTCCAAGCAAAGTTCCGATGCATTAACAACAATGGCATCATAGAGTAAACAAAAGGCAGCATGTCAGAGTTTGGTGAGCTCCTCAGATTCCACATCAAATAAACTGCAGGCAACATGATCAGGAGAAATTCAACGAAGCCTAAGGAAGAAGCCCTAAAAAAATTTTAATAAGCAGCATTTTAAAAGTACATGAAATGTAATCTGAATAAAGCTGATCTGCTTGAGAAATCCATTAAAGTTAATTTGTATCTAATTACAAAGTTATAGAGAAGAATGAGTTCGTGTGATTCTAAGAATGCAACAAAAATGGAGGGTACATGCACTTGTGCGCCAATTGTAGGTTTCATTAAGAAAGGCTACAAAATTATCCCCAGTCTGGACATACCTTAGACATCTGATAACAGATTCGGCAGCAGATGCCTCTTGTAAAGCCCGGGCTGCAGTTTCAGAAGCTCTTACTTTTTTCTGCATAACATCCTGCTACACAACTTATAGTATTAGGAGAGTAATCTTATATATTGTCTGAGCACATCAAGGCAGGTGTTAGAGTGGAGACTCTCTCTCCTGTCTAAGAAGATTAATATTGGCACTCGTTTTGCTATTGGTACATGTATATTACCTTGCCTAAGATCCACAAGCCCTGAGGTAGATGTTCCAGTGGCAGACTGCCATCAGTCCATCGTCGGTCATTGATTACAGGTTTTTTTGTGGTAGGACTCTCTGTCTGAGAGCTACATACCTTGGTGGTGACTGGAGAAACTTGAGCTTTAAGTCTGATCTTTTGATTCATCCTGCTGACCTCCTATACAAGTGACAAAGGTCAGAACCTTCTCGACATTAGCATAAGCACAAAATCAGATTGCAAGTTTTTATTTATTAGCAACTTATCAACCATGCAATCTTTTTATGCAGTGCTAGAAATTGCCCCCCTACGCCAATCAGCCAGCCACCCACTGACTAAACACTTTACTGAACTGCCTGGAGACGATTCCCCAACATGATACTCGTAAGGCATAAAAATTGAAGGCACCAAGAGCAAGACCAAGGATCACTTTTCCAGTAATATATTCCTAATAACATTTAAAATCAGGTGAAAAGAGCTGAATGTTTTCTACTGTAAAGATTTAAGGACAGCTGTTACTGTCATGAAGCCAAATGTTTGTGTTCTCTAGATGGATTAAGCTCCTCTAATCGTATTTGTGAAAGAACCTACCCTGCAGAACGCATACATGATTACTGTGGCAACAAATAAGCTTCTAATTGATTGGCACTGACTATAGAATAATCCTTTTTGCACGTAGACAACCAGATGAGCTTTTAATATTTTTGGACTTTTTACATGGAAAACAACCATTGATAAGAAAATGCACTTCAAAATCTGGATTACAGGGTAGACATTTGCAATCGCAAGTTTAAGTTTGGCAATATTGATCAGTAGCTCACCTTGGATTTTCCAGTTTCACTGTTCTGAAAGGAGCTAAGATTTTCCTTTCCATCGCTTTCTTGAATCTCCTCCCTGCTTTGACGTAATGCCTTAAAGCTTCCTGCAAGCATGTCCGTAGAGCTTGAGCTGGTTCCACTTACATAAAAAGAAGACCTCCTAACGACATCCACCACAGTGGATCTTGAAGACCTTCCTGCACTGACAGACCGTTTCCCAGCAGGAGATAATTGCCGTATCTTGCCACTGGGAGACACTTGCCAGTTCCTGCCACCTGGAGAAGCTGACCGCATCTTTATGTTGGGTGAGACTTGCCGTGTTTTCAGAGGCGGTATAACTTGATTGTTGTTGACTGTACGGTGCAAGCTTTGATGAGATTTTCCACTCGGAGAGTCCTGTCGTGTATTCCCACTTGGAATGTCCTGTCGATATCTAGAAGGAATAATGTAACCCCCCTTTCGGTCTTCGCATATAGGATACATGATTCTGCTGGCTGTGTTAGATGTTTCTTTTCCATTGATGGATGTGCCCAAGCAAGCTTTGGCATCCTCCCATTTTGAAAGTTGTTTGCTAGAAGGACTAACAGACTTAGGTGGAGTTGATCGAGCATTAAAAGAACTACTAGTAGCAGACAAGGAATCCTTTGCAGATTTAGCGCGAGTAGCCCTTCTCCTTGCCTTGGAAGCTGCATCTGCATCCACAAGCCCCTGTTCTGTGCCACCGCTAGGGGAACTTGACTTGCTTAGGCCCCTCTCGGACGCCTTCTCTGCATTTGCATTGCTAGAATTACGACCAGAGTTCACAGACTTCTTAGTAGAGTCATCTAGTAGCCTTGATACGCTTGCTGGACTCTCACGGCGCTTACCTTCAAGCTTTGCGGCACCAGAAACTGGCATTTTAAGGCATAGCTGTGAAAGCTTATCGACATGAGACGGATTGGAGGGATCGGATAGCACCGATGTTGTAGCGGGCATCTCCTGAGGGACAAGATCTTCAGGGTTCCCAATGCACGGATGCCTACCTTGAAGTGGTCTGATTCCCATCACTCGCGGAATAACTGTTTTACCGTGGTTCCCCGGCGTGGATTCTAGCTTATCTACATATACGAACTGCCCTAGTTGAAGCTTGTCACTGAAGATCAAATCATTGTCTTCCTCACAGAGAGAGACATAAGTTGCGTGCATGGAGTCTGACACCTTTATGTAGAATCCTTTGTTGGGCCACAGCTCATCTCCGCCCGTCAAGGCAGGCACAATTCCTATGACTTGTAGCATGACAGACCGGTGCTCCCCTGCGACTTTCACGTCTGAATTAATATGCTGAACAAGTTTCATCAAGATCCCCGGACTCAAGGTCGCCATGAAAGCTCGGGAATCACGAATGGATGAAGCAGTGAAAATGGGAGCAAGGTCAACTCATCAACTTCCAAATGCAAGCACGAGAGTATAAGAGAGACGAACTAGCATTTGACAAGAAAAACGGAAGATATCCCCATTGGCACCCCTTGAAAGATGATCCCTTGAAAGATGATCCCCGCGATTCCTTACTTGAATGAAGCTGCAGATCGACGCCGTCCAAGAAGATTTCTGTTCATATGTCGCTTGCTGCTCTTTGGTGTTGGTTCATCTCCCACACTGTCTGCTCGAACTTAGGCTCGAGAACGATCCGAGAGTGAGTCTGGACATAGAGAGAGAGAAAAAACAAAAAAGAGGAGGCCAAAATTGCCATGAATTTTTCACATGAAACGTGTTCACGGGATCATAAATTGGCTCACGAATGAGGTATGCTGCACCAAATAAAAGCCTCTGCATGCTTTGGATGGCATGGCCATGGCTCCAACACATGGGATGCCGTCAACCTTTTTCTGTTTGACCCCGCACGGGAAACCTTGTAAACACGGGCAACAGCTCTTCCATAGCACGTGTACGAGCAATCATCATCCCACAGATCTCCTGCAAACCAAAATGAACAGAAATCTCAAGTCGCTAAGCATTTGATTTGAGGATCTCCTGCAACCCTGGATGAAGACAGAGAAAGCTCTACTGCTCCAGCCCAAATTACTTGATAATCCCTCGAACAACTAACGGAGGAATCAGGATCCCGCGGGCACCTCAAACAGCACACATAGGCCTCTCTCTATCACTCCTTTGTCTCTCCTTGCATGTACATACGCGACCGTACTGCGTGCCCCAACTTCCCTTCAAATCTGAATCTTTCTTGACCCGAACCCCGATGCTTTTCCCCTCGTTTCCTTATAGTAGTTCGTGCCTGCAGAGTACCGCTATGTTAAGGAGCCCCGAGAATCAGGAAGTCCGAAGCAGATGAGAATCGAGATTCGAGATTTCTAAGTAAACTGTAAACAAACAGTTAGTGGTTTTATTACAACTTACAAGCAGGCTGCAGCCTTTTGACATTTCACTGGCAGGTTAGAACACGCAGCACGGAGGACACGGACTACAAAGATGGAGATGAAAGCGAGGACCTCATAAATTTAAAAACTGGGAAAAAAAATAAATCAACGAGTTCAAATAAGTTCAGACATGCAGTAAACGGAAAAGTGGGGAAGATAATACATTATTATAATCTATCAGCTGAAACAGATTCATGGCGCCATGATCCATCGGATTAAGGGAGGTAGTGGATCATTCAGCAATCGACAGTACTGTTATCTTTACCCGTCTGGTAGAGAAGATTATCATTTTTTACGATTATTTGAGACATGCAGTAAACTCAGAATTGAGGGAGATAATAGATTATCAAAATTTATCAGCTAACAAGGATTCATAGAATCATGGCGCCAAGCTCCATCGAATTCAGGGAGGTACTCAATCATTCAACAATCGACAGCAATGTTATCATAGCCCGTCCGGCACAAAAGATTTATCATTTTTTACGATTATGTGATTCTGAAGATTCGGATTTAAGGCTTGAATGTTGAGCCGCGCGTGGTTCGCACATGCGATCCCGCCATCCAAAAGCTTCAAAATTGCGCCTTTCCCGCCTAGGATTCCTTCTCTCTTCTCCTGCAACAAAAGACGGCTCGTAAGGTAAGCTGATCTTGCTGCAAGCAGGTATCCAATTGGTTTTCTCTTGTCCTTTTCTGCATTCAAATTTTTTTTTTGTTGATAAGTTGCAGAAAGTAGGAAGCACAAAGTCTCATTAATAATATAGAATCTTCTAGCAAGAGCTATATAGTATAGCCTCATCAAGCTGCTTCTTACTCGGAGAAGCCAGCAAGAAAGAGAATAAGAGTCCAAGCCCACATGGTCTAGTGGTTGATGCTTTGAATTTTCGGGAGGAAGTCATGAGTTCAAATCCTAAGTGGACATATCCATGAGTTTCTCAAGATGGGTGTCCATGAGTAACCCAAGATGGGTGCCTCTACCTTACGAGGTTGGATGTGTGTCTTTCCAATTCATTGTACTCTCAAAAAAAAAGGTGAAGGAAGGGGGAATGTAATGGTTAAAGAGCAAAACCCTATGGGGAAGACTATGTTTTAAGGTCATCCACCTAAAAACTTTAATCCTAAATTTAGTCATCATCCACCCCCGTCTTTGCTCAAGAGAGACTTAAAAACCCATGGAAATACCTAAGAGTCTAAAAACAATACCATCAAGAATAATCTCACACCCTTTGCTTCTAATGCATTCAGGATGGACTTAAACAAGGTCTTTGTATGTTAATGATGGACTCATTGGCCAGACAAAACAAATTCAAACAATTCATAAACGCATCAGCATATCTATCTTCAACAATGGTAATCATATTAGTATCACCAACAAACATTTGGAGACCTAGTTGGGAGGCAGCATTAGGGATGGTGATGTCGTTAATGATACCTCGATCATATGAGTCTCTGACTAGCCAGACAAGAGCATCATTGGTGATGGCAAGTAACAAGGGAGCCAAAAGACACATGTCTAATGGATCTAAGAAGTCTAAAGGGCTCAGAAACACGACCATTCATGGCAACCCTAGAGTGAGCATTCCCAAACAAGATACTAACAAATTTAATGAATTTCCTACCAACACCGAAGGGACTCAAGAATGAAATCCCACTCCATCCTATCGTAGGCTTTATCAAAGTCAACCTTCAAGAAGAAACAGTCCTACCTTTCCTCTTGTGCATAATTCAAACCTTCCCACATGGAAATAATAGCATCAAGAATGAATCTTCCTTTAATAAAACCTTTTTGCTCAAGCTAATAGCCTCCTCTAAATTCTCCTTGATATCAATAGCATGCCCACTAGAACACTTCTTCAACAAACGGAATAAAGTCTTTAGCTTTTTTCTACTTGATCAGATCAAACATGTATTTATTAGTTCTATCAACTTTACTAGCCCAAAACTCTCTTGAATGAGCAACAGCACCACGAGCCATGAGGTAGTCTTCGTATTTTAGTCTCTCCTAAAGATCCAAAACCCTCTGGCTGACAATAGGCTCATTGGGGAAATCACTTCTAATGTCCTCCATCTCTTTCAAAATCATCATTCTCCTTTTATATCTAATCTCTTTAGCCATCTTCTTATAATGATTGAACAACTTCTGGATATCTAGGATAGCCTTTTCCCAAGCAAAGGTAAGAGATCTAACTCTACTAAAATGATATATGATAATGTCCTTGGTTTTCTCAACAACACAAGGAGTTTTTAGGAGGGAGACATCCAGAGGGGGCCACCCTACTCTATAGAGAGGATAGTTCTTAGAAAATCTGGTGACCAAGGGTAAGTGGTTAGAAATAAAAAGGGTTTGGTCAATCTCACTTTTAATTTGCCACTCTCTTTGAATATTCATTTAAATTCTATCAAGTATAGCAGCACGAGACTGAAACTATTCCTATTATTCTAAGTATGACCAGAAGAATAGGAGATGTCAATATGATCTTTATTATTGATCAAGGTGGAACTACTGATTTTCCTAGGGTCCCTAAAGTTACTTGGGACATCTGTTGTGGAAAGAAGGAAGAAGGGGGTCTCAGGATTCTTTGCCCTAAGAGAATGCCTACCTTAATGGCTACTACGTGGATCCTTACTGCTTCTTCTTCTAATGATTTATGGGCTTGTTTAATTAAGAGAAATGTGATAAATTTTATGTGGAAAATTACAAAGCTTGGAATAATAAATGTTTATGGGGTATCATGATTTCTCCCATTTTGATTCCTACAGGAGCAGACTCATGTGTAACTTCTAGATTTCTTGGATGGAAGTAAAAAGAAATTATATTTTGAATAAGATTTTTTCTACTAATGCTTCTTTCTTCCTCCATGAATCCATGTGGGTTGGATGAATAATGCATTGGAAAAAAAGGATTTGACCATAAGAATGCACAAATGCAAAAAAGCTATCTTTGACTCATGGGGTAGCTTATACTCTAATGGTAACTTGGAGTAGGATGTTGTCCTTAGGCAAGACCCTAACTTTTCTATTGGTTTTATCCAAGTGCACCTGTTGGAGTAGAAAAAGAAGGTGATGGAGGTGTTGGACAAGTGTATGATGAATAAAAAGATTGACATGTACTTTGTTGATGATGACATGTTCTCATACTTCAAAAAGTGCTTTTAAACACATAGCTATTAGACTCAATAAAAAGATGGAATATTCAGTGGTCTCCCTAATAATGGAATTATAGGTTTAAATGCACTTGGGCATTCTCATTGTCAACCAAACACTCTATGCTCCTCTCTATGCTCCTCTGGTTGATTCTTCATAAAGTGGTGTGGACTCGAGATAGAGCTAGGAAATTGAATATTACCACTAGGAATTGTCCTTTCTATGATAGTATGAAGGGTCTTAATTATCTGTTTGTGGCTTGTAAACATGCTCAAAGATGTTGGCTTCTCTTCTCCAACTATAGAAGTATGGTTGTTCTTGCTGATATGGGATTCAAACAAATTATGTTCAATGAATGCATCATAATGGACCTAGTGTTGTGGAACTTATGGAGAGCACGGATCATCTTGAGTATCTAGACTAGCAGAAATCATAAACTCTTGAATTTTGCTAACAAAGACCTCCTATTCTCTTGTATTTCCGAATTGAAAATACAAGAGAATAGGACATTATTTTAGAATGGTGGGCACTTTTTACCGATAAATGTGCAAAAATTAAGGGACATATGGAGGGAGATTATGCAAACAAATGTTGGGTAGGAGAGTGGACTCATAGTGTCACAAGATGATTCTCAAATTTTACGGTGTTTCAAAATATAAATTTTGAATGAGAAAGTCCTAGCTGACCTAAAATTGGATTTTTCCTTTTTTTTCGAAGCAAACAGGAAAAATTAAATTGATGGAGGAGAGTTACATCTGTGCAGGGGGCAAGAGCCACTGAGCACAAACCAATTACAATGATATCATCATGCCAAATCTATGTTGAGAATAAATTTGGGAGATAAGTGATCTCCACCTAGTATACTTACAATCAGGGAGCATCCTTAATAGCTCATTGTAGGGCACAGAAGGCTTGATAATATCCTCAATACAATTATTGGCAAACATCCTCAAGGTGAGGGTAAGGGAGAATAAATAATTCTTGTTCCCATTATAGAAAACATTATTGTTCCTACTCATCCAGATTGTCCACAAAATGTGGCCTCTCCAAGTGTTCCATAGCAGCAGATCCAGATTTCTGTAGCAGCCCAACATAGCATCCAGAGCCTTTAGTTGTGGGGACTTCATGCTTTGAAGGTACTTTTCCACAGGTTGCCTGAATCTCTTAACATGAGCACATTGAAATAATAAGTTTTCCTTTTTTTTAACAAAAGAAGACATAGTAAAAGAAATTGAGTGCCCAAAAAAGTAAGGTAGACTTCAAAATCTTGCTTAATAACTTATATTACCATAAAAAACTCCAAACGATGTGATGTAAGCGATGCATGCACTTTTACGTGTTTCTCTCTCTCTCTCGCTCTAGGTTCGTGAATCGCGACTGTCTTCCTCCCACTCTCTCTCTTGTCGTTCTCTCGCTCTCTCGCTCTAGGTTCGTGGGTGAAATGGCGCAACTACGTGACTTTCTTCCTCCCACTCTCTCCCACTCTCTCTCTGGTCCATCTCTTTTGCAAGTGGAGAGCAAGAAGGAGTCAAGCAAATACAACATAACTATCCACAATACTAATGTTGGCAGTAAGTTTTTTTTTTAATGGAGGTTCAACAAACGTCTACTCCCTCGAGTTTTAACTTTGAAAAAACAATTATACAAGTGAATGAGCATAGTACCCGCGGGACCCCCTATATCTCATAAAGCAAGGTTTAGACAAAATTACAATGGGTCTCAACTGGTTTAGATTGGCCAAATCCATTATATGTCTAGCCCGAGAATTGAACTATGGACCTCCGCCTCAAGCGACCAAAGACTCAATCACTAGAACAATAGGATGTTGATTCTTAGGAGCAAGTTGAATTGCTCACGCACTCGAGTCATGATGTGTTGATAGTTATTGGACTTTCTTGCAGTTTGCACTTAGCTAGACCATGCTTTTACTTTTGTCTGATATAGTGCACCTGTAGACTTTGTCTATAGTGTGTGCAACTTCCAGATGTGAGTTGCTGCAACATAGTTTTGGTCAGATGCACAAGTAGAGGAGTGAAAGGTGTAAATCTTTGTTCTACTTCACTTGCTCTTTGATAGCTAGATGAATGTAGCAACTTGGGGGGGAGATCTTGTCTATGGATAAAGACTATGGGCACATAAGGATGGATAGAATCCATGGATGAAGAGGATAAGATCAAAGAAACTTGGCAAATGAATGGAATAATGCTATAAACCCTCTACGTTTAACTTATGAGGAAGCACTTCATGTGAATCATGCTATGGATAGAGATACTCAAGAAGACTCCGGAATACAAAAAAATAAGTGTTTTAAGGTAAACAAAATGCAAACAAAATGCAAGAGGCAAGTGTTCATACACACTATGAAATTGGAAATGCATCATTACCTATACACAAGTGTTTATAAACACTTCAAAAACTTGAGATTCATTATCAACTCCATAATATGAACACAAAAAATGGAATAAACCATCAAATCTTGCCACAAAGGGGGTGGGGGAAGGGAAAATTAGTGTTAAGAGGGTGGGAAAATGATGAAAAATAAGGATGGAAGGGTGGGCAAATGGGAAAAGTATGACCCAAAAGAGCATAAAGATAATGGCTAAAAGAGGGTTCTCTCAATGAGGAGAAATTCACACCACCAAGCTCAAGCAACGTTTCACCACCAAAATCTTCAAAATCACTGCCAAAAGAGCATGTTAGTGCCTTGATACCATGTAGAGAGTAGACATGCAAAAGAAAAATTAATTGAAGAGTGTACTCACAAAATAAAAGAGTATGAGAATCAAAGTGAGTAGACCATGAAATGGGAAAACTCACATGGATTAGAGTGACTTTGCCAAGATCATGAAGTATGCGCTCTAAGCTTCTAAGCAAATATAAAGTGGGGGAGGCTCCAAATGAGGAAATTTAAATTGTTGTAGATTCTATACTTCAAGATTCTTTTATCGTGGTAATATGACATATGTTAGCCTCTGCAAGCCATCTCGACATAGGCTTTTAGCTGGGTATTGACTAACGAGAGACTCTTCTTGAGTGACTTGATTGATTATGATTATTACGAGTTCCTAATCACATTTATTATCATTTGAGATAGGAATGCATCTATTTATATACCTCTGCATCATGTTTTTGCTCTCAATTACATTCATTTGGATACTTTTGGCATCACAAATCATAATTTTGCATTGTTTTCTCTCCCAATCTTATGCAAATAACATTAGTATGTGGATCTAAGTTAGTTTTGATAGGGCTTCATCTCTGCGCAAGAAGTTACATTAACTTACATTGGTTAACAAAAGTATGCAAAGGCTGTCTTTATGTGTTCTAGAATCTTTTTGGAGGTATTACAATGAGAAAAGGATATTGTGATGAGGGCGTGTACACCCAAGATGAGTTAGGGTGAGTATAAAGTATATGACATAAGTACCATGAGTAGGCTAGGTTTGTGTTTAGAGAGTGAATGACAAAGATAAATGGTCTTTTTCATTTGTATCCAAGTTAGAGATGGTTGGAGGATAGAATGACTCAGGACTTTAACTTCTCAAAGATATGTTTCAACGGGGAATTGAAGCATTTTTTCTATCTTTAAGAGAAATAATCTAGATTCTTAAAAAGATTCAAAGCAAATCAAAAACATCATCCAATCACAAGATACTAGTGTGGTAACCAACATCAGTGTGTCGACCCACTGAGGTTCTGTTGATGAATTTTGTATTCAAATAATGATTCACTT
The DNA here is from genome assembly GCA_020310875.1 of Ceratopteris richardii. Taxonomy (NCBI): domain Eukaryota; kingdom Viridiplantae; phylum Streptophyta; class Polypodiopsida; order Polypodiales; family Pteridaceae; genus Ceratopteris; species Ceratopteris richardii. The sequence goes on from CM035416.1 coordinate 70,990,599, forward strand.
GAGACTAAGTTCAGGTCATATTCAATCTTTCTGAATCCTTATTGGGAATGCAATTCTTGTGCATTTCTTTGAGTCAAAAGAGTGAATTTACCAAGTTACACTAGGAACTTGGTGCTTGACTTAGTCAATCAAATCCTTGGTTGAAAAGATCAACTCAAAGTCAAAGTCCAACTTTTTCAAAAATTCATGAAATATTTCCGAATTAACAACACTTTATCTTGAAGTGTTTCAAGAAGATCTTGGAAGTTACTTACTTCATATCTTCTATTTCCTTGATCTTGAAGTTATCTTGAAATATCTTGAGATACAACTTTTATCCTCCTTGAATTTAAACTCCTTCTTTGAAGTTTTAATTCCCTTGAGGATCAAACCTAACTTCAAGATCCAATCTAGGACTAAAAGATAATTATCATCCACGGTTCGATGTCCCATACCATGTTTCCTACATCAATCTGAGTATAAAATTTAGTGTCCCATACCACCCTATTTTATATTCACATTAATGTGTGGGTGATATTTATCCTAAATTCTAAACATCTCTTGATAGAGTACCTTCTTTCTTCAATTATTTACAAGAATTTTGAAGTTTCATGCATTACCTCTAACTAGATTTTCTAGGTTTTGATCCCGTCACATGATCGTTTCATGATCTTGTGCTTTCCTTTGGGAACTTGAAAACCTTTTGATGGAACATCTATTCCTCTTTGCTAGGGTTTCAAATGAAAACCAGTTAGAATTCCAAGTATTTGAATTTTCATAGATTTAAGTTCAATTGATTTATTCTTGACCAATTTGTAGTGACAAGAGCTTTTGAATTCTTGTCTTTAGATTCATTTCTTATTGATGCTTTAGGTACTCCTCGATCGGACTTTACAGGAATCTCTCTACTGCTTAAGTCTAAGCATCCGCTCATGCTTTCTAGATTTGTACCAAAATCCCTTTTAAGGATAGGTAAAATTTATATTCTATCTTCCACAAACTTAAGAAAGGTAGTGATGTGTGTGAACACTCTAGGACCGTCCGGGTACTTTTTTCCCTCTTTAGGAGGTTTTTTTCCCCGACTTGTATATACGCCTATTGCCCTAATGGGCTACTTATCTTTGTACATTCTAGTGGTAATACATTCAGTATTGTGTGTTGTGCTCCAAGCTTCTTCTTCTTCCTTGTGTTGTTCATGTGCTTCCACAAACGTCTAACTCCAACAATTGGTATCAAAGCATGTCACCGCTTCATCGAGGGCATCGTCTACACCTCTCCTGTTGCAGTCTCAGATTCGCATGAAATTTGGTGAAAGAACTTGAGGTGAGAGTTCGAAGATCTTAGAATCAATTATATCTTAGAAAGAAATCTAGAGCACCCAAAGATACACAATGTGTACTAAGTATGATGATTTGATAATGCATAGTAATCAAGATGAATGACTATTAGCATTTTGATAAAAAAATTATCAGTTTATTGAAAGCATAGTGAAATAAGTAGATATCACTTGAATGGTGTTCTTATATTAAGCAAAAGAATTAAATTACAAGACCAAGGGAGGTCTTAAGATAGGGTAAGTGTTGCCAAGGTCATTAGAATAATGTAGTTGCACAAATAAGAGTTCTAGGATGTCTAGTCGAAACCCAGAATAGAGGATATTTCATCCTCGTAGAGGTTAGAGGTCTCAAGATATTTTGAAACCTTAGAACAAAACTCTAAGAACACCAAGTTTAAGATACTTATAAATTAAGTATCTAGTTCATAGTTAGTTACCATAACTACATAGTTGTGATTAGTAGTCGACATTTCTATTTGTATAAAACAAAGGAGTTTATTCCACGAGAAGTATGGACTTCAAATTTGTGGAATAAAAGAGCAAATCAAGTTTGATTAGAACTCCATAGTAACAAAGAATAGTAGTTGGAAGTTATGTAAGAACTTGTGAGAATTAAAATTTGAGACATAAAGTTCAAACTTACTAGCTCTATAGAAGGAATCATATCTTGATTCCATAGTAGTTTAGTATGGGTAGATGGGATAGTTCTATCTATCTCTCTACCTAAGAATGAAGAGTATAGATCTAGATGGAATCCTCTTCATTGAGCAAACATGGAAAGTCTATAGGCCAAGTACTCAAGAGAGGATGGCCAAACTACACAAAAAGGCAAGGTTTGCAAAGTGCAAACAAGGCGTTTGTAGGCCAAGTACTCAAGAGAGGATGACCAAGATACATAAGAAGGCATGGTTTTCAAAGAGAAAACAAGGCAAGTCTATAGTTTATATCCCTACTAGGGAGAGACAATGTCAATAGCAAAGCAAGGTTTGCATTGAGTAGACAAGACAAGCTTGTTCTCTAGCAAGGAGTAATTATACATCAAGGCAAGGTCTGCAAACAAGCAACTTCGGATTGAGGCGTGTAATATACCGTTGGAAAGCTCTCGGAACGAACTTTCCAATGAGCTAGCTTGGAAGTGTGAATTCCTTGGGAATCCTTGGGTGGCACTTGATTGAGTGTTCAAGATACCAAGCATGGGTGAGAACAAGGTTCAAGACTGAGGTTGAGAACAAGGGCTCGAGACACCAAGGTTGCGAACAAGAAGGTTCAAGACACCAAGGTTGAGAGCAAAGGTTCAAGAGACCAAGGTTGCGAACAAGGTTCAAGAAACTGTGTGAGGTGGAGGACATCAATTCAAGGGTACCTAGGAAGTTCAAGGGGCTGATCATCGAGGCTAGAGGGTTAAAAAGAGTAGATCATTGAGGAAAATGATTGGCTAAGGGGGGAAGAATGTAATAAAGTGACAAGTAGAGAGGATTGAACCACACCCTAGATAGATAGGAGATGGTTGAACTACACCCTAAGAGAGAGGATTAAGAAGTAATCCTCAACCATGGCTTTTGGGGCAAGTGGTTAGCCCATCACATTCCTAACCAAGAGGTTGTGAGTTCAATTCCTTACAGAAGGCCATTGGCACTAAGTGGGTATACAAGCTGAAGTGTAAGCCTGATGGAACAGTTGACATGTATAAGGCTAGGCTTGTTGCAAATGGTTATGCTCAAGAAAGAGGCATTGACTTTGATGAGACCTTTTCTCCCACATTTCAAATGACTACTATTTGTAGCATCTGTGCACTTGTGGCTCATCATGTTGGAATGTACATTAGTTGGAAATTAATAATACATTTTTGAATGGTGACTTACATGAAGAAGTGTATGTTTAAGCCCTATGGTGTTGTGCAAATTGGACATGAAAACAAAGTGTGCAGGTTTAAAAAGGCATTTTATGGTTTGAAGCAAGCACCATGTGTTTGGTATGAAAAGATACAGGCCTACTTGATTGCACATGTTTTTTAGAATAGTCCAACTAAGAGAACTTTATATGTTAAGCTACAAATTACGTGCTTCTAATCATCATTATCTATGTTGATGACATGTTGCTCACTGGTCCCAATGAGAAACATATTGTTGATTTGAAGGCTGATTTGCATGCTTCTTTTGAGATGTCAGATTTGGTGCATTTGCATCAATATTTGGGATTTAGTTTATGCAAGTTGATGGGGGAATAGCTTTGTGTCAAGTGAAATATATTGACACATTATTGCAATGTTTTAGCCTTGAGGACTGTAAACCTATTGCTAGTCCTATGGAAACAAGTTTACGATTGAGTCTTCATGATGTTGGAGATGCATTTGATGATGTTATATTATCAACATGCTATTGGATGCTTGATTTACTTATGCATAACTCTCCCTGATATTCAATTTGTTGTCTCATAGATGAGCAGGTTTATGCATTGCCTTGGTGTCAAGCATTGGCAAGCGGTTAAGTGCATCTTTTTTTACTTGAGTGGTAATCGGATACTTGGAAAGTTTTATCCCAAGGGGGGATCACTACCACCAGATTTGCTTTTTCTAACTTTGACTAGGTGGGTGCTATGACACTCATGTGTCCACTAGTGGTTTTTGCTTCATGCTTGGTAGCTCATGCATATCTTGGTTGAGCAAGAAGTAGCCTATTGTGGCCATTTCTAGTTGTGAGGTTGAGTATAGGGCATCTTTCACAATGATTGTTGAGTGTGTGTGGCTCAGATGCCTTTTGGTTGATTTGGGTGTTGGTTGTCCTCTAACACCACCATCTTCATTGACAGTCAGAGTGCATTGGCAGTTGCGAGGAACCCTGTATTCCAAGCTGGCACAAAGCACATTGAGGTGCATTATCATTATGTCAGGGAGAGGTTCTTTGGTGGAGAGATCAATTTTGCATACGTGCCCACACATGATAACATTGCAGATCCTTTCACAAAGGCTCTATCTCGTGAAAAGTTTGAAGCTTTCCGCAAATCTTTGGGCTTACTTCCTTTTGTGGATTGATCTCTTTCCACATAGCTTGGCACTTCCTTATAAATTACCACGAGCTCCTTCTTCACCACATCACTCCCAGGGGGGATTTGGTGATATATTTAGGTAGTGATGTGTGTGAAGATACTTAGTACCACTGGAACACTTTTTTCCCTCTTTAGGAGGTTTTTCCCTTGGCTTGTATATATGCCTATAACCATAATGGGTTACTTATCTTTGTACATTCACTTGGTAATACATTCAGTATTGTGTGTTGTGCTCCAAGCTTCTTCTTCTTCCTTGTGTTGTTCACGTGCTTCTGCAGGCATCATACTCCAACAGTTATGAATGGTTTTATCATGATCATCTACATGGTAAAGGTGATGCTGTTATAGGGATTATTTCTTCCATTGGTCATTTTGTTACAAAAGTGTCGTATATTAAGAGTCAACAATGGATTGCTCTTTCTTTGGATAAAAATTTTAATTTCATAGTCAGTGTCTATGCTGCTAATTTCTGTTTAATCAGAAAAGAGTGTTGGGATGAACTTATGGCCCTTGATGGTCCCCTTGTTTTGATTAGAGACTTCAATATTGCTGATATATTTTGGAACTGCTGTGTATGAACACACCAAAGACCATTGGGACACTTTTTTCCCTCTTTAGGAGGTTTTTACCCCTAGCTTATATACGTCCCTATGACCCTAATGGATGAATTATCTTTGTAGATTCACTTGGTAATACATTTAGTATTGTGTTATGCTCCAAGCTTCTTCTTCTTCCTTGTGTTGTCTGCATGCTCTCACAGACCTCAAACTCCAGTAATTGGTATGGAAGCAAGTCGTAGCTTCATCTAGGGCATCATCGACACCCCTCCGATCACAATCTTAGAATTGCATGAAAGTTGGTGAGCATATTCAAGGCAATTAGGAGTTCAAAATATCTTCGCTCTGTGTTGTCAAAATTTTGATCTGATCTCATTTTCACCCTCAAACGTGCCATTATAGTGCCTATGCAGGTGACTTCATCCTTTTGTGCCAAACGTATATACAAGTTTTGGATCACCAATACAAGTGGCTCAAAGTCTACTTTAGGTTTAGCAGAGCTCGATAGAGTAGTTTTGTTCAACTTTTTGAGATACAATCATTTTTCTACATTAGGGTATTTAGTCAATGGCCATCGCTAAAAGCGATGATGTATTCCATATGTTGGCTATTGAGGACAAGTTGGACAGTACCAATTACCCATTATGGGCATATATGATGCATCATGTATTGGTGGCAAAAGGACTGTGGAATATTGGTATTGAAGATGATGATCTTTAGATTCCTATTCGTGTTGAGGTTCCTATTACACCTAATGTAGAGCATGCATTGATAGCTTTGTCTATCAAACATGCCATTATTTCTCATGCAAAACAACAAATGATGCTTGCACACTTACGACTTTATACTAGGCAAGAAATGAGGCTTGTATTGCTTACCTTTGAAAATAGTTGGAGAGTGAGCATATTAATGAAGAAGATTCTATGGATAATTTTTTGACAAAGATCAAAGATTTGAAAGAGCAATCACTTTTTGTAGATGAAGACTTGCTAGATAGTTCACTTGTGCAAATCGTTCTTAAATATCTTCCAGATTCATATCAGAGTTTTGCTTCTACTCTTTAGTTGATTATGAAAGGCAATACAAATGCCTTAACATTTGAGGAGTTAGTCTCTATTTTGCTGCACGAAGAACAATCCATGCAGAACAAGTCCATTATGCATGTTGCAAGCTTTCTTAGCTATTCAGAAGGGCAAAGGTAAGTGGAGCTCCTCTACTAGTAAGTAGAAATCTACTAATGCTGCACAACCGAAGAAGGAAGACAAAGACGAGGAGAAAACAAAAAAGCATAAACATTCTTGCAAATGCTATAAAGGAAATGGTCATGTCATAAAGAGTTGTCCAAAATTGAATGCAAAAGAGACAAAGATAAAGGAGGCTAGAATGGTTGTTATATAGGTCTCTACACCTAAAATAGAGTCTCCTAATCTTATGCAAAATGAAGAATGGGTATTTTCTATTGTTTGCAACTATGACCCCCATCTTCTCATGAACACTATATTTATACAATAGAATCACATGTTTGGTACTTTGACAATGGGGCAACCAAACATATTATGTTGTAGCATAGTTTCTTCAGTTCACTTTAGCATGCCCCTATAGGGAGTATTGTCACATGCACCAACTCCTCTTATCTTGTCATGGGAGTTGGCAAGATCATTCTGGATGTTGTTGATGGTAGTTCTTTCACATTTTCAAATCCTTTGTTTGTGCCAAGGATCAGGAAAAAATTGTTGTTAGTTTTAGCATTAGCCAAGATTGGCTTGGTTGTCAAATTTGTTGATGATTTGCCAAATGGCAATGTTATTATTGCTTTTGGCATTTTATGTTATGGGTTGTATAAACTCATAGACTATACAAAATCTATGAATGATTCAACATGTGTAGTACAAGATTCTCAGGCTATCTCATATGTAAAGCTTTGACATGCATGCTTTGGTCATTTGAATTTTGTCAGTTTACTATGCATGTAGAAATTTGAAATGGTGTCCTCTTTGCCCAAAATTAAGGCACCTTGTAAACATGTTTGTGAAGGCTATATGTTGGGTGAAATGCACCATTTTTCCTTCCCAAAAGATGGCTCAATTCAAGCTACTCAAACATTGTACCTTGTTCACATGTCTATGGTCTTATGCAAACACCTTCTTTTGGGAACTACCTTTACTTCTTGACTTTCATTGATGATTTTTCTAGGCATACATGGGTTTATCTATTGAAAGCAAAGTCTGAGGTGTTTGTGTGCTTCAAACAGTTTTTGGTTATGGCTAAAAATCTATCAGCATGTAAATTGGGCATCCTCCATTATGATTGAGGAGGGAATACATGTCTTCTGATTTTAATGCATTTTTGGCTGAATGTGGGATAAAAAATCAGTGTACAGTGCCATATACACCTCAAATAAATGGATTTGCTGAAAGAAAGAATGGATCTCTCATGGAGATGGGGAGGTGTATGGTCAAAATTCAAGCTTTACCACATAGCTTCTGGCTTGAGGCTATTATGTGTGCCACATATGTAATCAGCAGGTGTCCCACCAAAGCACTACAATCCATCAGTCCATATGAGTCTTGGCATGGTCACAAATCATCTGTTGCTCATTTGCATGTCTCTTGGTTGTCTTGCATATGCATTAGTGCTTGAATGACAATGCACGAAATTGGATGATAAAGGAGTAAAATGTATTTTTGTTAGGTACAATTCTGAAAGCAAAGGATATTGTCTATATCATCCATAGACTAAAAGAATTTTAGTTAGCTGTGATGTTGTTTTCGTAGAAGATGCAATTCAACCATTACTTTCATGTACTAAGGGACATCAATTAGCTCCAAAGATATGTATGAAACTTTGATGCCCCTTTTTATAAGTGGATAGTCAAGTGCGGGTCCAAATGAGGCAATCTCTCAAGCTTTATAGGTTTCACATGATGATGCAAATCATTCCATTTTTTATGAAAAATTTACAAGATGCACATGTTGATGAGTGGACTGATATAGAGGAGGCAAAAAATATGCCTAAATGGTTGGTGTGAACTTTGGGAGATAGCAAATTAGATGCACCTCTGTCATATAGTACTTGTTCAGGATCTCGTAGTGCTTCTTTTGCATCAAATTTCTATGCAATGACTGCCTCTAGTCTTTGTGATGTGAATGAGAGAATGAGCTTGTTTCTTTTAATGAAGCACAAAATTAGAAAAATTGGATGGCTACTACACAATCAAAATATGATGGTATTATGAAGAATGGTACTTGGTACTAAATGGATATATAAGCTAAAGCATAAGCATGATGGATCAATTGACAGGTATAAGGCTAGGCTTGTTGAAAAAGATTATGCTCAAGACAAAGGCATTGATTTTGATGAGCCCTTTTCTCCCACATGCCGAATGACCACCGTTCATAGCATTTGTGCACTTGCAGCTCATCATGCTTGGAATATACATCAGTTGGACATTAAAACTGCATTTCATGATGGTGACTTACATGAAGAAGTGTATGTATTTTAGTCCCATGGTTTTTGTACAGAAAGGGCATGAAAACAAACTATGTAGGTTGGAAAAGGCATTATATGATTTGAAGCAAGCACCACATGCTTGGTATGAAAATATACATGCTTACTTGATTGCATATGGTTTTGAGAACAATCCAAGTGAGAGCACCTTATATGTTAAGCATGCAAATGATGTGCTTCTGATCATTATTGTCTACGTTCATGACATGCTCCTCATTGGTCCTAATGAGTATATTGCTGATTTTAAGGCTGATTTGCATGCCTCTTTTGAGATGCCAAATTTGGGGCATTTGCATCATTATTTGTGCATTTTGTTTATGCAACTTGATGGGGGAATAGCTCTATGTCAAACAAAACATGTTGAGATATTATTGTAGTGTTTTGGCCTTGAATATTGCAAACCTATTGCCACTGTTATGGAGACAGGTTTACAGTTGAGTCATCATGATGTTGGAGATGCATTTGATGTTGTTCTCTATTAGTAGCCTATTGAATGCTTGATTTATTATGCATACTTGGCGTTATATTCAATTTTCTATCCCACAGATGAGCAAGTTTATGCATTGCCTAGGTGTCAAGCATTGACAGGTGCTTAAGTGCATCTTGCGCTACTTGAGTGGTACCCGACTACTTGGATTGTTTTATCCCAAGGGGGGATCAATGCCACCAGATTTACATGCTTTTTTAGACTCTGATTGGGTTGGTTGCTCTGACATTCATGTGTCCACTAGTGGTTTTTTCTTCATGCTTGGTATCCCATGCATATCTTGGTTGAGCAAGAAGTAGCCCACTATGGCCACTTCTAGTTGTGAGGTTGAGTATCGAGAAGCTTTCACAATGACTGTTGAGTGTGTGTGGCTCAGATGCCTTTTTGCTAATTTGGGTGTTGGTTAGTCTTCTACCACCACCATCTTCATTGACAGTCAAAGCACATTGGCTATTGTGAGGAACCCTATGTTCCATGCTTGCATAAAGCACATTGAGGTGCATTATCATTATCTCATGGAGATGTTCTTTGTTGAAGAGATCAATTTGGCATATGTGTCCGCACACAATAACATTGCAGATCTTTTACAAAGGCTTTGCCTCCGGAGAATTTTGAATCTTTTCACAAATCTTTGGGCTTCCTTTCTTTTGTGGATTGATCTCTTTCCACATAGCTTGGCACTTCCTTATACATGAGTGCCAACTCCTTGTTCATTGCATCATTCCCAGGGGGGATTTGTTGATATATTTTGGAAGTTATGTGTGTGAACACACTTAGTGGGGCACTTTTTTCCCTCTTTAGGAGGTTTTTTCTTATGGCTTGTATATATGCCTATAACCCTAATAGGTGACTTATCTTTGTACATTCACTTGGTAATACATTCAATATTGCATTGTGCTCCAAGCTTCTTCTTCTTCCTTGTGCATTATCGCATGCTCCCACAGACCTCAAACTCCAACAAGTATGGTTCCTTTCATTAATGAGAGATTTGATCATGAAGGTAATTCCATCAGTTGCATGGAGAAAATGTCTTGTTTTAGATTTTTATATGATCATGACTTGGTTGATGTCTCCCTCAACTCCGGATTTACTTGGAGTAACAGACAACATGGTGATTGCCACTTGGCTGCTCATTTGGATAGGTGTTATTCCAACTTTAACCTTCTACAAGACGTTTGGGATGTGGGAAGTGAGTTACACCACTCCTTTTTGCTTTCTAACCACAATTCCTTAGTTATTTGTCTTCAAAAATATTCTTCCATTTACGGGGTTGGTTGGCCTCACTTGGATGCCAATCTCCTTAATATTCCCCGCTTTGGCTATAAAATCAAGCACAACATTTCCTTCTACTTCTCTTTAGGGTCCTCTCCCTCTAGAAGCTAGGAAAATGCTTTTGGTAAGATTCAAAGACTTTTTATCTACTATAAAAATCTTACAAGGAAGATAAGAGCTCAAAGAAGAAAAAATCCAAGTTGAGTTGACTAGTCTTGATGAGTCTAAGCCTACCCAAATGATTTTTAAACTCAAGCGTAAGTGGAGATATGAGATGTACCTTGAAGATAGTACAACTCTTGCTTCTTTAAGATAGTTTTGGGCTGGGAAGATTGATAGAACCAATAAGTGTATGTTATCCTTGATGAAAAAGAAAAAAATCAAGGATTAAATCCCCTTGTTGAATAGTAGGAATGGTGGGACTTTGATCAACATTGAGGAGAGTCTACAAAAGGCAAAAGGTTCTTTATTGATGTTTTTTCTAGTACTTCCAAATGGGGGAAGGATATCTTTTTTTTTTTTTAATAAAAGGAAGTTCGGCCTTAGCCTATTCTCTCAGACTTTAATTAAAATAAAGAAGAAAACTTACAAGTGAATGGGGGAAGGATATCTTGAATGCCAAAGCTACTATTGCTTTAAAAAGGAAGAAAATGATTCCTCAAAGCCTGGTATCTATATTGGACTGCACCTTACTAGTGATGAGATTAATGAAACCATAAATAAATTGAAACCCTGTAAGTCTCCTGGTATTGATGAGATTTCTATCTTGAAACTCAAAGACTTCTTGAATCCTTTCCTTCTCTTTATTTGGGAAAAAGCAACTAGAAAAGGTAATCTTCCTATCCACATGAACAGTGGGATCATAAGGTTGATGCATAAAAAAGGGAACAAAGAGGACATTAACAATTGAAGGCCTATCACTTTTTTTTATTACCATCTACATGATCTTCTATTCCTCTTTAGCTAGAAGACGTAGCTGTATAATGAATTGGATCATCCTTCTCAAGCAAAAAGTGTTATAAAAGGAAGATTTATTCTTGATGCCATTATTTCTATTTGGAAGGGTTTGGAATGTGCTACTGAACTCAAGAAATATTATTTTTTCTTCAAATTTGACTTTGACAAAGCTTATGATAGGATTGAATGGGACTTTGTTCTCCAATCCTTGCAAGATATTGGTGCTAAAAGAAAGTTCATCAAGTATGTTAGTATTCTTTTTGGTTATGCCTTCTCTAGGGTTTCTATGAATGGCTACTTGTCTCAACCTTTTAAGCTTTGTAGGTTCATTAGACAAGGGTGTCCTCTTGTTCCTCTCTTGTTTTCTATTGCTAATGATGATTTGAGTTGTCTAGTGATGACCCTACATCTATTGATACCTTTTTTTATCGTCTTAATCTTCTTTTTTTTAGCTAGTGGATCAAATATTAATCATAAGAAAACTAGATTTAAAGCTTCTGACAACTTGATTCTTGATTGTGTAGCATTGGTTGTGATGATGTGAGGAATTGAACTCACAACCTCCTAACTAGGAGTGTGATGGGCTAACCACTGGCCCCAAAAGCCATGGATGAGGATTACTTCCTAATCCTCTCTCTTAAGGTATGGTTCAACCATCCCCTACTAGGATTATGTGATGTTCCTTTCCCCTTAGACTGAGCATTGCCCTCATTGCTCAGTTGTGGACCCTTCTGACTCTCTTGGACTGATTTTTGATGCTTGAGTGCTTCCACCAACCTCAAACTCTTGCTTGAACCAAATTTGGACCTATCCCACCCTCTATGGGTGCCCAAATGCCCATGCACCTTCATCTAAGGCCAATTTCACACTCACCAAGGACAAGCACTTTTTCCAAGTGCCCACCAAATGAGGCGCCTTACCTCCATCTAGCCCAAGTTTCTCACCTAGATTTTGGTACCACTGTGAGGAATTGAACTCACAACCTCCTAGCTAGGAGTGTGATGGGCTAACCACTAGCCCCAAAAGCCATGGATGAGGATTACTTCATGATCCTCTCTCTTAAAGTAAGGTTCAACCATCTTGTGCTAGGATTATGTGATAGATGACATACAAGAAGAGTGATTTTTAGACTCTTGGGTATTCCTATGGGCTTCAAAGTCTCATTTCAACAAAGATGGGATTGGGTTATGGTCAAATTCAAAGAAAACAAATTTAAATGTTACAACAGTCATAATCCCTGACCCATAGGTCCTTTGTGGTTAATCATTATGTTTTACCTTGTATCACCTATTTTCTACTTGTTGGATGCCTTCCAAAAAGGAATTTTCCTAGGACACTACTTTGGCCTGGAGATTCTTATGGGCAGGAAATGCTCAAGAGTATAAAGTCTCCAAAGTTTCTTGGGCAAGTAGCATAAATACTTGGAAAAGCAAACAACAAAGGCGGGGGGGGACTTTCATGCTTCCAGATTGGATAGATGCTACCTTAAAGTCCCTTACCTTCAAAATTTGTGGAATTTTAGGTGTAAGGTTGACCACTCCTTGCGTATATGTAAGCATTGCCCTATTAAGATCTCTCTTCACACAAATTCTCCCAATTATAGAGCATGTTGTCCTCACTTGTATATTTTTCCCATCAAGCTAGACATCATTAAGAATGAACCCGAAAGCATTATATCTCACCACTTTGAGCTTTGGTCCTCCCCCTTTTATTGCTTGGGAGAAAGATGTGAAGGGTATTCAAAAACTTTTCACTCATTATAAACAACTAGCTAGGCTTTATAGGTAGCAAAGAAGGATGATGATACATAAGGAACGTGAGATTCTCCATCACTCTCAAGAAAATGATCCCATTGTGTGTGTGAGGCGTTGAACACATGATTTCATATTTTCCATTTCCAATTGCATATTTATGAGTGTGTGAGAGACCTCACAAGGAGATTTGAAGAAAAATGGTGTGTGTGTTGCTCTCCTCTCATCCTATTTATCCTCTTGCTCCTATATTAAAAAGCTTCCAGAGTGACCTAGTGTGACATGTGGCCATCATGCACATTCACTCTACTTTCTAAGGTGGAACCTTAGGATAACCCCCAAGTTAGGAACCTAAGAAATTCATGCTCTTGTTCCAAGACACACTCATATGTGATCTGGTTTGGATCCATATCTAACATTTTGTCCCCCTTATAAAGATCATTTTTCTCAATGATCAAAGAGGATATTGTGAGTGGACAACCTTCCAAGATACCAAATACTGTTTAGTCATATATTTTTGATGCAATTATCATGTCTAACATCTCTTATAAAATGTTTGGTGTCACCTCTCTCTGTTGATGGGAAAACTCTGGAAATTCTAGCTTTGGCCTTAGCAAACCCTTGATGATTTTTGGCCCTTGCTTCAAATTCTGTAGACTATGTGGATCTTCCACCTAAGACACATGCAATCTGAAGACATTCTATGTGAACTTGCTAACTATCTTGTCCTTTACATATTTCTAGGATAGGTATATGGCATGTATTCAACTAAGAGTTATGTGATGTATGTTACAATCTATCTCATTTTATCTTCTCCTCTAACCTATGTGCCCTTGACATATCCTCTAGAATCTAACTAATCTTTTGGGTTTGATACTCTATCTAAAGATCATATTTGTAATGTTACTATATGGATTTGAGTATGAATATCTCATGTAATCTGAAGATAATTTGCGTTAACCTCTTATCTTCTTGTAAGTGTTCCACTATCTTTTTTTTTACATAAGGCCTAAATCTCATGATATTCTTTTTGCTAAAATAGATATCACTAATTCCTATGGTCTAAAGATATGTCATCTAGATATCTGGTGGATCTTCTAGTATCTCCTAAATGGATAGAGTTCATCTCTTTTAATCAATTCTTGATTACTTTGAAGTTTTAGATACCTTATGTCCCTTCTAATGATGAACTAGTTCTTATACCCTAATCCTTTTTGCTTATTGAACTTGACACATATAAATCTATCGTTATGAATTTCAGAAAAATCATCTTAGTAATTTGTGTCCTTGTCAATACCCATATTTCTTTCATATAAAACATCATGGTTACTATTCTAATTCCTTTAGATATGTTGCTTGCAAACCTTTCCTTTCCATTCATCTCTTCCAATCTATATTGGAACATGGAATTGACTTGTTTGCTTTAGAGAGATAAAATAATCTTTCTCTCATTTGATAGAGACATCATTAATTACTCTAAAATTACGCATCTATCATAATTACTTACAAACTTGGTGTGTACCCTTTATGTTTGAATTTTCAACTGATTTGGTATTTTTCACCTTTTTTGTACTGAAACACATAATTTTGGGCCACTTGACCAATTGATTTTCTCTCAACCTATTTTTTTATGATGTCCTATGAATGGAAACTTACAACTTGCTTTTCATTTGGAACTATGGATTGAGAGATACACCTCAATCTTTGTTAGGTCCATCCTTGAAACCGACATGCGCGCCTTCCACAATTCCTACCCTTTCACATAGAGGATGCCCAAGCGCCTTTTTTAGAGGCCATTGGATCATTCCACCTTGCCCAAGCCTACTTCCTAGGCTCTGATACCAATGTAAGGAATTGAACTCGCAATCTCTTGGTTAGGAATGTGATGGGCTAACCACTTGCCCCAAAAGCCATGGTTGAGGATTACTTCCTAATCCTCTCTCTTAGGGTGTAGTTCAACCATCTCCTATCTGTCTAGGGTGTGGTTCAATCCTCTCTATTACACCTTCTTGCCAAGAGGAAAATCACATAAAGACCAGGTACCATTCTTCATAATAGCATCATATTCTCATTGGATAATAGCCATCTAATTTTCTAAAGTTTGTGCTTCATCAAACAAAATGGGCTCATTCTCATCATAGAGTCTAGAGGCATCCATTGCGTAGAAATCTAATGCAAAAGAAGCATTATGAGAGCATGAACGAGTATGATATGAGAAAGGTGCATCTAATTTGCTATCTTGAAAAGTCTTCACTAGCCATTTTTGCATAGTTTTTGCCTCCTCTATGTTGGCCCTCTCATCAATAAGTGCATCCTGTAGATTTGCATCACAAATGGAATGATCTGCATCATCATATGAAACCTATAAAGGTTGAGAAATTGCCTCATTCGCACTAGCACTTGATTCTCCACTTGTAAAAAGAGGTAGCAAAGTGTCATACACATCTCTAAAGCTAACAAAAGTCTCCTAGGTACATGAAAGTAATGGCTGAATTGTATCTTCCACAAAAAGAACATCATGGATAACAAAAATGCATTTAGTCTATGATGATATAGATGATGGCCTTTGCTTTCAGAACCATACCCAACAAAAATACATTTTACTGCTTTATCATCCAATTTTTTTTTGTTGTTGTTCAAGAACTAATGCATATGCCAGACTACCAAAAACATGAAGATGAGCAACAGATGGCTTGCAAACATGGCAAGCCTCATATGGAGTGATAGACTATAGTGCTTTGGTGGGACACCTGTTAAGTCCATATGTGGCACACATAACAGTCTCAAGCTAGAAGCTATGTGGTAAAGCCTGACTTTTGACCATACACCTCGCCATCTCCATGAGAGAAATGTTCTTCCTTTCAGCAACTCCATTCTATTGAGGTGTATTTGGCACTGCATACTAATGTTTTATCCCATGTTCATCTAGAAATGCATTAAAATCAGAAGACATGTATTCCCCCCTTGATGAGAATGAAGGGTGCGCATTTTACATGCTGACAGATTTTCAACAAGAACTAGAAATTGTTTGAAGCACATGAACAGTTGGGACTTTGTTTTCAATGGATACACCCATGCATGCCTAGAAAAATCATCAACAAAAGTCATGAAGTAAAGGTATTTCCCAAAAGAAGGTGTCTGCATAGAACCACAAACATCACTGTGAACAAGCTACAATTTTTGAGTAGCTCGAACTGAACCATCTTTTGGGAAGGAGAACACTGCATTTTGCCCAAAATATGTCCTTCATAGACATATTTACTAGGTACGTCAAGTCTAGGTAGAGAGGACATAATTTTAGATTTCTATACGCATAAAAAACTAGCAAAATTCAGATGACCAAAGCATGCATGCCAAAGCTTTGCATCTGAGAAAGGTTGAGAATCTTGGACTACACATGCTAAGTCATTGATAGATTTTGCATAGTCTATGAGCTTATACAACATGCGACATAAAATGCTAGAAGCAATAATAACATCGCCATTTGATAGATCATGAATTGTACATCTGTCATCAACAAATTTGACAACCAAGCTGATCTTGGCTAATGTTGAAACATAAAGTAGATTTTTCTTGAACCCTGACATAAAAAAAGCATGTGACAACGTAAAAGAACTACCATCCGAAATAGAAAGAAAGGTCTTACCAACTCCCATGGTTGGATAAGAGGAGTTGTTGGTGCATGTGACAATATTCCCTATAGGGCAGGCTCAAGTGAACTGAAGAAATTGTGTTGCAAGGTAATATGTTTGGTTGCTCCATTGTCAAAGTACCAAACATATGATTCTACTGCAAACATACACTATTCATGAGAAGATGGTTCATAGCTACAAATAGTAGTAAATGCCCATTCTTCATTCTGCACAAGATAAACAATTTATGTTTTGGGTGAAGAGGCCTCTACAACAACCATTCTAGCCTCTTTTTTCTTTGCCTATTTTGTAGGCAATTTTGGAGAACTCTTTATGACATGATCACTTACTTTATAGCATTTTCAAAAAAATGTTTGCTTTTCTGATTTCTTCTCTTCTTTGTCTTCGTTTTTTGACTCTAAAAAATTAATAGATTTTTGCTTGCTAGGAGATGAGCTCCATTTTCCCTTGCCCATCTGACTAGCTAAGAAAGCTTGATCTGCAACACATATGATCCACATGTTCTACTTAGACTGATCTTCTTGCAACAAAATAGAGAATAAATCATCAAATGTTAAGCTATTTGAATTGCCTTTCATCATCAATTGAAGACTAGAAGAAGAACTCTGATATGAATATGGAAGACCATTCAAAACAGTCTACACAAGTGGACTGTATGGCAAGAATTCATCAGCAAAAATCAATTGTTCCTTCAAATATTTGATCTTTGTCAAAAAATATCCATAGAATCTCCTTCATTCATATGATCACTCTTTAACTATTTTTGGAGTTAAGCAACACAAGCCTCATTCCTTCCCTGATATAAGATGGTAGGCGTATCCCAAACATCCTTCACTATTTTGCAAGAGCAAATACTAGGGAAAATGGCATGTTTGATAGACAAAGCTATCAATGCATGTGCCTGAGCATCTCTACCATCCCATCAAAGTTGTCTTGCAGTAGGTGCAACAGGTACCACAACAAGAATAGGAATTTGGAGATCTTCATCTTCAATGATATCTACATCATCTTCAATAACTATATTTGGAGGTGTAGTAGGTTGTTCTTCAACACCTTGCACAATATTCCACAATCCTTTTACGAGAAATACATGATGCATCATATATGACCATAATAGGTAATTGGTACCATCCAACTTGTCCTCAATAGCCAACATATGGAATACATCATTGCTTTTAGCCATCGCCACTAAATAAAATACCCTGATACAAAAAATGACTATATCTCAAAAAGTTGAATAGAACTACCCTACCAGGCTCTGCTAAACTCATAGCAGACTTTGAGGCACTTATATTGGAAGATCAGAACTTATATATATGTTTGGCACAAAAGGACAAAATTGCTTGCATAGGCACTACGATAGTGCATTTGGAGGCCAAATGAGCTCAGATCAAAATTATGGCACCACACAATCGACCTGAGTATGCTCATCAATTTTCATGCAATTCTAAGATTGTGATAAGAGGGGTGTTGACGATGCCCTGGATGAAGCAATTACTTGCTATGATACCAATTGTTGGAGTTTGAGGTCTAGAGGAGCACGTGCACAACACAAGGAAGAACAAGAATCTTGGAGCACAACACATAATAGTGAATGTATTACCAAGTAATCCGATCATAATGAGGTGGTTTACCCTAAAACTTCTTTAACCTAAACCCGTTTATTGGCTTCTCAACCTTAGTCCCAAACACATCTACTACAATAAAGTTGGCTTGCCCTAAATCTTCCACAATCTGATATGACCCTATATAGCTTAATGTCAGCTTACCAAGGTGAGGTCCCAACTTCAAATTATGTACCATTACCCAATATCCCACTTGAAATACCTTAAATTTAATATTCATAGCCACCCATGCCTATCTTCATCTCTAAATGACTTCAAAAATATAAGAACTAACCAATCAATCCTCCTCTAATTGCATCAAGTATTTACTTCTGTACTTAATCGACAAATTCATAGACATCTTTTTAGCTGCTACCCTTAAGCTTGGAACCACAAACTCCATTGGTACCATTGCCTCAAGCCCATATACCAACTTGAATGGTTTCATAACTATTGTTACTTTGAAATATGTTTAGAATGACCATAGAGCTGAATCTAATTTGAGATCCCTGTCCTTCTGATTGTCCTGCACAATCTTTTTGGGAATTGTGATAAATGCCTTATTAGTGCTTTCTACCTGTCCATTAGCTTGAGGATGGTAAGCTGTAGATTTCTTATGCATAATCATATGGGTTCTTTTTAATTAAAAAATTACTTCATTTGAGAAATGAGTTCCCCTATCATTAACTAATTCCATTGGACACCCAAATTTGATCGTTATGTTATGATATAAGAATCTGGCCATACTTGTTGCTTTGTTATCTTTAAGAGCTACTACTTCAATCCCATTTTTTACAATAATCAATAGCTACCAAAATATAGAGATTACCTCTTTGACTTTTTTATTTGATGGGGCCCACAAAATCCACCCCCATTTTTTAAAGGGTTCTACAAGTTACAAGGTGATAAAAAATCCTATCTGTATTATTTGGTTGACCAAGGTCACCAAAATCTGGCTTGTAGAATCTTTTTCCTTGTTATCACTTGAAAAATTTCCTCTTGCTGAGCCGAAATGAGCTTCCTATAGGATTGCATTCTGTTCAAAATCAAGTACACATCTCATGATTACCTTATCAATAACCTTCTTATATAGCGCCCCCTACAATTACTAAATATGATATACTCTTCAAGGCAAACTTTCTTCTTTGGTCTGAAGTAAACTTCTCTTGCATAACCCCATGTGTCAAAAATGCTCACAAATGATCATACACCAAGAAATTGACTCAACAACCTATGCATTAAATAAAGGAGCATCAAGTAACTCATCATCACCCCAATTGGTGCTTCACCTATTTATAATCTGCTAAAATAATCTGCCATAGCATGTTCCTTCCCCTGAGTTGTGATAATCACAAAGTGAAGTTCCTGTAGTAGAAGCATCCATCTCTTTCTAACCTATCTCTTAAACAAGGTTCTTTAATAAGATATACCAATGCTTGGTGATCCATATGAAACACAACCTTATTCCCCAAGAAATTATGTTTGAACTTATTCAGAGCATACACCATTCCCAAGGATTCTCTTTCTATAATGACACAATTTCTTCAGCTAACAACAATACTCGACCGTGAACACATATGCACCAAATTCTATAATGAAAGCAGTTTTGTGTTGATCCTCTTCAGTAACACTAATTTGATTATACCATGACCAACTATTGCATCAAGTACTACATCACAAAATGGCATAGGAAAAGGATGTGTTATCATTGCTGCATTGAGTTTCCTATAATCCATACATATTCTCAACTTGCCATCCTTCTTAGGCACTACAATTATCGGCGGCAACCATGTTACCTAATTCATAGGCTTAATAAACCCCACCACCAATAATTTATCTATTTCCTCCTTCACCTGTTTTGAAAAATTTGGATTCATTTTGTATCTCTACTGAAATACTCGTATTGCATCCATTTTTAGATTAAATTGATGGTGATGTAATTTTGGGTCAATACCCTTTACCTACAATTATTCCCATGCAAATACATCCATACATTCTTTTAGTAACTTAATTAGATCCTCCAAAAATTGTCCTTCCATATTCATGCTGACTTTTACTAGCTTTGGTTTGGATTTGGTTCCCAAGTTGACTTCCTATAGAACATCCTCTTTAACTCTATTAGACATTTCATATTTCTTATTATAAATCTTCTCTGCCATCTCCTTAGCATCCCTTTCTTCTTGCTCCATTCTCTCCTTAGTTGAAATATCAGAATTTACCTCAAGCAACTTGCTGAATTTTGAACCCTCTATTTTTTGAATTGGCACTGTCTCAACAGTTCGCTTCATCGAAATTTTCTCCTGTTGCAGTATACTTTTGGCATCCACTTTGAATATTGGAACAACTATTGGATTAGCTTTGAGGAACTCCTCTTCTTCATCATCCTCGACATCGTTAGCTAAGCTAATAGTCTAGGCAACCAACAATTTCTCTTTAAGCTTCCTTGCATGCATTGGTGTCATCACCTTTTTTTGCCTTTAGTTATTACCACCACATTCAAGCCCCAATCTTGCTTAAATTTAGCAATCTTGAACCATGGCCTATCAAGCAAGATTTCATAAGAAGATGCTGATTCTAGCATCCAAATCACCACAAATTTTACCAAAAAACTCATTCCTACAACTTCTATTTCTTGCTTTTTCAGAATCCCTAAGGGTTGTACCCTTGTTTGATCAACCATTTTAATTTGGAACAGAGCTGGTGCTAACTCTCCTACCGTCATCTCTTTGTAAATCCTTTTGGGTAAGATGTTTACACTTAATCCACCATCTAATAGTACTTCATCAAACATTATATCATGATATCGAGCCTTAATAATAGGTACAACAGAATCCACATCCACAAGATCAATATTGTTAATAGCTGATATTACATTCTGACTATGTCCTATGTTCAATTGTTGGCCTTGAAGCTTGTTTAATAGCCTTTCCTTAAATGTTGGAACTAGAGCTAATAACTGGTCTAATGACAATTGTAAAGGAGCATTAATAAGTACCTCAAACCCAACATTGTTTGTATCCTTGTCGATCCTGTTGTTATCTTACCTTTGTCAAGGAACTAGTGTTAATCGCATATCCAATTCATGATCAAAGCAACTAGGTGGTCTTCAATCCAACCTAAGTTCAGAAACTAGTGAGTCAGATAGCTCATATAGTATGGAGAGACCTACTACTAGCACCAGGTTAGCATACCTAGAAGTACCAAAAGAACCATATAAAACATAGCTAGAATGCATCCAAACCAACAAATTAAGTGCTCACATCTATGAGGACAGATTGAGGAGATCAGTGGTTCAACTAAGAAACCTCGAGCAACCTTATGGTGTAGTTCGTCATGTGGTCAAGTTTGAGAATGGATCAAATATAGATAAGTAGGGAACTATGTACATTGTTACTAGTCATCATAATAGAACTGACAACTTTGGGACTATCCTCCCCAAGGTAGAAGTAAGAGATTTCGAGGAAGATGGTGAGGAGGGTGTACCAAATACTCCTAGAAGAAAACCAATGCTAACTAGGTGAGAAAGCTTTTTGGAAATTTAGGTCAACCAAACTTTACACCAAGAGCAAGTTTTTTGTGTATGAACTGTACAAGAAAAGCAACCTACTTGCATCATGAATTAGAAAGGATGTACATAGTCTCAGACTATAGTAAACAAACCCATCTTTGGTAGGGTCAAAAGGTATTTCCTCTGCACAAACCTTTGATTTGCACAAAAAGACTAGTGCATGACATGCTAACACTTCAAATGCTAAGAAAGAGAAATCAAGGGAAGCCCACAAAGTGAGCTTTGTACATAACCTAGGAATAGGTAGATCGGAACAAGGAAAAAATATTCTTGAGAGAGAGAAAACTAGAAGGCATATATCACACCAAGAAGCCAATGAATTCCCTCACAAAGGCAAAGGGAGCACTCTAGAACGTTGAGACACTCCTAGGTAGTAAACACCATCAATAACTATTTCGGTGACACAAGAGATCCTTACAAACATGTGATAGAATTTAAGCAGGTATTGAGGGTGGAACAAGTGGAGGACTTGTTGATTCAGTATGGGGCATTTGGGTTAAACTTCAAGGGCACACTCCTAGCAAGGTTCCATCCATTGAATCAAGGCAACTACCAAGAGATCTCTTAGTTGATGGAAGAATTCATCAAAATGAGCTCCCACCATAGGAACATATTTGGGAACCTGATTATGCTTGTATGTGAATCCCAACCCTAGATGCCAAATGAGGCAAGTATGGGCACAAGATCCCAAAGGACCATGTATTAGATTCCAAGGAGATCACTTCATGTGTGAATGTCCCCACTCACACGACAACCTCAATCTATTATGATTCAAGGTTTTTGTTCTGGGTGTGCTAAGGAACATCTCATCCATGAGTGCCTTAAGAACCCTACTAATGCTTTGAAAATTCCCCCCCATCAATGTAATAAAAATTATGAAGAGCATGAGTGGAAATCCACTCAGGTTAGTTCTACGAGAAAGGAATCAGACTGTAGATCAATTAAGAGCATATGAAGAATGGAACCAAGGAGCACAAAGGGTAATGTATTGGATATCTGTTAGCATACATGATAGCATGATTGGGCACATACAAGATGGCAAGACTCCAAAAGAGGCTTGGAATAGTTTGGTCACCTTGCATGAGACCAATACAAAGGCATGAAAATTGTAACTCAAGAATGAGCTGCATACATTGGAGAAAAAGGGCATGTCGATAAGTGACTACACCCTGAAAATCAAAAGCATATGTGACTCCCTTGCATCTATTGGCATGAATGTAGATGATGACGATAAGGTGGAAGTGTGCCTTCGTGGTTTAGGATCTGCATATAAGCATTTCATAACTTCTATACAGACTAAGGAAAATATTTTGAATTTTGTTGATCTGGTGTCCATGCTGATTATTACAAAAAAGAATCTTGATGAGGACTCAAACTTCCAAGGAAAACCTAGTTCTAAGAAGGTATTCTACTCTAGTAGAGGAAGAGGCAAAAGTAGATGTTTTAGAAGTGGAAGAGGAAATAGTAACCAAGACCAAGGTCAACATCAAAATCATGCAAGAGGCAGAGGACAATTTTGTGGTAGGGAGAGCCAAAGAGGCTGCATAAATTTCCAAAAAAATAATTCAGGTAATGATAATAAAGGATGCTTGAATTGTGGTAAACATGGACACTTTGAATGTGATTATAGGTTGAAGAATCAAAATAACAAAAGGCAGCAAAACAACTATGCATCCATAAGTGCAGATGATTATGAGAAGCTATTCATGACATCATATGATGAATACGATGTCTATTGATGTTGCAAAATCGAATGGTAATGTCTGGTATGTTGATTTAGGTGCTTCAAATGACATGACCAATCATACAGAATGGTTTAGTAAGTTGCAGAAATTGCCAATTCTTGGATATGTTGAAATAGGTGATGACACATCACATCCTATGAAGCACATAGGAAACATAACACTATTGTTGGAACAAAGCAATCCCAAATTGATGATTATGAAGAACTTGAAGCAAGTCAAGAATCATAATGAAGCCAAAGAAGTCATTGAAGATAGTGAAGAGATCTCAAAATTGTAGCTTGTATACATATGCACATTATAGATGAAAATTATTGTACTATGAGTTTAGATGATCATTAGAATGATAAGGAATAATGTAATAGATGTGGGATGAGTCTAGAATCATATTTATATAAGTCAATGATGTAAAGAAATAAGAGAGAGAGAGAGAGAGAGTCATTAGAAGCCAAGTGTCCATGAGATAGATGAGTAGAGAGTCATCTTGAGGAGTTAGCATTGAGTCTTTCTCTGATTTCTCTCAGCCTGATCATGTGGATCAGAAAATCTTTTGTACACATCTAATCTAGAAGCTATCAAGCTATGTTCAAAGTTTCATGATCTAACTCTTTTTAGGTTGTGTGTATGATCAATAGGAACATGTATATGTAAAGTCTGCAGGTAGACCTCTCAGAGTCACACACTTTTTTGTGTCAATGTTTTGCTTGGATCTCAGTGCACAATGTAAATTTTTTTATGAATCATCATTCAAAATCTAAGTTAGAAGGCAAGGAAGCTATGGCAAAAAGCATTTAGCAAAACGGGACTTGTGCTACGAGAAATCAACCTTAGAAGTTGACTATGCCAAAGTCGCTTGTTCAGGAAGACATTTTCTAACATATCTTTGATCTTAAAGATCAAATTAAAGTTTTAATGATTCTTTTGAAGACCTAATGATTGATATGATTGCGCAAAGGTAGCATGGAGATATGTGCATCATTAGATTGAAGAAATTTGAAGATATATGCAGGTAATGAAGTTAAATCCTGAAGCAGACTTCTTGAAGAAGAAAAGTTTTTACTCAGAGAAGTGATAGTGAATGACTTGATAAATTAAGGTAACATTTGTGTAAAGATTGATCTATAACTAATATAGAGGTGCTCTTTAATTAGTATAGATCAAGCCTTTGGAGATTTAGAGGTCTCCAACTATGGTATGATAGCCGAAAGATAAAATCAAGGTGAAGAAGAAGCATGAAGAACCTCGATTGTTGAAGATATCAAAGATCTTGTGAATTGAAGGAGCAAAGAGTAAAGTTTGGAAGAAAACGTGAAGAAGAACAAAGCACGAGCTCAAAGGATCAAGAGGGATTAAAACTTCATATCAAAGGTACATTATATCACCATAAATCTTAGTAATTGCAGACACAAAAGATCAAGAAGGGAGAAAGCTTGCAGATTGATAAACTAGATAGGAAGAACTATCCAGCTTGGTCCATGAGGATGGAGGCACACCTCATGAGCAAAGATTTGATGGCATTTATCATAGGAGAAGAAGAAAAGCTTGAGTTTGAAGATCCTAGTGTTCCAACCAGGGAAGAGCTTGCAGATTTGAAGAACTGGATGAAGAAGGATGCTCAAGCTAGGAACATCATTTACATGGTTGTAAATGATTATCTTTTACCTCATATTAGAGGATTAGAAAGTGCAACAGATGCGTGGAATGCTTTGGAAGAGCATTTCCAAAATACAACCAAGTCAAGGAAGTCCTCATTATGGGCTGAGTTCACAACCTTCAAAAAGAAGAGCTCACAATCAATTTCTGATTATGTGGCAAGAATGAAGGATATTGCAGATAGCTTGGGAGTAGTAGATGAAGATATTGAAGAGGATAAATTGGTAAGACAAATACTTATAGGTCTGAGAGGAGATGATAAATGGAAGCCTTTCATATTGTCCATAGAATTGTCATTAGATCATTTTACTCCTGATCTTAATCAATTGCTAGGACACGTGCTAACTTTTGAGCAGGATATTAAGGGAGATAATGATAGGAGTGCAAGTCAAGCTATGTACTCCAAGGAAAAGAAAAAGAATGGCAAAGGGAAGCAATCAACTGATGATGAAGGATCTTCAAGCCAAGATAATTTCACAAGAGGAAAGATGAATTCAAGAGGTAAAGGAAGAGGAGGTAAGAATAAAGATAATGTTAGAGCTTGTTGGATTTGTGGCAAAACAAATCATTTGGCAAATGATTGTTGGTATAACAATCAAAATGGTGGAAGCCATAATCAGAGTTTCAATCAAAGAGGTAGAGGAGGCAAAAATCAAAGAGGTAACTTCAGAGGAAGAGATGGTAGGACATCATATGCTAGAGGAGGTGGAAGAAGCTTTCAATCTCAGTCCTACAATAACAATTATTATAATTATGCATCAGATCAGAAGGATGACATGACTCTCATCTTGAATGCAACACATGAAGCAATAGGAGAAGATCAAAGGGTGTTCTATATTGAATCAGGATGTAGCAATCATCTGAGTGGAAACATATCATTGATGATTGACATGGAAGCAAAGGTGAGTGGACATACAGTTCAAACAAGAGATAACACCAAGCATAAAGTGGAAAGCATTGGATCAGTGAAGACAAAGAGTGGAAGCACACTCTTAAGCAAGGTACTTTATGTTCCTACTATTCCTAAAAACTTGATAAGTGTAGGACAAATTGTGGAGAAGGGATATGAAGTCAGATTCACAAATGATGTTGTTTATGTGCAAGATCCAAATCAGGGATATAGAAGCATCATTGCAGGTAAAAAAGAAGGAAGACTTTTTACTCTCAAGGTCCAAGGTAATGTGGGACATGCATTGTTTACTTATGGAAGTCAAAAGATGTCTGAGTTAGACCTATGGCATAAAAGGCTAGGTCATTTTAATGAGAGAGCCATAAAGGAAATGTCAAAGAATGATGTAGTGCTTGGATTGCCAAATGTTGAAGGTCAACACATGGTGTACAAGTGTGAAGCTTGTCAATTAGGTAAAGCACACAAAAGTTCATATAATAAATCAGGATACAAGTACTCAAACATGCTTGAGTTGGTTCATACAAATGTGTGGGGTCCTTCAAGGGACTATAGCATAAATGGATCCAGATATTATGTGTTTGTTGATGATGAAACAAGATGGAATACACTATATGTAATCAAGGACAAATCAGAAGTGTTCAACACATTCAAGCATTATGATGCTCATGCAGAAAGGATTACAGGACAAAAGCTCAAGAGGTTGAGATCAGATGGAGGAGGAGAATATTTTTCTAAAGAATTTGATGATTATTTGTGGAATGCAGGTGTAAAAAGAGAAGTAACTTGCAGGTACTCCCCTCAACAAAATGGAGTTGCAGAAAGAAGAAATAGAACTCTTGTAGAGTTTGCAAGATCAATGATGAAAGAGAAGAATTGTCCAAACTACTTATGGGTAGAAGCTATCAACACTGCAACATACCTTGTGAATAGGTTACCCTGCAAAGCTTTGGATGGTAGAACACCTTATGAAGCATGCTGAGGTAAGAAAACTACTCTTGATCATTGTAAGGTATTTGGATGTTTAGCATATGCTTATGTTCCTTCACAATTAAGACATAAGCTAGAACCCAAAGCAGAGAAGTATGTGTTTACTGGGTATGATGATAGACAGATGGGTTACAGATTGTGGAGTCCATCTACAAAGCAATTTCTTGTTACAAAAGATGTTACATTTGATGAGCAAAGCACATGGTATACAGGGTCAACAAATGTTTATGCAGATGTTGAAGAAGTTCAAAGGAAAGGGAAGACCAAAGTAAAGGTGTATGAAGAAGATATTGATGATGTTGATTGTAAAAGTAAATTGCACGACAATGATGAAGATAGGCCAAGATTTGATCTAGAATCAAATGTGGATGAGACTTCAAGAAGTGCAAAGGTCAGAAGATCTTTGAGAGAAAGAAAAGAACCTATCAAGTATAGCTATGATACATCTTTCTTAACAACAAAAGATTATGTTTATATTGTGAAGACAGAAGAAGATCCAACCACATATGAAGAAGCTAAGGAAGGCAGAATTGGGAGGAGGTAATGCAAGAAGAGTATGATGCTCTACTTGAGAATGAGACATGGGAATTGGTGCCAAGACCAAAGAACTAGAAGGTAATTGGATGTAAGTGGGTGTATAAAACAAAGAGGTTTGCAAATGGTGAGGTTTCTAGATACAAAGCTAGACTTGTGGTTAAAGGTTATGCCTAAACTTATGGGGTAGATTATGATCAAACTTTAGTCCAGTTGCTAAGATGTCTACAATTAGATCTCGAATTGCTATTGCTACTTGGAAAGGATGGAAGTTGTCACAATTAGATGTGAAGAATGCATTTCTGAATGGATATATTGCAGATGAAGTATACATGGAGCAAATAGAAGGTTTCATGGATTCAATTGGATCAGATTATGTATGTAAGCTCAAGAGAGCTTTGTATGGTTTAAACAGGCCCCAAGGGCATGGAATTACAGGCTTGTTAAGTTCTTGAATGAATGTGGATATCAAGCTTCAAAAGCAAATAGTAGCTTGCTAGTGAAGGCAAGTGAAGATGGGTATATATACACGTGTATTTTTGTTGATGATATTATTGTCACAAGTATAGATGCTCAAGGAATCAAGGAACTTAAGAAGCAAATAGAGAAGGAGTTTAAGGTAAGTGATTTGGGAAACTTGTCTTATTTCTCTGGAATGTAAATTGTGTATACTCAACACGGAGTATATGTTACACAAGAGAGATACTTGAAGAATCTTCTAGTCAAGTTCAATATGGAAGATTGCAAGCCTTCAACCACACTATTGGAGGTAAATCATAAATTGAGCAGATATGGAGGTGAAGAATTTAATGACATGAAGAAATATTAGAGTTTGGTAGGTAGTTTGATCTATGCTACCTTGACAAGACCAGATCTATCATATGCAGTGGGTGTTTTATCACAATTTATGCATTGTCCAAAGAAAACTCATTGGATTGCAGCTCAAAGGGTACTTAGATATATCAAGGGAACTCTGGGTGAAGGTTTCTATTATGGTTTTACTTCTGACACAAGAATCAAAGTGTTTAGTGATGAAAATTGGGCAGGTAATTCAGATGATAGAAGGTCTACTCATGGTTATCTATGTTATATTGTAGATAAGTTAGTTTCTTGGTGCTCAAAGAAGCAACATACAATTGCTTTGTCATCCACAGAAGATGAGAATAAAGGAATGGTAGAGGCTGCAAAAGAAGTGATATGGTTAAAGACCTTATTGAAGAGTTTTGGAATTGATCAGAGTACTCCAATTATTTTTGGAGACAACATGAGTTCATTATATTTGGCAACTAATCCCGTTTTTCATGCCAAGACTAAACACATAGAGATTCAGTATCATTTCTTGAGAGAAAAGGTACTTGACAAAGAGATTGAAGTCTTGTACACACCAACAAAAGAGCAAGGTGCATATATGTTGACAAAAAGCTTAGATGGACCTAAGCTACAGAAGTTCAAAGAGATGGCAAGAATAAAGAAGAATGCAATAATCACAATTAGTGATTGAGGGGAGTTGTTGCAACAAATCAATCCCAAATTGATGATTATGAAGAACTTGAAGCAAGTCAAGAATCATAATGAAGCCAAAGAAGTCATTGAAGATCGTGAAGAGATCTCAAAATTGTAGCTTGTATACATATGTACATTACAGATAAAAATTTTTGTACTATGAGTTTAGATGATCATTAGAATGATAAGGAATAATGTAATAGATGGGGAATGAGTCTAGAATCATATTTATATAAGTCAATGATGTAAAGAAATAAGAGAGAGAGTCATTAGAAGCCAATTGTCCATGAGATAGATGAGTAGAGAGTCATCTTCAGGAGTTAGCATCGAGTCTTTCTCTGATTTCTCTCAGCCTAATCATGTGGATCAGAAAATCTTTTGTACACATCTAATCTAGAAGCTAATCAAGATATGTTCAAAGTTTCATGATCTAAATGATCAATAGGAACATGTATATGTAAAGTTTGCAGGTAGACCTCTCTGAGTCACACACTTTTTTTGTGTCAATGTTTTGCTTGGATCTTAGTGCACAGTGTAAAGTTTTTGATGAATCAACATTCAAAATCTAAGTTATAAGGTAAGGAAGCTATGGCTAAAAGCATTTAGCAAAACGGGACTTGTGCTGCAAGAAATCAACCTTAGAAGTTGACTATGTCAACGTCGCTTGTTCAGGAAGACAATTTCTAGCATATCTTTGATCTTAAATATCAAATTAAAGTTTTAATGATTCTTTTGAAGTTCTAATGATTGATATCATTGTGCAAAGGTAGCATGGAGATATTTGCATCATTAGATTGAAGAAATTTGAAGATATGTGCAGGTAATGAAGTTAAATCCTAAAGCAAACTTCTTGAAGAAGAAAAGTTTTTACTCAGAGAAGTGATAGTAAATGACTTGATAAATTAAGGTAACATTTGTGTAAAGATTGATCTATAACTGATATAGAGGTGCTCTTAAATCAGTATAGATCAAGCCTTTGGAGATTTAGAGATCTCCAACAACTATCTATGGAGGACAGGAAGGTAAAACATCTTGTTGGTGTGCTCCATATTTTGAATATAACAAAGAATTTGGTTTCTATTGGACAAATGATTGACCATGGATTACAAGTCACATTCAATGCTGATGGGTTATATGTAGAAGAGTACAAACAGGATGGAAGATTTATTGCCAAAGGAAACAAAGTGGGTAGGATGTTCACCTTAAATGTGAAAATTCATGAAATGAATGTAGCCATGCTTGCAATAGGTGTAAGACTTATTGTTGATATAGAGATTTGACACAAACAAATCAGACATGCAAATTTGCAAAGGCTAAAGTTGATGCAGTCAAAGGAGATTGTCAATGGACTACCAAATCTCAAGGTTGCAGAGATGCAAAAGGTATGTGGAGCATGTTGATTTGGTAAACATTCAAGAGCATCATTTCCACATGACAAGCATGCGAGAATATCCTTGTGACTTCATAAAAGCATCAAACTTTTGGTACCATTGTCGACGGGACTGTTTAAGTACATGTAAGATCTTCTTTAGCTTACAAACTAGACTTTCTTTGCGAAGAACTACATAACCCTCTTGTTTCTCCATATAGATCTCATTTGTAAGATCTCCATGCAAAAAAGTAGTTTTCACATCCATTCCATCACAATGAATCCAAGAAACATGTGTAGCATAGTCAACTTCACCACTAGAGAGAAGCTTTCCTCAAAATCGTTGTTGCTTAAAACCCTTTGCAAGTAGTCATGCTTTATACTTTGGAAAAGCACTATGTGATGTGAATTTTAGCTTATATACCCATTTACATGGTAAAAGTTTCTTGCCCTTTGGGAAAGGTGCCAAATCCAAGTATCTTTCTTGTGAATAGAATCCAATTCATTCTTCATGGATTGCTCCCATTTGACATGATCCTTTGTCTGCATAGCCTCTTTGTAGAGAAAAGGCTCACCAACATCTATAACCAATAGAAAAATGCAAACCCAGAATGTATCTATTAGGTGAATGTAAGATACGTGGAGAATGTCTCAATGGTTGTTGAACTAGAACATTTGCAGACTGATCTAAGTGGACATCCTCCTGAACATTCCTATGTATATCATTCTTATGCATGCTAACTTGAGGACTAGTATCCTCAAACAACACTCTTCTCACTTCAACCTCCTTGATGGTTTGTTTATGCACCTTAGACTCATTGAAAATGACATCACTAGTTATGATCATTGACCATGTTTGAGGATCCCATAAGCGATGTCCAAATTGGCCTTCTCAACCATATCCGAGAAAAAAAATGCATTTCTTTGACTTATCATCCAACTTTTGTTTAAGATTCCTGGGTATATGGACATATACTTCACATCCAAGAACTTAAAGATGATCATAATATGGTGGCTTCCCTATCCATAACTCCTTTACCACTCTCAAAACTTTGGTAGTACTAGGTGAAAGGTTAACCACATGAATTGTAATCAATACTACTTTTTCCCAAAAGCCTTGTGAAAGGTTTGCATGATGCAACATAGAAATTACTCTATCATGAAGATTTCTATTCATCATTTTAGCTACGTCATTTTGTAATAGGGTATAACAAGATGTAAACTCTCTATGAGTTCCTCTAGATTGACAAAAAAGGTTGAATTCATGCAAGGTATACTCACCTCCATTATTTGGATGTAATGCCTTGAGCTTAGTTCCTTTTTTAGTCTCAACTAAAGCAAGCCTTTTTTTGAAAGTAGGGAACACCTCATCCTTTGATTTCAAAGGATATACCCATAATTTTCTAGTAGCATCATCTATGAAAGTGACACACCTCATCCTTTGATATCAGTGGATATAACAAGACTTTTCTGGTATGAAAGTGACAAAGTAAAGAGAACCCCCTAATGACCTTGTAGGCATAGGAGCACACAAATTTGTATGAACAAGATCTAAAGGCTGAATTGAAGAGTCAATATGCATCTTACACACACTTTTGGTTTGCTTTCCATATTGACAATGCTCACAAAATAAAAAATCAAAGAAAGATAACACAAGTGAGTAGCTAGAACGGGAAATATTTTCCATTTTACTATAAGATATGTGACCCAAATGACCATGCCAAATACAAGCCATAGGTTGTTTAGTAACAGCTAACAAGTTTTCTTTCTATGATACAAATAAAGGATAAAGTGAGCCAACTTTACTTCATTTTGCAATAACCATATTTCCTTTTGATATGCAAAAGATTGATAGAGCACAAAAACCAACTTTGTAGCTAAGTTCTTCAAGTTGACAATTGAAATTTGTGATAACTGAGGCACATGGGTGTACATTATGCATAGTAAATCTTAAACCATCGATGAGCTACAACAACACACCTCCAATCCCAACAACATCACACTAGTAAGAATCACCAAGTCCTATGATATCAAGACACTTTGTTACATAAGTAGAGAGCCATTGTTTATGCGATGTCACATGGAAAGAAGCATCATAATCTAGCATCCATGTGTGGGAAACAAAATCAGCCACGAGAGCCTCACTAGGCACAATATTGTCAAGTGTTAGCACATCAACATTACAAATAGAAATAATTTCTTCTATCTTCACAATCGAAGCATATGGTGTATGTAACTATTGAACATGCCCATCAACATTTTGTCCTCTACCTTTAGCATACTTTGAAGCATATCACACTTTCTTCATATGTCCTTTTTTATGACAATATTGGCACTCAATATCCCTCTTCCTTGATTTACTTCTACTCCTATTCCGCTGAGCATTCTTTTCCTTGTTCTTTATCCTACCATGTCGCTAATTCTTTCCTTGGTAGGAATCACAAATGTTATATGCATCCCCACTCTAAGGTGACAACCATAGGCTTTCTATGGATATCCTCACTCAAGAGTGCTCCATATAGGTCCTCATAGACTAGTTTACCACCAAATACACTATTGATAATAACTGTGCAAAACATATCCCATGATGATGGCAAGGTGCATAGCAACAAGAATTATTTCATTTCATCATCCATCTCCAGTTTATTAGCCTGTAACGGAGAGAATATAACATCAAATTCATTTAGATGATCAACAACACTATATGTGTTGTGTTCTTCATGCAAAGGTCATATAACTTTCTCATCAGATGCACTTTAATTGATGTCGTTTCTTTTACATATGTATTGCATGAAGTAATTTGATGGCGATGCACCACAATTTGGTCTCCTTCTTGAGAGCTCCACGTTGAAACCCTTGGAGTAGAAAACCAAGCTCCAAGCACCACACATGGTACTCTACATAGAGACTATAGAATAGGTAGAAAAACATAGTACATAGGGGGCACGAACACAGACTTCTTAGGTGTTATAAATTGTAGTCAAACCTACAGTCTATGGCTGACCAGACCACTATATGTTTTATTAAAGAACATATACAAAGAAGTTTCCATTGTCCATTTGGCCTTTCACATGGACACTAATAGTAACAATCTCCCACTAAAGTCACTATGGGAGAAAAATAAAGAGCGATAGAGAATACTTGAGTGTAAGTATACAAGCTATCCCTCCTACCTCATGGGCATGCTACATATTATGCAAGTGACTATGTAAGATCATGAATCAAGTAACCCCCACCAAGTGACAACAGTGTTGAAAGCTATCCTATGGTAGAGCTTTAGTCAAAGCATCTATAGCATTACCTCAAGTGCGAATCGTCTCAAGAGTAATGTGCTCAATGGGTAAGCAATCTCTAATAAAGTGATACCTCACCTCAATGTGTTTGGTCTTTGCATGATAGACCAGATTCTTAGCCAAAACAATGGCACTCTAACTATCACTAATCAAACGAGGTACATGCTGAGGTAAACCCATATCACAAGCAAGATGAGAAAGCCACAATACTTCCTTACATGCCTCAATTGCTGTAATATACTCTGCTTCAATGGTTATAGAGCATTGCCTCAAGATAGATCATTATGTGGGTTTGAGGCTCCCACACATCTGTGTGTCTTTTCTCTCTTCTCTCTGCCTCCATCTCCTCCTTCCTCCTCTTGTTCTGCACACCAAATCCCTTCTATTCATTGCAATGGACGACTTAGAGCTAGTCCAAATGCATGTGAAAACTGCTTTCTTGCATGGAGATCTTACAAATGAGATCTATATGGAACAACCAGAGGTAGTTCTTGGCAAGGAAAGTCTAGTTTGTAAGTTCAAGAAAAGATTGTATGGACTTAAAAAGTCCCCTAGACAATGGTACCAAAATTTTGATGCTTTTATGAAGTCTCAAGGCTATTCTCGAAGCAATGACGATCATTGTCTCTATACAAAGAGATGTGCAGATCACAGCTTGATATGGTTGATACTTTATGTCGATGATATGTTAAGTGTTGGGAAGTCCTCTTATGACTTGTCAATTCTCACAAAGAAGTTGAGTCAGACATTTGACATGAAGCATTTGGGGGATGCCAAACATATTCTTGGCATGCACATTACTCGTGATAGGAGTAAGAGATGCATATACTTGTCTCAAAGTGAGTACATATCCAAAGTACTTCACAGGTTCAATATGCAGGGTGGAAAGGGATTGAGTACACCTTTACCCACATATGTGAAATTGAGCAAGGATGATTGCCCCAAATCAAATGATGAAAAGGAATTCATGACCAAAATTCCCTATCAGTCTGTTGTTGGTAGCTTCATGTATGCTATGGTAGCTACGGGACTAGACATTGCATTTGCAGTGGGATTTGTGAGCAGATATATGTCTAATCCTATCAAGAAACATTGGGAAGCGGTCAAGATGATTTTGAGATATCTGAGTGGCACTAAGAACAAGTTTCTATGCTTAGGAAGAGGGAAAGCATCCATTATTGGTTACACAGATTCTGACTATGTTGGTTGTGTAGAAAATTGTAAGTCTACATCAGGGTACATTTTTCATTTTGTTGGGGGTGCTATCTCTTGGAGATCTCATCTTCAAGAATGTACAACATCAGGGTAGAAAATTGTAGAAAATTATTGGTTACACAGATTCTGACTATGTTGGTTGTGTAGAAAATTGTAAGTCTACATCAGGGTACATTTTTCATTTTGTTGGGGGTGCTATCTCTTGGAGATCTCATCTTCAAGGAATGCATAACATCTGCTCTCAACTGAAATCAAGCTCATAGGGAATGAAAGCACATAGCATACATGTCTGAGTATAAGTGATGTTCCACTAGGTAGCATAAGGCATATATCTCTTGCATCCTCAATGTCATAAGCCGTACCATCAGGCATGTGCACACATCCATGACTCTCACATGAGAGTCGAAAAAACCACTCATGATGTGGAGTAACATGAAAACTGGCTAATGCATCAAGCAACAAAGCCATATGTGTGTTATCCAATGAACAAGAGGAATCCTCAGATGAACAATACGAGAAAGTGATATCACCATCACTAGCATAATCAACTGCCATAGACTCTCCTGAAACCACTACCTGATCTGTATGACATGCATGTCTCTGACATCATCGTCACATCCGCTTGAAGAAACATTGTCAAATATGGCCCTCACGACAGTGCCAACATCGAAGTTGTCGATGTGATCTATGTCTCATATGAGTCAATAGACTCACATACATATCATGTAGTCTCTGCCATAATGCACTACTCGTCTCGTCACACATAACAAACTCATATATAGAATCCACAAGTTATAACTGGATAATGGAGCTGGCCAATGCATCCATATCCATCCATACATGGTCGGGCATGTACGAAGCCTCTGTGCATCTCTATGCACATACATGTGTAACCCTGCACGAACCAATGTATGCCATATCTGAGCTTTCCATCTCGGAAAGTCACTGCCATCAAATCGAGAAGACACCATGCTGGCAATCCAAGAGATTAGCAATGTAACAAGAGACTATAAACAATACTCTATCAACAATAGGATAACACCTGCATATCCATATGCATAACTCACATCACAAATATCTCACTGGAGAAGAAACCATGTGAACCACCTATCATATAACCATGCATCTCGCATGCACATAAAACCATGAGCATAAGCTTGCTCATCAAGTCTCCAAATTGATCAAGTACATATGAAAGAATCCTAGAAAAAATTTGATAGAGTATCCCCTATAAATTGAGCAATCAAGCAAGATAACCAATAACAAAAGAACAATAACTAACCTATCACCACCCATCACTGCTCCAACCAAAGATAATGACAAATACACATGCCAAAAATTGGTAGCAATATACACCAATACAATGGTAATACACCTCCCACTCAAGAATGAATCCTTCAAGATGGTCCAACCTATCACGAATAACCTGTGACCAAGTCCAAGTGAATGGAGATAATTAATGATTCGAAGCTATCTCACAAGCATAAAGGATCTACTAGATCATCTATCTAGCATAAGGTCAATTTCGACAGCATCTCCCTTGAAAAATGGACTCTGAACCAAAATAACCATGTAGGAATCACCATCCACAATGCCAAAAATCACACTGGCAAATGAGATATCAAATCAATGACCATATGCTAAAATAAATACCAATCAAGGTGAAAAATGAATCTGCAATTGAGGCTCCAATCTAGATCATGTACTTGCAAAGAAAACAAAGGTACAAGTACCAACTAAGATCCACAATCAACTCTCATAAAATATGTGCAATCAGTAAGTAAATCCGTAACCAAGTGGCATAAGCAAGATATAGACCACAATGGCACTATACATCCACTGACAATGCCATGTTGACACTCATAATGACATAATCCTCAAAAAGAAGGTATACCAGAATGCCATCTCACATGTCAAACACATGACAAGATTATGCTCTACTTGCATATGGAGGAGCTATCACAATGATCATACATGAATAATTCCTTCAAGCTCTGATAATAAGAGCTTGCATACCAAAAAGTCTCTCTTGAAGAAGTTCTAAACCAAAATGAAACTCCAAAAGCAACTAGGGTTCTTTTGGTGAAAATATGCTCCTCTGTGTTTTGATGTTTCAGAGATGATAAAGTCTGAATTTGAAGTTTTTTGGCCTTTAGTAAACTTCAAGAACTATTTCTTGGCTACATAATGAGATAAAGAACACCTCAATCAAACATGCGTAGCTCAAGATATGCACAAAACAAGCATCAGCTATCAATTTCATCTTCACTTGCAACACTACTACTCTGTATTTTGCAATTTCAGCGATCTTAAACTCATAATCTGGATCTATGTTTTTCTAGAAAGTTATAGAGGATATTGAAAGATACACGTACCAAGTTGAATCATCTCATTCCGACTTGTAAAACACAAGTTATGGCCCAAAAACTGACTTGCTATCTTAATGAATGTAGATTCATCTTCTACATCAATGTGCATTTTTTGAATTTTTGGTGCTGTAGCTTTCTATCTACACTCTTCTGCAAAGTTGTATCTTTCTATCTTAGCTACACACAAGACTTTAAAATGCATCAATCCGAGCTTCCTAGCTCAAGTTATGGTCGAAATACTAAACTGCTGTTGAGAGATGCCAACCTGCACTTTCACCTCTTGTGACCTAAGCTTCCATTGAAGCTTCTTGCACACAAGCCTTTAGCATGCTCTGATACCAATGAAGGGCTTTGGTGTGCAGAACAAGAGGAGCAAGGAGGAGATGGAGAGAGAGGGAAGAGAGAAATGACACACATAGATGTGTGGGAGACTTGAACCCACATAATGATCTCTCTTGAGGCAATCCTCTATATATGATGTATATATATGAATATGGGGGTAAGGTCACATGACCCTTACATCCCCAACACGAATCCAAGCAACATGCACAGGGTAGTCCTCTTGACCACTAGAGAGAAGATTTCCTCGAAATCAACACCATGTTGTTGCTTAAAACCATTTGCAACAAGTCATGCTTTATACTTTGGAGAAGCATTATTTGAGATGAATTTCAGCTTATATACCCATTTTCATGGTAAAGCTTTCCTTCCCTTTGGCAAAGGTACTAAATCCCAAGTACCATTCTTGTGAATAGAATCCAACTCTCTTCATGACATGCTCCCACTTGACATGATCCTCGGTTTGCATAGCCTCTTTGTAGCAAGAAGGCTCACCGGCATCTGTTAGCATAACAAAATCTAAACCTGGAACATATCTATCAGGTGGATGTGAGACAAGTGCAGAGCGTCTCAATGGTTGCTGAACAAGAACATTTGTAGACTGATCTGATTGGATATTCTCTTGAATGTCCCTATGTGCATATTTTTATGCATGTTAACTAGAGGAATAGTATCCTCAAACACCACTCTTCTCACTTCAACCTCCTTAATGGGTTGTTTATGCATTTTAGGCTCATTGAAAATGACATCACTACTTCTAATCACTGATCGTGTTTCATGATCCCATGAGTGATATCCAAATTATCCTTCTCAACCATATCCAAGAAAAATGCATTCGTTTGACTTATGGTCCAACTTTTGTCTAAGATTC
Organism: Ceratopteris richardii; assembly: GCA_020310875.1. NCBI lineage: Eukaryota > Viridiplantae > Streptophyta > Polypodiopsida > Polypodiales > Pteridaceae > Ceratopteris > Ceratopteris richardii. The sequence continues at coordinate 71,029,100 of CM035416.1, forward strand.
TTGGGTATATGAACATATGCTTCACACCCAAAAACTCGAAGATGATCATAATATGGTGGCTTCCCTGTCCATAACTCTTGTGCCACTTTCAAACCTTTGGCAATACTAGGTGAAAGGTTAATCACACGAACTACAATCAATACTACCTGTGCCCAAAATCCTTGTGAAAGGTTTGCATGATGCAACATAGAGACTACTCTATCTTGAGTAGTTCTATTCATCCTTTCAGCTACAACATTCTATACTGGGGTATAAGGAGCTATAAATTGTCTATGAATTCCTCTAGATTGGCAAAAAAGGCTGAATTCATGTGAGGTATACTCAACCCCATTATTTGAATGTAAAGCTTTAGCTGTTCCTTTTTCAGTCTCAATTGAAGCATGCCATTTTTTGAAAGTAGGGAATACCTCATCCTTCGATTTGATAGGATATAACCAAACTTTTCTAGTAGCATCATCTATGAAAGTGACAAAGTAAAGAGAACCACCTAATGACCTTGTGGGCATAGGACCACACACATCTGTATGAACGATATCTAAAGGCTGAATTGAAGAGTCAATGTGCATTCTATGCACATTTTTGATTCACTTTTCATATTCAAAATGCTCACAAAGTGAAAAATTAGAGAAAGATAACACAAGTAAGTAGCCAGAACGAGAAAGATTTTCCATTCCACTACAAGATATATGGACCAAACGACCAAATACAAGCCATAGGCTATTTAATAACAACTAATAAGTGTTCTTTATGTGATACAAATAAAGGATAAAGTGAGCCAACTTTGATTCCTTTTGCAATAACCATATTGCCCTTTGATATGTGAAAGGACTCAGCATCAAAGACCACCTTGTAACCAAGGTTATCAAGTTGACCAACTTGCATCAAACTGCATGATAATTGAGGTACATGGCATACATTATGCATAGTAAATTTTAAACCATCAATGAACTACATAACCACATCTCCAATCACCATAATGTCACACTGTTAAGAGTCACCAAGTCTCACGGTACCAAGAGTCTTTGTCGCATAATTAGAGAACCATTCTATGTGTGGTCTCACATGGAAAGAAGCACCAAGATCTAGCAACCATGTGTGGAAAAGAGAATCAGCCATAAGAGCCTCAATTGGCACAATACTATCAAGTGTCAACACATCAACATCATCAGAAATAGCATTGGTAGTGCTTTGGTGGTACACCTGTTAAGTACATATGATGCACACATAATAGCCTCAAGTCAAGCTATGTGGTAAAACTTGACTTTTGACCATAAACCTCACCATCTCCATGAGAGACATGTTCTTTCTTTCAACAAGTATATATGACATTGTACACTGATGTTTTATCCCACCTTAAGCCAAAAATGCATTAAAATCAGAAGACATGTATCCCCCCCTTGATCCAAACGAAGGGGTGCACATTTTACATGCTGACAGATTCTTTGCCAAAACCAAAAACTATTTGAAGCACATAAACACTTCAGACTTTTCTTTCAATGGATACACCCATGCGTACCTAGAAAAATCATCAATAAAAGTAACAAAGTAAAGGTAGTTCCCAAAATAAGGTGTCTACATAGGAACACAAACATCACTCTGAACAAGCTACAATTTCTTTATAGCTCTTACTAGGCCATCTTTTGGGATGGAGAAATGCTGCAATTTGCCCAAAATATAACCTTCACAGACATGTTTTCTAGGTGCCTCAAGTTTGGGCAGAGAGGATACCATTTCACATCTCTATAGGCATAGCAAACTAGTAAACTTCAGATGAACAATGCATGCATGTCAAAGCTTTGCATCTGAGATAGCCTGAGAATCTTGAACTACACATGCTGAATCATTGATAGATTTTGCACATTTTGTGAGTTTATATAACATATGTATATGTATATATATGTATATGTATATGCATATGTATATGTATGTATATGTATATGTGTATGTATATGTATATGTATATGTATATGTATATGTATGTGTATATGTATGTGTATATGTATGTGTATATGTATGTGTACATGTATGTGTATATGTATGTGTATATGTATGTGTATATGTATGTGTATATGTATGTGTATATGTATGTGTATATGTATGTGTATATGTATGTGTATATGTATGTGTATATGTATGTGTATATGTATGTGTATATGTATGTGTATATGTATGTGTATATGTATGTGTATATGTATATGTATATGTATATGTATATGTATATGTATATGTATATGTGTTGGGTTATAGGGTGTGCACACATTTTCTCTTGTGCATAGGAATCCTCCTTTGCTTATGAAAATACCCTTTTATGTATATTTGAGGCTCGCACATGAAAACACCCTCTTAGGACCCTTTTTTATAATTCTCCAATATTATGGCTTGAAAGCTTGTAAATAAACACTCTTTTGGTAATTTCAAGAAATTAGGAGAACCTACGTAGGAAAAATTCCATGTATATGTTTCTTTGGGATATGTCTGTTAGAGATAAGATTTGCCAAGATACCCTTAGGATATGTTAGTTAGGCACATATGCACTTTTTGACTAGTCTTTGGAGCACATGGGGAAAAGAGCTTAGCTTATAAATAGAGAAGTTCATTTTTGGGAGGGGGAGCTTTCGATTCATGGTGAGCTCCATGTACATATCTTTTAGAAATGAAGGAAGAACTCTTTTGCTCTTAAACTATGTGAATTTGTGTATTTTGTCTTTGAGTGTGACAATGTTGTGTGCATGCTTGTCTCTCTTTGTGTGTGAGTAGAATGTGTTGCATTTCTTGCATTTTCCATTTGTGGACAAGGATCCTTGATGACCTTCGTCTCCATGTTCTCAAGGGTTTGTGGCATAGCGTGGAGTTGGTGGTGAATGCCTTGAGCATGATTGAGGGTTGGTCAAATGAAAGGAGAGTGTTTCTTGAGCTTTCCTATTGCTTCCATGCAAGGTGGTGTGAGTCGTGGCTCCCCTTGGGTATACCACAACAACAAATTTGGCACCGTTGCTAGGGAGAACCGTCTTTCATCACTTGGAGAGCTCAAGAGCGTGTGGTAAAGTGTTGCAATTTTTTTTGCTCATTTATGTAGGATTGAGTTCTTGCATGGAAGTTGCACACTTCCTTTCCACCATTCGCTCCCCTTAATCACCCCATTTTTTTGTTTTAGTAGTATAAATTTAGTTCATTTTAACTCATGGAACGAGAACACCCCTTAACCCCATCTCTTTGACATATGGAAAGAATCATTCATTCCAAATCATGTAGGCCTCTCTCCCTCTCTGCATCAAATTCCTCTAACAACCTGAATGATAGGTGCCCTTTCATGGGGTTTCGAACATGTATGGTTTGGTAGGGGGAAAGGAAAATCATCCCCCTCCCCATTCCTGCTTTGAATGAATAAGAGGCCGAGTTCCTCTGAACTCCCCCTCTTTGTCCATTGTGGGCTTCCTCTTTTGTCTTCGCCAATCGCCAACCTCGCACATTTGCACTATGGTGCTTGAGGGATTTAGCTCAATTCGTACTCCCCATCCCTCTCCTTAATAAAATACCATTCCTACTATTGCGTGTTCTCCTTTGAGGTGGGCTTCTGTTTCTGGTAAGCCTCCTTCAAACTCTCCTTGGTGTGCCTCACTTCCATGGGGTTGAGCATTGCTGTTGCTCCCCCATTATCATGCTTTGCCTTGGGATCGAGCTCACTAAAGCCCCCCGACCCATCTTCGATAAGGTTGCATTTCTGGGGGTTGAGCATCTCTGCTCCCCTTGCTCTTTGTTAGGATGACACTTTGAAGAGGGGTTGAGCCTTGTTCCCCCTTTTGCACCTCCTTTTGTTGCCCAAGTCCAAAGCTTGACTGTTGTCTACCTGAACATTTTGGTTCCATGGTTGCATGTTCTTGTTCAAAGGTGGCACCTTTTCTGGCTTGAAGAGAGTCGATTGAGCCCCCAAAAACTGCTGCCGATCACGCGAGAGCTATCCTCACAAGCCGGCTACCTCAGACTGAAGAAATTCCAAATGTTGATCACCCTCCTTAATTGTCGTACCAAAGAGCACCATGCCTTTTGGCTATTGCTAAGCTGCCCATAACTCTCATAGTTGTGCACATAACCTCCAAGACAACAATATTATATGTTGGTTCTTATAACTAACATCTTATATTCGCCATAACCTTCTTTATGGAAAATTGTAGCAGATTGAGGCTCATTTATCCTCTGATGTAGCAACATGATGGATTGTCTATCATAGCTAGTTTTTGATGTTGACCATAACATTCTCTTTACCATATTTTTACAAGATGGGTCTTATTTCCTTTCTCAATAGTTGCTACATGTGGTATATATCTATGTTACCATAATGTTTGGCTCTTGAAAGCTGAGCAAATATGTCCCCTGTTTGGCAGGGGTGATCTTGTGTCGATCATGGGGCCTCCGAGGGTGTTGATCCTCCCTTGGTCTCTCTTAGTAGAACTACAATTCTGTCAAAGCAAGAAGAGCTCAAGAAAGTATGCCCCATTGGATAAGTGTTTGGCCCTAGGCCTCTGCTCGGAATCGTGCACCAATGGCTTTGAAAAGAGTGGTTCCCCCGCAGGTTGATTGTTACCAAGTGTTGGAACTCAAGGTCAAGTACAAGCATGGAAGCACATCAGAAAGGTGGACACACACAAGAAGAAGGAGCAAGTAGGGAGCTCCAAGAAGTACATGTCAAATTTTTAGACTAATCTCCTACAAAAATAGTGATTTTCATCACTAAAAACCATTGTAAATACCATTTTCTATTTTTGTAACTCCATTTTGTTCAAGCCGAGGAGTCCTCAAGCTTGAGGAGTATTAGAAGTATCGTCCTACCAATTTTCATAATTTTTAGACTTCGTTTGAGCCCTCAAATAAGCCCTGGAACCTAATTTTTAACTAGGCCAGACACTAGGTCTGGACAGGGCCAAAACTACTCCAAAAACTATAAAAAGAGCTAGAGAGCTCATTTTTGAGGTTAGCTTGTTAGAGAATAGAGCTTTTGTAAGAGAAATCTTTTGCAATCAAAGCTTTCCATTGTTCCTCTCTTTGATCTTACTTTGTGCACGTGTGTGTGTATGTGTGTATGCTTTCACTCATGCACTTGTGCCTTCACTTGCTCGTGGTCTTCATACCGATCTACGTCTCCGCGGATTGACGAGTAAAGGAGGTGGTGCTTACGCTTGAGCTACACCAAATTTTGGCACCGTTGCCGGGGAGAGAGCTTCGAGGACGAGCGTGGTGATGGTAAGATCGTAGATTTGCGACGTTGGAAGGTAAAAGAAAACTGTCATTTTTGTTCATTTTCGGATTTTTCTTCTTCATCTTCATCATCATCATCATCTCCACCTTCTTCCATCTTCTTCTTCATAGAAATTTCTTGTTTTTTAGTGCATTTTCACCATTTTCATACCATCTTTCATGCATTATTGTGCGAGGAGGAGCTAGGAAGTGCAAGGGAGAGCAAGCGCTATGTTTTTTCATGATTTTTGCACATACGGAGCTCGCCATTGCTCGGTGCTCAGAAATTTGAATTTCCCACCAAAAAACACGATTCTGTGAAGAAAATCGCGATTCTGTGAAAAATTCAATTTTTTTTGAAAAATCATGATTTTCTATTTCCCGCCTAAAAGTTTGTTGAAAGAAAACACGATTCTGTGGTTGTGCTCAAAATCGCGATTCTCTAAATTTTTGAAAACCATGATTCTCTGAGGCAAAATCGCGATTTTCAAAAACACGATTCTCTGTTGGCAATCGCGATTTTCAAAAACACGATCCTCTGCTCAAAATCGCGATTCTCAAAAACATGATTCTCTGCTCAAAATCGTGATTCTCACAAATCACAATTTTCAGCAAAAATAGGATTATGTGAAAACACGATTCTGTGAAAACACGATTCTCTGTTGGCAATCACAATTTTCAAAAACACGATCCTCTGCTCAAAATCGCGATTCTCAAAAACACGATTCTCTGCTCAAAATCGTGATTCTCACAAATCACGATTTTCAGCAAAAACACGATTCTGTGAAAACACGATTCTCTGTTGGCAATCGCGATTTTCAAAAGCATGATCCTCTGCTCAAAATCACGATTCTCAAAAACACGATTCTTAGCTCAAAATCACGATTCTCACAAATCACGATTTTCAGCCAAAAACACGATGTTGTGAAAACATGATTCTCAAGGTACAAAATCGCGATTATCTGATTTCACACAATCGCGATTCTCTGATTTCACACAATCGCGATTCTCTGATTTCACACAATTGCGATTCTCTGATTTCACACAATCGCGATTCTCTGATTTCACACAATCGCGATTCTCTGATTTCACACAATCGCGATTCTCTTGGTTTCACAGGATCACGATTCTCTGATTTCATACAAAAACGTGATTTTTCCATAACTGCCTATTTGCCTGTTTTGACCCCCAGGAGCCTGATTTGACATAACTTTTTCATCCAAAGTCCATTTTTTGAGCTCTATAGCTCGTTGGAAAGCCTGTTTCGAATTCTACAGGACTAATTTGAACTTGATCCTCAAGCGGGACTAGGGAACCAAGGGGACTCCAAAGGATTTTGAACCATACCAAAGGGAAATTTTGGACTCTTAACCAAAGCTTATGAACCTGAGATCTGGTAGACACCTAGGCAAGGATAGACAAAGCATTAGATCTTCTCAGTCTAGTGTCAACCATAAAGCTAAGTCTTGGGCACAACAACTAAGTGGTTGTCCTTACATACTAAACTCTGACACAAGTGACTCAGAAATGTCTTTTAGCATGGGGAAACCTGCAGGTGGCTCAAGAACTGCCTATCACACCAGAAGGTCCCTATAAGACACAATTGGAATATATTCGGACCAACTGATTAACCCGGTGGTCAAGTTCGAAGAGGGTTCATACATTGATAAGGAAGGAACCATGTATGTGATCACCAACCTACCAGATAGGATTGATGAGTTTGGAAATGTCATTCCTGAGAATGAGATAAGAGACCTAGAACAAGGAAATGTAGGACAAGGACCCCATACTCCTAGAGGTAAGTCAGTTTTGACCAGAGTGATCACTCCAGACTGGATTCCTCAAGACAACAAAAGCATAGAACTATTCTTGAATAGAGAAACAGAGGAAGCCTTTTGGAGATTCAAGCCAGATCAACCTAGCCAATTGGGCATAGTCATCATCTACGAGTTCAAGGATCCAAAGATACCAGGCAAAGTTGTCTACCTGGACAACACATCAGAGAAGATGTTCTTGGTAACAGAACATTATAGACACACATATACTTGGAAGAGTGAATTGATTTTCCCTCCACCAAGATCCAATGTTTCCCATGGGCTCCAAGGAGTGGGTTCATCTCAAGCTCATGAAGCCCAGAGAGAAAGAACTAGAGAGCAACCTGAGGTAAGTTTTGCACACCGTGTGGGCAGAAATAGAGCAGAATTTGAAAATGAAAGACCTGAAAGAGAGAGACATCAAGCACATAGGCAACAAAGAGATGAACATGATTTTCCATTGCCTAGACCCCGAGAGCACACAAGAACCCTTAGACCCACTCAAGTGATCAAGGCAATATAGAATTATTTTGACAGGTCAGGAGATCCTTATGATCATGTGGCCGAGTTCAAACAAGTGTTAAGAGCTGAACAGGTTGAGGATTTGTTCACCCAGTACGAGGCATTTGGTTTGACTCTTAAGGGCACTGCCTTAGCTTGGTTTCAGCCACTGAGTAGTCGCAACTATCACGATATAGGTCAACTGCTAGACGAATTCATTGTAGAATTTTCCAAGAGTGGTATCAGGCATAACACATCATCCCTGATCTACAGCTTCAAGCAGACACCCCAAGAAACAGTGCGACTAGCAGGTAGAAGATTCAGACAATATTTAGAGAGATGCCCTGCCCCCAAGTTACCCACACCAGCCAAACAAGTGGCTTTGTTCTTAGATGGCTTATTGAGCACAAAGTTGAGATCATATGTGTACTTGAAAGAGCCCAGATCCATAGAAGAGTGCGTGCGGACGTGCATTGACATAGAAGATAACTTGGGTGAGGAGTTAGGATTGTCCAAACTCTATAAGGATTCGGATAGTTCTACTACTCATACTTCAAAAATCTCCACGGAAATAGAGGAGATAGCTGAGCAAGTTGCCAAGAAGCTGTGAGTCCAAAATAGACAAACACAGGGAGTCACTCCATTGAATCGGTGTTATACTTGCGGAGGCGACCACATGACTAATGTATGCCCAATGCAAAACCAAAACATTAGAGAAACGAATGCTCCATATTGCACTATTGAGAGAAAATACACGAACCACACAGCTCAAGATTGTCCTTACAATAGGCAGGCTATTAGACAAACTTATCAGCAACCTTACCAACAAGGTAGGTATCAGAACCAATATCGACAGCCATATTATCGACCACAACAGCAATATCAGGCACAATATAGGCCACAACCAGTCTTGGGAAACCAACCACCAGCTCCTGCCAACGTGATTCCAGTCAAGTATGCTATGGGAGAGGAAAATCCAAATAGAGCATTGGTGCCACTAACCCCATTCATACCAGATAATGACTCTCATGCTCATAGTTCAGACTACTACCATGAAGGTAGTCCACATGCTTATTACACTGAGTCGCCTGAGCATAGTGAGATTTACTCGTATCAATATGAGGCACCACCTATGGAGCAAAATTGGGAGCCAGAATACTCCAATGTCATGTACGCAAATGCTAACCCTAGGCCCCAATTGAGACAAGTAAGACCACAAGCCCCTAGAGGACCATGTTTCAGATGCCAGGGCGACCATTTCCTTCGTGATTGTCCCCACCCACCATCTCCGAGTCAAGGACAGGCTATCACAATACAAGCTTTTTGTCCTGATTGTGGCAAAGACCATCTCCCCAAAGATTGTCCAAGAAACCCCTCTAGTGCGCCCAAGATTACACCCATTAATGTGGTAGGCTTAGTGGCGGATTCAAGTGTCAGTAGCAGTAATGTGGCACCTGTATAGGCAGTTACTAGGGCACAAGCATTAAAACAAGATAAACCAGTAGAACAATCGGAGTCAAGTGAATCAGGAGAGCCTAGTAAGAGGAAAACAAGAACATGGAAAGATACTAGAGAAAAGGCCAATCGCAAGTGGAATAAAAAGTTATTGGAACTAGAAGAAAGCTTAAAAGAAGCGAAAACAAAAATAGAAGACATTGCATCTCAAAGCCCCTCGCATGCCGAAACTCCATCCACTCCACCTCATCCCACCCCACCACCCATTGTAAATAGACCGCAACCAGGGTCTGTGCTCGCAGATCCAACCCCAGAAGGTTTGGACATGATGTTCAAGGCCTACCATGCTCGACTTCAAGAATGGCCAACAGCTGCAAATCTAGACAAGAGATACCCTAGAGTGGATTTAGAGATTGAACGGATGAGGATGTGCATGAAAATGGTAGAACAAGCTCAAGCTATACTCGAGACTAGTCAAAAGTTCAATCAGACAAACTTGTGTCAAACCGGATTTGCATTTCCAGGGCTTACTAGAAAGATTAGAGCAGTTGGTAAACAAACCACAAGTTTCTTTACCTCCACAGGCTCAACCAGTTATTGAGAGAGGAATCTCACCACCGATGGGAGCTTATGTTCCTAATTCCACGGATACTGGAATGCCTCCTTCAATTCAACAGTACTCTCAAGAGTTCTTGCGGGAAATACAAGAAGAGAAATGGGCCAAGGAGAAGGGTAACTCCCCTCCTATTCCAGAGATTGATGATCTTCATGATCAATTTCCCCAAGACATTCCATCTATTTACGGAGATGAAGCAGAACAACAAGAAGACGAAAGATTAGATTTTGAATCTAATACCCTAGAAGAACTGCCTCAATTTCCAGGCCCATGGGAATCTGAATCTCTCCAGATTAGAGCTCCCACAATACTAGTAAGAAATGAAAACACTGATGTCATGAAGAACACTAAGGTTCAGTGTCATCTCACTATAGAAGAGCTTCTCAAAGCAAAACCTGAGCTATGGAATCATGTGAAGGATCAAGTTCCAAAACTTGATTCCAAAATGCCAAAAGCAGGCTCTAAACAAAAAGTACCAGAGATACCTCTACTAGACAAAATAGGGGACATGTGTGAGGGTGAAGAAGGTAATACTTATCTTCCAATCACCTACCAAGGTTACACAACCAAAGCAATCATAGATTCAGGTGCTGGTGTTGCCATTGCGACCACCTCCTTGTGGAAGCAATGGGGCAAACCCACATTAAGACCAACTAGAATGAAGCTTCAAATGGCCGATGGTCATTTTGAAAGACCTCTAGGATTGCTCGAAGGGATAACTCTAAGCACTTGTGGTGTAGAGTTTGAACACACCTTTGCTATATGTGACTTTGAGAAAAATAATGTCTATGAGATGATCCTAGGAAGACCCTTCCTACGACAATTGCAAATAGTACAGGATTGGGGAACCAACTCCTTGTACTTACAACACTTAGGGGGTCACCACCAAGGTCAACTTGAAGGATTACTCCTTCAGAGATGTACCACCCCTACAATGGAATTCTATCCACAAAGAGAAAGAGGATTCTATCTCTGTACATTATGAAAGTTCACCTGATCCATCATGGCTGCATGAAGATACTCATTTGTGGATGTGCAAGGTCGCAGAGGAAGAGGAAAAACGTTTAAAGGCAAAAGAAGAAGGAACTTCGCCAGGAGATAGACCAATTAAAGACCCAGCCTATACATCGATGATCTTTCCAGATGAGGAATTTGAGCCTCATGGCTGGCCAGAAATCTTAGCAACCATGGACATTGCTGTCAATGAAGAACAATGACACCTCATTGTGATGAGGAGGGTTATGATATCTCAGTGTTCATGTGTCAGCCCTTGCTAGAAGAATGTGACCCTAGTGAGGTCATAGAAGAAGAAGAGAATGATGATGATATAGAGTCCATTGTGATGGATAGTTGCTTTAACTCAGAGCAGCACTATCTAGAAGATATAGGAGTGTTCACCCAAAAAGAAGAAGAACCTCTCACAAGTATTAAAATGGTAAATTCAAAGGATGGAAGTGAGAGCAGTCAAAAGAAAAAGAAAAGAAAAGCAGTGAAACAAGAAGAGGAGGAATCATTGTTTGAAGTACCAGAAAACTTCAAGAAATATGAAGTTGACGATCGCAAAATTTTGGTACGAATGCCTAAGAGAGAGGCCATCATAGGAGAATCATATGATAATAAAGAAAAGACCAAGAAAATTGTAGTGACCATTGAAGAGAACGAAGAGAGATGCACATATATAGGAGATGACCTAAGTGCAAGAGAAGAAATGGCGCTCGTAGCTCTATTAAGGGAATATAGGGATGTGTTTGCAAGGCACTATAGAGACTTGAAAGGGGTAGATCCAAGAGTTTTCTCTCATACTATCCCCATGACCGCTGATGCCAAGCCCACCAAACAAAAGCCCTACACATATAATGATACATATGCAACCAAAATAAAAGAAGAAATTGATAGGCTGATTGAAGCTGGATTTATCTATGAGATTGAGCATACTGAATGGGTGTCCCCCATTGTAGTGGTGCCCAAGAAGAACGGGAAGTTGAGAGTGTGTATTAACCTTAAAAAAGCTAATGCCGCTACGATCATAGATAGTTATCCACTTCCAATCACGGAACACCTATTGGAGCGTGTTGCAGGCAAGGAAGTTTATAGCTTCCTTGATGGATTTTCAGGTTACAATCAAGTAGCCATTGCCCCAAAAGATCAACACAAAACAACTTTTGCTACAGAGTGGGGAATCTTTGCATTTCGTGTGATGCCATTTGGGCTCACCAATGCACCTGCAACATTCCAAAGGCTCATGTGTCATGTCTTCAAAGAGTTCTTGCAAAAGAGCTTAGAAGTGTATGTGGATGATTTATGTGCTCATTCCCAAGAAAGAAGATTTCACAGCCCTGAGCTCAGACAAATCTTCAACAAGTGTAGAGAATATCGAGTGTGTCTGAACCCAAAAAAGTGTGTGTTCATGGTGCATCAAGGTAAAATCTTAGGTCATATTGTTTCTAAGAATGGAATCTCAATAGATGAAGATAAGGTACGAGCCATAGCGGAGCTGCCAAGGCCAAGGAATGTTAAGAAGGTACAAGCCTTTATGGGCCATTGTGGATATTACCGTAGGTTTATCCACATGTACGCGATCATAGCTAGACCCCTTTATGCCTTGTTGTCTAATTTTGAGTGGAACGACGAATGTGAGAATTCTTTCAATGAACTGAAGAAATGTTTGTGCACAACACCAATACTGACCACTCCTGATTGGAATAAACCATTCCATGTCCATGTGGATGCATCCAATCACGCCATAGGATGTGTGCTAGCACAACCCACAGGAGAAGGAAACTTAGATTTGCCCATAGCATATGCTAGTAGACACCGCAGCTGAATGTAACTATACCACAACAGAGCGAGAGGGCTTAGGCATGGTATATGCTGTGAAGAAGTTTAGACACTATTTATTGGCCAACAAGTTCAAGTTTTTCACTGATCATCAAGCTTTGTTATATTTGGTCAATAAACCTTGCAAAACTGGGCGTTTAGTAAGATGGTTCCTCTTACTAATGGAATATGACTTTGAAGTTGTTGTCAGGAAAGGTAGAACCCACCTTAGGGCAGATCACCTTTCTCGCATCACTTCAGGAGAGTCACCGCAAGGAGTGTCTGATGAATTACCCGATGCTTATCTGTTCAATTTAGAAGTTGTTCCTAAATGGGCAAATAAGTTGGTACCAGTCCTAACCTTCGGCCCTGCAAATAAGAATGTGAAAACATCACAAGAAGAAATTGTAAAATCACAAAAATATCACATATTGGCAGGAAGCATGTACAAACAAGATACTGAGGGTGTATTAGCTTGTTGTGTTGAGGACGATGAACATAGTAGTTGGTTGCAACAAGCTCATGATGGATTGCTAGGAAATCATTATTCTAAACAGTGCACATTACAAAATCTGAAACGTTTAGGAGTGTATTGGCCTAGCATGGACAAAGAAATACATGAGTGGATTAAGAATTGTCCAATGTGCAGAGAGAGACCACCAGTGGAGCATTCGACCCTTTATCAAGTATCATTAATTCTAGATTGGAGTGCTCCATTGGTAGAGTTTATGAGATCGGGAAGATTACCCAAAGAGGCTAGTCTAGCAAGAAGACGAAGCATGGAGCAAGAGGCTCAAGGCTATGCCTTAGTAGGAGACAACTTATACCAAAGAGGCAAAGATGGTTACTTAAGACTATGCGTTCATGAATCAGACTATTTGAAAGTCTTAGAAACTGCTCACAACGGTGTCGCAGGTGGACACTTCGGTCCTGATAGAGTAATCAAGACCATTCTATTCTCAGGACTTTGGTGGCCCACTCTTCATATGGATGCTCATACCTATGTGAAGAAATGTGACACATGCCAACGTGCACAATATCCAGTTAGAAAAGATGAGATGCCTTTGAGGCCAATGATGGGAGGGCGTGCATTTTCAAAGTGGGGCATAGACTTCATAGGTCCTATTAACCCCCCAGCTAGAAACTCCCATGCAGAGTATATTATTGTAGCCACAGATTACCTTACAAAGTGGGTAGAAGTGAAAGCCACAACAAAGAATGATGCTCAGACTATGGCTAAGTTCTTATTCGAGAATGTGTTCACGAGATATGGGCTACCAATAGAGTTAGTGAGCGATAGAGGCACACACTTCTTGAATGAAGTCATTGAAAATCTTCTCCAAGAATTCTTGGTGATACATAAGAAGTCTGCCCCCTATCACCCACAAGCTAATGGACAAGCCGAGAGCACCAATAAGACCCTCTGTAACATATTGACAAAACTGGTAAATAATAAATGCTCTGATTGGGACAAACAACTTCATCATGCTATTTGGGCTTATCGAGTTGCCTACAAAATGGTACTCAACGCCACCCCATTTCAGATGGTCTTCGGACAGAATGCTGTCCTACCATTGGATTTCCTAATCCCAGCTTTAAAGGTAGCACAAGAGCATGAGTGGAATAGACATGAGTTGTCCTCTAGGATCTTTGATCTAGAATGCTTAGGTTAGACGAGGCTACGAGCGGCGGCAGGCATCTATGCTGCAAAGAAAAGACAAAAGGCATACTTTGATGCACACATCAAAGATAAAGGATTGAAAGAGGGAGATCTAGTGTTGGTTTATACGCTAAAGCAACATGCCCGTAAGTTGGAGAAAAGAGGATACGGACCCATGATCATTAATAGAATTTCCACTAGTGGTGCAGTTCAATTGGCCACTCTAGAAGGAGATATCTTGCCAAACTATATTAGTGGATGTAGAGTCAAGTTATACCAAGAACCTCTTACAGAGGATATGCTTACGAGACTCACCACTGCTAAGAAGCGAAAAGAAGAGGAGTTAAGGGTGAGGGAAGAAGCATAGGCAGAGGCCAGAGAGCGTATTAGGCGAAATAAGTTAAGGCGACTAGGCCTAGATGTCAACTCAAAAGCCCCAAAATATCACATGCATATGTGCCAAAAATCAGGCATAATTACTTCTCAAGTCATTGACCGACGTCCCTTTGTGACCATAGAGATAGGACAAGGAAAGGGTGCAAGGAGTGTGAAAGCATTGATTGACTCAGGTGCAGCAAGTAGTGCAGTTAGACTATCCTACTGCCAAGACTTGCAGCTGAACATCAATCCCATAGAAGCTTATCTCATAGGATTGGGAGGTGTGGAAACCCCTTGTTTGGGCGAGGTGGAACTTCCCATCTACCTTCAAGATGTTCCAATGAAAGTCAAAGTGCTCGTGTGTCAAGATGAGAATCTTACACAACCACTTGTCTTGGGTCAAGATTGGATCTATGACCATGCAATTAACTTAAACCTAAGAAGTCAAATTCTTCAAGTTTGGGTACATGAACAATGCATTAAAATAGAATTAGGGAACTGCATGCTCACAGATCATGGCACCACACACTCTCGTAGTCCCTCTAAGACTAATCTTCACGAGCAAGATGTTGTTTGTGTCAAAAGCTCTATGATCCAGACGGACTCAATCATGGAAGGACAATCGCAAAGGCAAGCAAAACCTCCTTCTTTTTCAAAGAATAAAGCATCCCCAGTAGTTCAACCTAAGAAGCAAGCACAACAATTCAAGACAACTGCTATAGCAAATAGAAAGACACCATTCAACAAGAAAGAAGTTCCGGGCATGACGCAGATCTGGGTACGCAAAGGAGAGCAACCTCCAACCTTGCCCTCACAAACCCCATCCAGGCAATCCAACCAGGCTAGACGACGAAGAAAGAAGCTCGGACAAGCTCAACCACAAGATTTTCGACAACTTTGGGTGCCTAAGAAATTAGTTGCAGCTCAACAAGGGCGATTACACATGTGGGTACCCAGGAAGCTCTTATGTCCGTAACAACCTATGCTCTCCCATACGCGAAAAGTCTCAACAAAGAAGCCAAGGCGAGGCAAAGGTCAAAACCAAACACCAAGAACAAAGGTGAACCAACTAACCTCTCCAACGCGAGTCAGGCGACCAGCCACAAAGCTATGGGTTCGAAAACCAAAAGCATTAGCGGCCCCTACAAAACCAAAGCGCCAACCACAAGGGACACCACAGTCAAGAAACCAACCAAGGATGAATAGGCCAAAGGTGCTCACTACACAGTCGCAGATCATTCTGAAATGGATCCCCATAAGGAGGATGGATCATTTGTCATCTCGAGATCAAATGGATACCTCCACGACAGATGGCATCAACATCCGCAAATAACATCGAAAGCCTTGACGAGGGACAACCATGTGCTCCTTGCACAACCCAGGCTCTTGCACCATTCAGGTCATGCATTTCCAAAGTATGCATTAATATAGGGCCACATTACATGGCCGTGCATAGACACATTTGAGAGTCCCATGCACAAGAGCACATTGACATATGTCAACTATTTTTTTTTATACTAATATCTGTCTTCTTGTTTGGTGACATTGTTCCTCAAAAAAAAAAGAAAAAAGAAAAAAAAAGAGGGAGTGGAAGCACTTGTTCCCAGGTTTGTCTCATGAAACATGAATGAGTCATGCTTAGTTGAAGGTGGAACCATTGATTACTGGGCAGTTATCAACTTTTGATACAAATGTGTCTCGGCTAGCAGATGATATAATTGCTCCCTTATCTGGTAGATGTCAAGAACTTGGCATGAACATGGCATCCACAACTATGGTTTCCTCTTACCATGGTAGGAGTAAAGAGCTTGAAGGTCCCCAACTTGAGTGATGCTTAACTATTGCATGTACGAGGGCATCCAGGGAGATATGTGCACAGGGTAGTTCTGGTACCCTGCAAATCTTTGTATGTATACTGGATGAGAAGACTCCTGCTTATGAAGAGACAGGATCAGCCATTCAAAAGATCTCATCAGTGGACCATCAAGACGGACATTCATCAACAATGTTCCCTCCCAAAGGCCAAGTGTACAACACGAAGAGATGAACATTGATCGACCTTCCCCATGGTACGTATCTTTACTTTGGAAACATCATAACCATGATGGCTTAGGAAACCTCTTCGTCGACATACCCTTGAGCACTTAGCTCAAGAACCCCAATTTTTGCACCATACTTCTTTCGATGCATTTTCCAAGTAAGCATGCATATGGCTACATTACAAGGCCGTGCACAAGGCACATATTTTCCTCAACCCATGCACGAACACACTTACCCATCATCCACTATGGGTTATGAGTACTCAGCATGACTACTATGAACATCAACTTTGGAAGATCTAGAGGACATCAACGGAGACTCACAACAACACAGTCATGCTGGAATCCAACGAAGAAGTACATACCAAGGCACTACAACTTGCAAAAGCTCGCAGTGACAGATGAAGAACTGGACAACCAACCCTGCCACATCTGGGAGCCAGACGACTTTTGTGAAAGGACACTCCCTCTCAAAGCACTACTTGGAACAACCACTACAACAAGGGTCTGTCAGGGACGACAGACTCGAGAGGGGGGGGAGTGTTGGAACTCAAGGTCAAGTACAAGCATGGAAGCACATAAGAAAGGTGGACACACACAAGAAGAAGGAGCAAGTAGGGAGCTCCAAGAAGTACATGTCAAATTTTTAGAAGAAACCCCTATAAAAATAGTGATTTTCATCACTAAAAACCATTGTAAATACCATTTTCTATTTTTGTAACTCCATTTTGTTCAAGCCGAGGAGTCATCGAGCTTGAGGAGTATTAGAAGTATCATCCTACCAATTTTCATAATTTTTAGACTTCGTTTGAGCCCTCAAATAAGCCCTGGAGCCTAATTTTTAACTAGGCCGGACACTAGGTCTGGACAGGGCCAAAACTAGTCCAAAAACTATAAAAAGAGCTAGAGAGCTCATTTTTGAGGTTAGCTTGTTAGAGAATAGAGCTTTTGTAAGAGAACTCTTTTGCAATCAAAGCTTTCCATTGTTCCTCTCTTTGATCTTACTTTGTGTGCGTGTGTGTGTATGTGTGTGCATGTTTGTGTGCTTTCACTCATGCACTTGTGCCTTCACTTGCTCGTGGTCTTCATACCAGTCCTCACGTCTCCGTGGATTGACAAGTAAAGGAGGTGGTGCTTATGCTTGAGCTACACCAAGTGTCAGTTCTTACTGGCTAGTCATATGTGCTAGTCTTTGAGAATGAAGATATGGTGTTCCAAGCCCTCAATGTCAGAACCTGGCAACTTGGGCGGGCAACCCTGTGCCTATTCAGATGCTCGCTCAATTTTATTCTCGATAAATAGAAATCTCTCCACTACCCTCTCTGGGTGGAGCTCACTAACCCGCCGTACTTCTTGTACAACTTCGTGTGGGACATCATATCTCCAATCAGCAAGCCATTGGCATCATGCAAGGATGTTGGTGATCTCATTTATGAAGGTCTGAGGCACTCTTTCAATGCTCGATGGCACCCTCAAATTTATGTTGAGCTTGACCTCAACACACCACTTCCATCAAAGATCAAAGTGGACCTGAGCGAAGGGGATGTTTGGGAACAAGATGTTAATTACAAAAACCTACCTAACATGTGTTTTTGTTGTGGCCAACAAGGACACAGGATTAAATATTGCCCACTGAGACAAAAAAGCAAACAAAAACAAGAAGCATCCAAAAAAACTCAAGACAACAATGGGACACTGAATCGCCTGGTGAACAAAGAGGAAGTTAAGGGCTCCCAAAACCTAGAAACTGACTCAGATGGGTTCATGAAATTCAAAAGAAGAAGGAAAAGAAGTCCTAGGGTGACTTTTGAGAGGAACTGAAATCGATCAGGAGGGCTACACTACAAGCAAAGAAGATGGCATTACCACTAGTAATGAAGACAATATGGACAGTGAAAGCTCCATCATTGGATCGACTATTCTAGAAATGGTTTCCTGTTCATTCCAACAAGAGGCCTCTCGCAAGGGAAAACAACATATTGAGTTACCCTGGAAAAGCCCCCACAAGAACAAATTACTAAGTCGGGACCCCCTCCCTACGAAAAAGAAAGATGAATCTAAGAGGAGAAAGGATAAGGCCCCTTCCCTCAAAGAGGGTAACTTACGGCAATGTCCGGTGGGATAGTAATTGGTATAAATCAATTCTGGTTTGAAAATTTTGAGAACTCCTTTGAAGATCATAGCCATCGATGGATTGCCGTTTCCTTTGGTGCCCCCTTTCGATTCACGTTAGTTTCTATGTACGCCCCAAATGGGGAGGTCGAGAGGCTGGGCACCCGGGCCTCCTTGGACTTGCTTTCCCACAAGGTGCTGATTTGCAAAGAATTCAATATGGTGGAGGACCCTACAGATAGATGGAACAACAAGGGCCAGGTCATCAACAGTCGTGAGAAAGAAACTTAGAACAAAAACAAACTACACTTGGAACTGGTCGAATTCAAAGATTTGAATGGCTTTCGTGGTCAAATCTCCAAGTAGGTGAAGACTTGCAGAAAGCTAGACTGGATAGAAGCTACATTGCTCAGAGCATTATTCATCAGTGGGTCCATCCTTCCCTCTCGCAATGCACTGGTCTCGCCATCTCTGATCACTACCCGATCATTATCTCATTCCAACCTCTCACCAAAACCCGTAAGGCTCCTTGGTTTCATGCCTACTCGACTTCTTTCTCTCTCCTCTCTATCCATCAAGAAATTGCTGAAGTGTGGAAGGAGGCATTCACCACCTGTTCTTCCCTAGCCAAGAGCTAGAGATGTGCAGTCAAAAAGGCATGGCAGATCATGATAAGAACCAAGAAGATGCTCAAGACTGTTTGACATGGATGTAGAGAAGCTCTATATCATAGGCTTTGGAGACTTGAGGAGGAAGTGAACAAAGGAAAAGCTCAATCCCATATCTACAAAGAATCAGGGTGCTGCTGAGATACGAAGAAGAAATACAAAGGAAAAATTTGCAAATATTCTTTAAGGAGTGCTGGGTGGGCAAAGCTGACAAGCCCACCAAAGAGATATGCAACATTCTTAAAAGGAAACAAAATAGAGAATCGATCCCGTTATTGCTAAAATCAAATGGTGATGTATGCAATACAGAAGAAGAAAATATCACAATCATTGAAGAACATTTTACGAGACTCTTGGGGATCTTGACTTCCCTCTCCCCTCATAGACAGGACTGCATGGAGGCCATCTCTAGGGTATCCTCTCATAGGATCCCACACAACCTTCAATCCCTACTTGATGCCCCTATCTCGAAAAAATAAATAATTGAAGTCATTGATGCCCTTCCCAGTGGGAAAAGCCTGGGGTAGATGGGCTCACTAATGAGTTCTTTAACTCCTTCAGGTTGGTGATGGCCACTCCTCTTCGTTTGGTCTGGCAAGAGTCGCTCAAGTTTGGTGTGCTTTCGACTTGTCGCAACAATGGCATCATCAAGTTAATCCACAAAAAGGGCAAAAGAACAGAATTGAGAACCGTTGTCTGATTACGATGCTTCAAATGAGATATAAGATCATTGCTAAAGCCATAGCCAACAGAATTTTTGACCATCTGAGAGTTTGGCTAAGCAAGGACCAAAAAGGTTTCATCAAAGGCAGGTCAATATTGGAAGCCATAATTGATATTTGGGAAGGTCTCGACTTTAGGGATGAGTCAAGACAAGTTGCGGTTTTCCTCAAGATCAACTTTGACAAAGCTTACAATAGGCTAGAATGGGACTATATTTTGCAATCACTTAAAGATCTCAGTTGTAACCAAAAATTCACCAAGATGATCTTGACCCTATTGAGAAACACATCGACTCAAATTGATGTTAATGGACATCTTTCAAAGGTGATCAAATTAGAATGATCGATTAGACAAGGGTGCCCGTTGGCTCCCCTTCTCTTTGCCATCACCATGGAAGAGCTTAGCCAATTGATGGAACAATAGATGGAATTTTGTAATATCAAAGGCCTCTTGTTGCCCCATAACCATGGCCAAATCACCACGAGACTTTTTGATGATGATATGAATGTGTTTATCCACAATGACTATACCAGCCTGGAGACATTTTGGAGGTGCCTGGATACTTTTTACAAAGCCTCTGGATCCAAAATCAACCACTCAAAGACTGCTTTCATAGCTATTTTTGGGATCCAACCTGACCTTCTCTTTGGACATGGCTGTCAAAACATTCCTCCAGGCCAAATTTTCCAGCTTCTTGGGATTCCCTTGGGCTTTGGTATCTCGTTGGAGCAATAGTGGAACTGGGTCCCGGTTAGACTCGAAAGCAAGCTCAACTATTGGAGAGGTATGCAAATCAATCTCACAGCGTAATGTTTATTAACACGTTCCTCATTTTGTCGACCATCTACTTCCTCTCTTGTTGGAGACCAAAAGAGCAGGGGCTGTCCAAACTAGAAAGCATTTGCAAAAACTTCCTTTCGATGGGAGACCACAACAGGAGGGGGTGCCTAAAATCAAATGGTCCATCTGCACTAGCTGAAGGGATAGTGGGGGCCTTGGTATTCTGGACATTGGGTGCATGGCTAACAAACTTGCAGAAAAATGGATGATTAAGGCGTGGTGCAACGGGGAGACTTCGTGGGCCAAATTGATCTTCAGAAACAAGAATGCATTGACTTTCGTGGGATTCCCAAATTGGAAGAATCTTGACCCTCTAACCCTTTTGTTTTCCCCGATCCCAGTTTTCCTGAAAGGCTCGAATCTGGTGTGCTCCCTATGGAAGAGTTGGAATAAAGTCAAAAGCTTTATAAGAATCAGTGAAGATTGGAAGTGGGTAGCTGGTATCAGATAGAATGACTCTATCTGGTTTTTGATCCATGGCATCAGAAACATGGAATCTTGGAACATTCGAAGTGCCAAGAGGCTCTGGAAAAGGGCTTCAAAAAATGGAAACATCTCTGGAAACAAGACCCCACATGACTCGCCGTGCCCGCAAGGTCTCATATGGCATAATGGTAATTGCCTAACAAAAATCCCGAATATCAAAGGAAACATTGATTATCAGGTCAACCTCAACAAGAAGTGGTGCCTGTCATGGAAGCGGCTATGGTGGGATATGAAGTTCATGGCTATCTGGCACCCTCTCATAGAAAACAAAAAGTTTTTCCTCTTATGGCAAATTCTCTATCGGGGAATATGGACCAACCTAAAGGCTAGCAAAATTTGTGGGGCATCTCTCTGGTGCAAGCACTGTTGTCGGTCCATTGAAGATGTTGGTCACATCTTCTTTACTTGTCCCAACTCCAACAAGCTCTGACAGATTGTCGGAAAGAAAATTAGACTTCAGAAGCATATTAGCTCGAAATAAGCTCTACTGGGAGAAGCGATCGACTGCTTATCGACTCTCTAGAATGCCATCAGAGGGGAGATCCTCTAGAAGATCTAGTGGGAAAGATGTGCTTACAACTTTGGTGACTCTCCCAAAGAGTGGTCGATTGAGAAATCACTATTCCTCCTCGATAAAAGAATTCCCAACTCTAAGAAATCCCCCCCTTTCAGGCATCATAAAGTGCTCCTTCTGATCAACAACAAGCTTAAACCCAAGTGGACCCCACATGAGGGTGAGGAGAGGGTGACTAACCTTCTTTGTAATGCCATCTAAACTCTGTAAGATCTACCCATGCTCTATGGGACTTGGGGGATCCCGTGGGCACTAGTCCCCTTCACTTGTACTTTTCTTTTCCTTTTATTTAATACAAGTCTGAGAGAGTAGGCTAAGGCCGAACTTCCTTTATATAAAAAAAAAATATCGCCTGTGATGTGTACCACGTTCTAGCTTGGGGGCTATGAATCTCAATAAAAATAGAACTACCAAAGGGGGTATTTTCAAGGTTGTGTTTTTGCTTTTGTTCTATTGGCTGTTGCCTACCACTTGCACGTACTTGGAGAAGCTCTCAATGTTCACAATGGGCTCAACTATAGGGCTGGTCTTGCCTAGTGGGAAGGCTTACAAGGGGCCAATTAGAATCTGAAGGCCAAACATATGTGTGAGGTTAGTTCTCGGCCAATATCTTATTTAGGTTTGAAGGAAGGCTACTAGAGACTTGTCGGCATGGAGCTTACTATTGCAATAATGCACCTTGATCCTCTCCGTCTTGAAGGAATCCTAGACTAGTCCCCAGAAAATCAATGAATCCATTATTCAACATGTTACAAGATGGAAGGACTAATCACAATTGGGAACACCTGGTATCATATGATTGTTGAAAGTTTGGTTGTTCTGAATATGAATTATTTGCAAGCTACCATAGTGACTATTGATAGTTGATAACTTGCTTGCCTATTTCTTCCAAATGTTTTCTTGTGCTTTTTATGGATTCACTTGTGTTTGGTGCAAAAAATAGACATGCATCATAAGGTTTGGATTTTTGTGACTGCCCTCTATGGGGATTGTGCCCAAAACTCCACACCCACACTCAAGAATATGAAGATCTTCATGTCAAACTATGTTGATTTGGTGACCCTCCCTAGGGGATTGTGCCCCAAATCAAACATCCCTACTTGGGGATTTACTTGGATACATGTTCATTGTTTCCCTCTTTGCTTACCTTTTCAATGATAACACTCCATCTATTTTGCATGAGAAAATTTTAGGTTTTTGAGCCTTCACACTGCATTCATCTTAACCTTGAAGAGCACATGGGGAAAAGACCTTAGATTATAAAAATAAAAGCTCATTTTTGGGAGGGGGAGCTTTCAGTTCATGGTGAGCTCCATGTACATATCTTTTAGAAATGAAGGAATAACTCTTTTACTCTTAGACTATGTGCATTTGTGTATTTTGTCTTTGAGTGTGAGAGTGAGGTGTGTGTGCATGCTTATCTCTCTTTGTGTGTGAGTAGAATATGTTGCATTTCTTGTATTTTTCATTTGTGGAAAAGGATCCTTGATGACCTTCCTCTCCATGTTCTCAAGAGTTTGTGGCATAGCTTGGAGATGATGGCCAATGTCTTGAGCATGACGGAGGGTTGGTTGGATAAAAGGAGACTCTTTCTTGAGCTTTCCTATTGCTTCCATGCAAGGTGGTGTGGGTCTTGGCTCCCCTTGGGTATACTACATGTGTTGGGTTGTAGGGTGTACACACATTTTTTGTTATGCATATGAACTCTCCTTTGCTCATGAAAATACCCTTTTATGTATATTTGAGGCTTGCACATGAGAACACCATCTCTAGATCCTTTCTTATAATTCTCCAATATTATGGCTTGAAATCTTGCAAATAAACCCTCTTTTCATAATTTCAAGAAACTAGGAGAACCCTCGTAGGAAAATTTCTCCACATATATGTCTTTGGGATATGTTTGTTAAAGAGAACATTTGCCAAGGTCCCCTTAGGATATGTTAGTTAGGCACATGTGCATGTTTTGACTAGTCTTTGGAGCACATGGGGAAAAGAGCTTAGCTTATAAAAAGAGAAAGCTCATTTTTGGAAGGGGAAGATTTCGGTTCACTGTGAGCTCCATATACATATCTTTTATAAATGAAGGAAGAACTCTTTTACTCTTTTTCATTTGTGTATTTTGTCTGTGAGTGCGAGAGTGAGGTGTGTTTGCATGCTTGTCTCTCTTTGTGTGTGAGTAGAATGTGTTGCATTTCTTGTATTTTCTATTTGTGGACAAGTATCCTTGATGACCTTCGTCTCCATGTTCTCAAGGGTTTGTGGCATAGCCTGGAGTTGATGGCCGATGGCTTGAGCATGATGGAGGGTTGGTTGGATGAAAGGAGAGTCTTTCTTGAGCTTTCCTATTGCTTCCATGCAAGGTGGTGTGGGTCTTGGCTCCCCTTGGGTATACTACATGTGTTGGGTTGTAGGGTGTGCACACATTTTCTCTTGTGCATATGAAATCTCCTTTGCTCATGAAAATACCCTTTTATATATATTTGAGGCTTGCACATGAGAACACCCTCTCCAAACCCTTTCGTATAATTCTCTAATACTCTGGCTTAAAATCTTTCAAATAAACCCTCTTTTGGTAATTTCAAGGAACTAGGAGAACTCTTCTAGGGAAATTCCCATGCATATATGTCTTTGGGATATGTTTGTTAGAGACAACATTTGCCAAGGTCCCCTTAGGATATGTTAGTTAGGCACATGTGCATGTTTTGACTAGTCTTCGGAGCACATGGGGAAAAGGGCTTAGCTTATAAAAAGAGAAGCTCATTTTTGGGAGGAGAAGCTTTCGGTTCATGATGAGCTCCATATACATATCTTTTAGAAATGAAGGAAGAACTCTTTTACTCTTAGACTATGTGCATTTGTGTATCTTGTCTTTGAGTGTGAGAGTGAGGTGTGCATGCATGCTTGTCTCTCTTTGTGTGTGAGTAGAATGTGTTGCATTTCTTGTATTTTTCATTTGTGGACAAGGATCCTTGATGACCTTCGTCTCCATGTTCTCAAGGGTTTGTGGCATAGCTTGGAGCTAATGGCCAATGGTTTGAGCATGATGGAGGGTTGGTTGGATGAAAGGAGAGTCTTTGTTGAGCTTTGCTATTGCTTCCATGCAAGGTGGTGTGGATATTGGCTCCCCTAGGCTATACTACAACAACAATATGTATATGTATATGTATATCTATATATACATGTATATGCATAAGTATATGTGTATGTATATTTATATGTATATGTATATGTATGTGTATATGTATGTGTATATGTATACGTATATGTGTATATGCATATGTATATTGTAGCTCAGTGATGAGTAGCACCTCCTTTAATGTCAATCCGGGAAGACATGAGGATGGTATGAAGACCTCGAGCAAGTGAAGGCACAAATGTGTGAGTGAGAAGCACACTAACATGCACACACATACACACATATGCACACACACGGCAAGGACAAAGAAAGTAAGACAATGGAATCACTTCAATTGCAACAAAATTCTCATACAAGCTCAAAACTACAAGAAGCTAGCCCAAAAATGAGCTCTCTAGCTCTATTTATAGTTTTTGACTAGCTTTGGCCCTGTCCAGACCTAGTGTCCGGCCTAGTTAAAAATTAGGTTCCAAGGCTTATTTGAGGGCTCAAACGAGATTTAAAAATTATGAAAATTGGCAGGCAAATACTTCTAAGGTCCCCAAGCTCAAGGACTCCTCGGCTTGTACAAAATGGAGCTATAAAAAGGTGAAACAATATTTACAAGGGTTTTTAGTGATGAGAATCACTTTTAACATGGTGTAAGGTTTGGAAAAATTTAATGGGTTGCCTTAGTGCTAGATCTACATGTATGCTCGTACTTGCTTCATCTGCCGACACTCTCCCCCCCCCTAGGGTCTGTCGCCTCTGACAGACCTTTGCTCTGCGGTTTGGTCAATGTAGTTTTGGAGAATGTCGGTTGCCAAGTCATGTTCTTTGATCCGTAGCCCTCTGATCAGGTCTCTCTGAAGGGCATCCCAATTGACTGGTCCCGGTATGTCCGGTTGTGGCGTTGTGTAGAGCTCTGACTGCATCCTTTGTTCGCATGCGAAGAGTTGTAGCAAATGAGTGGGCCGTGGCGCGAACACCTCTGAGTGTGCCTCCCAGAACCCCGTGGTGAACATATCATCAAAAGTTTGCTTGTAGCAGGCAGGGAGATATCTGATTCGTGCGTGCCATGCATAAGCAACTCGTATGCTCGGGGTTGTGCTCATATCATATAGTAGGTCATAATTACCATTAATGAACCCGGGAATCGGAGGCTGAATGTGACATACATTGCGGAAGGTTTTGAGCACTACGTGCATCATATCCAATATTTTGAGCATCATCTGGGCAGCTACGTCTGGCATGGGGTGGAGGCGTGGAAGCCAATGTCTGATAGTAGCCATCATATATGCTACTGTAGGTGTGCCTGTTGGGGGTGCAATGGAGGGATAATTTAGCCATTGTTTACAATTTGCATTGTTCTGAACCTTGATGGCGAATGCTTTCCATGATCTCCTTCTTTGAACTGGCCCAAAGCAAGGGTTATATTTCAAATGCATGGGAGCATGGTCCCATGTCCATAGCATCTCCGGATAGGTTTCCAGTAATTTCTGCCTCTAGATGGGTTGGAATATGGCCCCCTTTTTGGCTGCCTCTGGGATATCCTCTGGTTCAAACTGAGTTGCGAAGGTGGGGTATTTGTTGGTGAGGCATTTGATTTCAGCATTATAGTCAGCCAGCAGTACAAAATATGGTTTATACTGTAACTCTGAACTAGTTATCAGTCTTCTAGGGGCCAGATGTCTGAAGTATTCTGATTGAAGTATGGTTTCTTCAATGGTCTTCATGGCCAACATCTGGTTGGAGATACGTTCTTCATGAGTCCGCCCCATTTCTTCTACCTGTTTCATCCATGCCAAAGGGGGCTCTTCATAAGTCTCCTGTCCCTCTTCCGTGATTCTGCCTCCTGGAAGAGGTTGTGGCTCATAATTATCTTCAAATGTTTCTTCCACCGGAATGAGAATGGTCTCCTCTTCGTTTGGCTGATCAGGTGGAGAGGGGGGTCGTTCATATTGTAACAGCTTAATCTTTAATTCCGCCACCTGCTGTCGTAGCTCAAGTACCTCATTGGTCATTGATGATTCAGGCTCTGGTGAAGTTGCAGCATTGACCATCTCTTTAGCTGTTGGTGGTTGTGGTGTATGCACTTGGGATCTTTGTAGGTCCTTTACCTGGTCTACTAACTGGTCGTGTGCCTCCAAGAGGGTAGCATATTCTTCTAACGCCTGCTGAATGTGTGCTGAGGGAATAGCCATGAATTTGGCGGGGTCTATAGGTGCTCCTGGGGTATTTTCCATGGCTGCTTCTAGTTTCTCTTGGTTTTGTTGCTGTAGCCTTCTGTTTTCTTCTTGAGCCGCTGCTAAGTGGCGATGAAGTAGAGTCATGTTTCTTTGTAGTCTAGCATTGCGTCCCAATTGATCTCTGAGTTGTTCCTCCATAGCCTTACCTGTCTCCATATACTTGGCTTCCATCTCTGCATTCGATTGTTGGAGGACAGTCACTTCGTGTTGTAATGCTATATTACTTAGCTCCAAGGCATTGAAACGTGCCTGGAGTTGAGCCGAGAGGTTGCATAGCTCTGTGTTATTTTCTTCCAGTAACTTATATTCTTGCTTAAGTAGAGTGGCCGCTTCAAACATGGTGTCTAGTGCATTACTAAATGATGTGGATGCAGGGGTAGAGGTGGAAAATGCAAAGGGTCGGGAAATGGGGAAGGGAAAAGTGGATGATGTGCCTATGAGTGAAGTGAAATGTGATGATGTTGGAACAACCGTGGTGGTGGGTGCTCCTGTGGGTGGTGAAATGTCCATGGGCTCGGACGTGACAGTGTGTGGAGTGTGAATTGTGAACACGGGAATGGTAGGTGGTGTGTTAGTGGTGGCCGTGAATGTGGGGGAGTTGGGTTGGGGAAGGGACTTTTTATTATAATTCTCAACTTGTATGCTGCTTCAATGTGTAGACTAGGACTAGGTCTCCTGCTTTCAAGCCTTTATCCTTCACATGTGTATCAAAATATGCCTTTTGCCTCTTCTTCGCTGCATAGATTCCTGCTGCAGCTCTCAATCGTGTCTCACCTAGACGTTCAAGATCAAAGATTCGAGAGGAGAGTTCATGGCCTGTCCAGACATGCTCTTGTGCTACCTTCTGACCGAACACCATCTAAAAGGGTGTGGCTTGGAGTACCGTTTTATAGGCCACTCGGTATGCCCAAACAACATGGTGTAGCTGTTTGTCCCAATCAGAGCGTTTATTGTTCACTAATTTCGTCAGTACATTGCATAAGATCTTATTTGTGCTCTCAGCCTGGCCATTAGCTTGGGGGTGATAGGGGGCAGACTTCTTATGTACTACAAAGAATTCTTGGAGCAGATTTTCAATAACTTCATTCAAGAAGTGAGTGCCTCTATCACTGACTAGCTCTATAGGTAATCCATACCTGGTGAACACATTCTCAAACAAGAACTTAGCTGTTGTTTGTGCATCGTTCTTTGTTGTGGCTTTTACCTCTACCCACTTAGTTAGATAGTCAGTGGCCACAATGATATACTCAGCATGTGAACCCTTAGCTAGGGGATTAATAGGACCTACAAAGTCTATTCCCCATTTAGAGAATGCACGTCCACCCATCATAGGTTTCAGTGGCATCTCATCTTTGTGTATAGGATACTGAGTTCTCTGACACACATCACACCGTTTCACATAGGTATGAGCATCCATGTGAAGGGTCGGCCACCAGAAGCCCGCAAATAGTATTGCCTTGATCACCCGATCTGGTCCAAAGTGTCCTCCTGCTACGCCTTGGTGAGCAGTTTCCAAGATCTTTAGATATTCACTCTCATGAACACAGAGTCTCAGGTAACCATCTTTTCCACGCTTGTATAGATTATCACCAATGAGTGAGTAATCTAGGGCTTCTTGTTCTAGAATTCTTTGCCTCGTCATAGTCATGTCTGGAGGAAATGTTTTTGTCCTCAGGAAGGATACTAGGGGTTCGCTCCAATCTGGCACTATGGACACTTGATAAAGAGTGGCATGTTCCACAGGGGGTTTAGTGCAGCAGATTGGGCATTCCTTGCACCACTTCTGGACATCAGCTTCCATAGTCGGCCAATGCACTCCTAGTCTCCTCAGGGTCTGTAGGGTTTGTTGTTTTGAGTAGTGTTGCTCTAATGCACCTACATGTGCTAATTGCAACCACTTAGCGTACTCGTCCTCTTCCACACAACAAGCCAAGATCCCTTGATCTGTGTGCTTGTACATACTTCCTGCCATGATGTGGTACTTTTGGGCTTTTACTGCCTCTCTATCCTGTGTGGCTATTATTGGGTGGTTAGGCCCGTATGTCAATACTGGCACTAATGGCTTAGCCCACTGTGGCACCACTTCCAAATTAAACAAGTAAGCATCAGGTAAGTCATCTGATACTCCTTGTGGGGCCTCTCCAGATGTGAGCCTAGAGAGATGGTCTGCTCTCAAATGAGTCCTGCCTTTCCTCACTACTACCTCAAAGTCATATTCCATTAGTAAGAGAAACCATCTTACTAATCTGCCTGTATTACACGGCTTGTTTACCAGGTACAGTAGAGCTTGGTGATCAGTAAAAAATTTGAACTTATTTGCAAGCAAATAGTGTCTAAACTTTTTAACCACGTACACCATGCCTAATCCTTCTCGTTCGGTGGTTGTATAGTTCCGTTCAGCAGCATTCAATTGCCTACTGGCATAGGCAATAGGGAGATCCATATTACCTTCACCCGTAGGTTGTGCAAGTACACATCCAATAGCATAATTGGAGGCATCCACATGAACATGGAATGGGTTGTTCCAATCTGGTGTGGTCAAGATTGGTGCTGAACATAATCTTCGTTTAAGCTCCTGGAAGGAATTCTCACATTCATCAGTCCACTCAAAGTTAGTCAGAAGTCCGTACATGGGCTTTGCAATGACAACATACATGTGAATGAACTAGCAGTAGTAACCACAATGCCCCATGAAAGCCTGTACTTCCTTGACGTTCTTTGGCCTAGGTAGTTCTGCGATGGCTCTCACTTTCTCTTCGTCAGTGGATATGTCGTTCTTAGACACTATGTCCTAGAATTTTGCCTTGCCTGACCATGAAAACACACTTTTCTGGGTTCAGGCAGACTTGATATTCTCTGCATTTATCAAAGATCTGTCTGAGTTCAGGTATATGGGTCTGTCTAATGTTGGAATGAGCGCAAAGATCATCAACATAGACTTCCAAATTCTTCCTCAAGAACTCTTTAAATACGTGACACATCAATCTTTGAAAGGTAGCAGGTGCATTAGTAAGCCCAAATGGCATTACCCGAAAGGCAAATATGCCCCACTCCGTGGCAAAAGCCGTCTTATGCTGATCCTCTAGAGCAATGGCTACTTGATTGTAGCCCGAAAACCCATCTAGGAAGCTGTACACTTCCTTGCCTGCTACCCTTTCTAATAGATGCTCAGTGATAGGAAGCAGATAATTATCTTTGATAGTGGCTGCGTTAACCTTCTTCAAGTTAATGCATACTCGTAATTTGTCGTTCTTCTTGGGCACCACTACAATGGGGGATACCCATTCAGTGTGCTCAATTTCAAAGATAAACCCGGCTTCCACCAAGTGGTCTATCTCCTCTTTAATCTTGGGGGCGTAGTTGTCATTGTATGTGTAGGGCTTCTGCTTAGAGGGTCTGGCATCTGAGGTCATGGGGATTGTGTGTGAGCATATGTCTTGGTCAACACCCTTCAGATTCTTGTAGCTCCAAGCGAATACATCTCTGTATCCTCTTAGCAAGGCTATCAATTCATGCTCTTCGTCTTCCGTCAGGTCATGGCCTATGTACGTGCATCTCTCCTCTCCTTCTTCCACAACTACCACAATTTTCTTGGTGGTTTCTTTGTTATCATAGGCCTCCCCTGATTGCGCCTCCCGTTTAGGCATTCTGATCATGACTCTCCTATCATCTATCTCATACTTCTTAAAATTTTTCGGAACCCCAAACAAAGATTCTTCCTCTTCTGGTGTGACTTCTCTCTTCTTTCTTTTCTTTCCTTCCTCCTTCAGGGTCACATGTGTGGCTAGCCTTACATCATTTGTAAGCTCTCCATGCCTCTGGGGTTGAAATTCTACTTCATAGAAGTATTCTTCATCTGATGCAAAGGGTGGGTCCATAATGATTGACTCTAGATCGGAGTCACTTGCATCCTCAAATGCATCAGGGCTAGGTTCACACTCTTCTAACACCGCCTCTCCCATGATTGGCTCTATGGAGAAGATTGAAATGTCATAGCCATCTTCATCACAGTGAGGTGTCCATTGTTCTTCATTGATGGCTACATCCATTGTTGCTAGGATTTCTGCCCAGCCGTGGGGTTCAAATTCCTCGTCAGGAAAGACTATAGGTGCATAGGCTGGGTCTTGAATTGATCTATGTGTTTCTTTTGCACCTACCTCTCTGGCTTTTTCTCTTTTCTCTTCTTCTACTGCCACTTTGCACATCCATAAGTGGGTGTCTTCATGCATCCATGAGGATCCTGATCCTATGGAATGCACAGATTCCGTATCATCTTTGGCTCTATGGATGGGATTCCATTGGATAGGAGGGACATCTATATGAGAGTAATCTTTGAGATTCACTTTGGTTGTAACACCTAAGTGTTGCAGGTACAAGGAGTTGGTTCCCCAGTCCTCTACCACTTGCAACTGTCGCATAAATGGTCTTCCCAAGATCATTTCATAGGCATGATTTTTGCTAAAATCACATATAGCAAATGTATGTTCGAACTCAACACCACATATAGTGAGAGTTATGCCTTCTAGCAATCCCAAGGGCCTCTCAATATGGCCATCGGCCATCTGCAATTTCATTCTCATTGGTCGGAGTGCTGGCTTGCCCCAACGCTTCCAGAGGGAAGTTGTAGCAATTGCAACTCCTGCACCTGAGTCCAAATTTGCCTTGGTTGTGTATCCCTGATGGGTAACTAGGAGATAGGTATTTCCTTCTTCTCCTTCACTCATGTCTCCTATCTTATCCAATGGTATTTCAGGCACTGTTCTATGAGATCCTACCCGGGAACGCGATTTCGCTATGTCTGGCACTTGCTTGGCTACGTGTTTCCACACTTCTGGCTTAACTTTGAGTAGCTCTTCTAAAGTGAGATTGCACTGCACCTTAGTGTTCTTTACTACCTCTGTATTCCTAGGTATGATTGAATCTTCGTTTCTTATCATGACTGTGGGCGCTCTCAGGCAAGTAGACTTGGTTTCCCATGGGCCAGTGAAATGGGGTAATTCTTGTAGGGAGTTAGACTCGAAGTCTAACCTCTCTTGGTTTTGTGCACTCTCCTGCTCTCCATAAATGGAAGGAATATCTTGAGGGAATTGATCATGTGTGTCATCCACAAGTTCAATGGGAGGAGGGGCTTCACTTTCATTAGCCCATTTGTCTTCTTGAATCTCTCGTAGGAATTCTGGAGTGAACCTATTCATAGAAGAGGAGGTGTCTAGTTTAGTGGAATTAGGCACATAAGCTTCCTGTGGGGGATGGCTTATGTTTTTGCTTGCCTCATCTCTTTCTCGATTTTTTTCTTCCTTGGCAGATCTTGCAATTATGCTCTCTAACTTCTCTAGGAGTCCATCCAAGTGCAATTGTGTCTTAGCTGAGCCTGAGTGGTTGAAAAGGCGACTGGCTTCAAACATGGTCTGAGCCAATGCGACCATTTTCGCACACAGCTTGGTTCTCTCTATCTCTAGGTCAGCTCTAGGGTAGCACTTGTCATGATCCGCCACATTTGGCCCTTCTTGAATTCTGGCCTGATATGCTTTAAGCCTCATATCTAGATCTTCAGGAGTGGGATCGGCTAGGACTGATCCTACTCTGGGTGGTGGGTGGGTCAAGGGTGGTGTATTGAAAGGTTGGGGAATGGAAGAAGATGGATTGGCGGGTAAAGGGAAAGGTGGTGGATGGGTGGTGTGAGAGTGGTTTTGAGATGCGAGTTCACTTATCTTTGCTTTGGTTTCTCTCAAGCTTGCTTCAAGTTCACTCATTTTCTGTGACCATTGTCTTTTCATTCTCTCCCGGCTATCTCTCCATGCTCTTGTCCTTTTCTTGGTTATACTCTCTGTCTCACTAACCTCAACACTCTTTTCCTGCCCTACTCCTTGAGTTTGCTGCAAGGCTTGGGCTCTAGTGACCACATGCACTGGGGCTTTGGAAGTTATACTTCCCGTAGAGTCTACCACTAACCCAATGACGTTGATAGGAGTGATTTTAGGCATGTTATTAGGGTTCCTTTGGCAATCTCGTAGGAGATGCTCTTTTCCGCATTCTTGACAGAAGCCCTGAATTGTCACTGGTTGGGGTTGTGTAGAGGCAGGCAGTGGACAATCACGTATAAGGTGATCTCCCTGACATCTGAAGCATGTTCCTCTAGGGAATGGGGGTCGTACCTGCCTAGGTTGAGGTCTAGAGTTGGGGTTTGTGTACATGACATTAGCATACTCAGACTCCCCACTATTTTCACTTGGGTCCTCATAATAGTATGACTCGTTATGCTCGGGTGACTGCATGTAGTAAGCCTGTGGGCTATCAATATGTGTGGAGTCAAAACTATGGTCACTTGGATCACTGTCTGATAGCAATGGGGTGATTGGGACTATGGCTCTGTTCGGATTTTCTTTAGCAGATGCATATTTCACTGGGATCACATTGGTTGGAGCTGGGGGTTGGTGCACTAGGACTGGTTGAGGTCTCTGCTGCCCTTGATAAGGTGGCTGATAGGGTTGCTGTGGTCTGTTGTATTGTTGTGGAGGTTACTGATTCTGGTATCTACCCTGTTGTGGATATGGCTGAGGGTAATTTTTCCTAATAGTTTGTTTGCTATATGGGCAGTCCTGTGCAGTGTGGTTGGTGTACCTTCGCTCTATGGTGCAATACTGGCTACTAGGATTCACCTGGGGTTGGGCCATAATGGGACATACATTTGCCATATGGTCACCTCCACAAGTGTAGCACTGCTTAACTGGGGCAAATCTTGGAACTTGTTTGCTAGAGACACCTAGTTTTTGAGCTACCTTCTCGGCAAGTTCCCCAATGGATGTGGACTGACCAGATGTGAGACTACTAGAGTTATCCGAATCCTTATAGATTTTTGATAGCTCTAACTCCTCGCCTAGATTATCCTCAATGTCTATGCACATGCGCACGCATTCTTCTATAGTTATGGGGTCCTTCAAATACACATATGACCTAAGCTTGGTGCTCAACAAGCCATCTAAGAACAAAGCCACTTGCTTGGCTGGTGTGGGTAACTCAGGCATCGGGCACCTCTCTAGGTATTGCCTAAACCGTCTTCCTGCTAGTCTGACCGTCTCTTGAGGTGTTTGCTTGAAGCTATGAATTAGTGAGGAAGTGTTGTGCCTTATACCACTCTTAGAAAACTCAATGATAAATGCTTCTAGGAGCTGGTTTATGTTTCTGAAATGCCTCTCGTTCAGTGGCTGAAACCACGTGAGGGCAGTGTTCCTAAGGGTTAGACCAAAAGCATTATATTGTGTGAATAGATCCTCTACCTGTTCAACTTTCAAGACTTGCCTAAATTTTGCCATATGGTCATAAGGGTCTCCAGTGCCATTCAAGTAATTCTTCATGGACTTCACCAGTTGAGTTGGCCTCAGAGTCTTGGTGTGTTCTCTCGGCCTTGCCAAAGGAAAATCATCAGCATTTCTTTGGTTCCTTGGGTCTCTAAATCTCTCGGTTTCTTCTCTATCCATCCCCGTTCTCCTTCTTTCCCCTCCCTGGGGGTTGGCAAAGCTTACTTCAGGTCTATCTCTACTTCTATCTCCTTGAGCTCCATGAGCCTGGGAGGTCCCGGCTCCTTGGTGACCATAGGACACATTAGACCGTGGTTGGGGAAAAACAAATTCACCCTTCCATGTGTAGGCATGTCTACCATGCTCGGTGACCATGAAGATTCTCTCCGATGTATTGTCTAGGTATGTTACTTTGCCTGGGTTGTCAGGGTCTTTAAACTCACAGATTGTGAGAGCACTCACTTCTTGAGGGTGAGCAGGTTTATATCTCCAAAAGGCCTCATCGGTTTCTCGGTTTAAAAGCAAATCTATGCTTTTATTATCCTGTGGAATCCACTCTGGAGTCATGATTCTGGTCAAGACAGATTTACCACGGGGAGTTCTTGGCTCTCTCTCTAAATTCCCTTGCTCTATATCACCCATGTCGGTCTCCGCAATCACATTTCCAAACTCATCAGTTCTATCAGGAAGAGTGGTGACTACATATATAGTCCCCTCTTTATCTAGGTATGCTCCATTCTCAAACTTGACTACCGGGTGTTCTAGTCCATGGGGTTGATCGGGGTTCTTAATCTGGACCACAGATCTTCTCAGTCCGTCTTCGTAGATGTGAGCACCTAGACGATTAGTCCTGATGTATTCCAATTGAGTCTTGTAAGGTCCTTCTGGCTTTTCTAGATAAGCCACCCCTGAACTACCTACTGGTCTCTCCATGTGATAGGACATTTCAGAATCACTTGTTTCTGATCATGGAGCGTATGGGTAATCACTCAACTGCTGGGCCCAGGACCTAGCAGTGTGATTGACACTCGCTTCAGAAGATCTGAGGCTTTGTCTGTCTCGGCCTAAGTGTCTGCCGGACCTAAGGTTCATATGCCTGGTTTCTCTACCCCCTTGGTTCCAAGTACACTCTCGTTGCAGGTTAATTGGCACCAATCACTTTGTTCTTTTTAGTTGATTATTATGTTTATGATCTTGTCTGATATCACGTCGTCAGGAATACTTAAGTGAATTTCGCACTTGATAAATGATCGATTCAAGTTTACTTTTGTCCCTTAGGGTTTTCGCACCTAAGATCTACTTAATGCTTGCACTTGGTTGATTAGTCCTCTTGGACTTAATTCATGCCTGACGTTGTCCTAATTAATTACCACACCTAAGTCGTACTTAGCCTAGGCTAGGAATTGACAAAGGAGGGTTGAGAGAACTTCCAACCTCAATCCTCTGGTTGCTCAAACCGTTGCACAAACCGTTGCACAAACCCAGGAAGCCTTCTCCCAAGCCTGGTACTCACCCTTGCTAGCTTGCCCTGGAATACCTTGAGTGCACGCACAGTTCCTGCAAAATTTCACAAGTTAATATAGCTCATTGACCACAATGAATTGAAAGACACACATCAACAATTTCAAGATTCAGGAGATCTCTCCCTGGTGTCTAGGTCTTTTGCCCACTCCTAAGGCTCTAATGTTACCCCAATGTGTCCACAATTAAGCCCAAATATACCTCACTTCACTCCATTAATTTACTTTAAAATTTTATGCGTTAAGCCCATGTATCGCGATAGGTCGGGTCGAGGTGTCGCGATAGGTCGAGGTGTCGCGATAGGTCGGAGTGTCGCGATAGGTGGGGTCGGTGTGTAGCGATACTTCGAGGTGTCGCGATAGGTCAGAGTGTCGTGATACTCCGATGTGTCACGATAGGTCGAGGTGTCGCGATACTTGGGAGTGTCGCGATAGGTGGGGTCGGTGTGTCGCGATAGGTCGAGGTGTCGCGATACTTGGGAGTGTCGCGATTACTCTACCTTCCTACGATGTATAGATTGTTTAGATCCTTAATTTCCTCATCATCACTATTATTTCTAGAATACTATATTCTTTTTAGAACATGAGCTGGAAATAAAAGAAATAAACCAAATCAATACATTAAAAGGAATATGAGACCTGGTTTATTTTGATAGTAATGTAAAATAGAGTCGCCCTTGAAGCCTAGGCTACTTCTCTAGTTGTTCAGATTGAAAACATTTTTTAGTGTTAAAATTTGATGCTAGACGAGTCTGCAATAGATTGTATACCCACAATTTTCAGATCATGCTTGAGAGACATGAGATCATCGGAGAGTAGAGATCGGCAATAGGTGAAAAATAATATGTCTGTGAGAAAGAATATTTTGAAGTGATGGGAATTCATATGTATGCATGAAGCACTAAGTGAAGGATAATCTACCCGATTTCAAAAAAAGAGTGGTCGTTTGAATGCTTTTGGAGGTTGTAATTTTTGGTAGTTTTGAATCATAGGAGACCCTAAAATAAGTTTAAAATCTTATAAGACCAATTGATTAAAAAATAGATGAAAAAGAAAATGATAAAAAATAGAACAAATAAAAAATAGAAAGAATAATTAAAAAAGAAAATGATAAAAAATGGAAAAGGGCGTACTCTTGAACTAGATTAGAATATCTACAGATTACTAGATTAGAATATCTACACATGTAATCTGTTTATCAGAGATTTTATACTGTTTGGAGGCAAAAGAGGGTAGGTTGCCATCCTAATATGAGTAAGTCATGCTACTTGCTATGGGCGTTCTAGATTTTCATGAAATTTTAAAGATAAAGAATAGAATCAATGTTAAGAAAATATGCATAAGAAAAGAATTGATGAGAAGCTTAAGAAAAAGATCGACGATATGAACTTAATGTTCGTGGAATTAACCAAAGCATTATGCATAACTGACAAAGAATTCAAAGCCCTCCATAACCTACAGGTTGTACTACCAAGTATAAGAAAAGGTGATGTGTATTCGCATGTTATTCACTTGTTGGCATATATTTACCCCGTAGTCTAAGGTGTTCATAGCCAAATCAAGACAATGTAAGCATGGCTACTATTTGCAAATTTTTGACTCCCTCAAAATTCTAAGAAGCCTTGTTTCTAAAATTTCTGGTTTGTTCTTGGATCTCCATATTTAATAGAGAATAATACTACAAAAGATATATAATCACAATTCGGATCCATGGGGCAATTGAATAATATTCAAGTCCAAGATTCAAAATAGCAATCCGGATCCGTGGCGCAATGGTAGCGCGTCTGACTCCAGATCAGAAGGTTGCGTGTTCGATTCACGTCGGGTTCATAGATTTTGACGTTTTAAACCCAAAACTATATTTGACCTTTCAATGTTTGAATGATGAACCGCAGGTGATGGCTGTACTCCATAGTTGACGTGAGGCGTTTCTTCGGAGGAAACCTCGTGTTAGAAGAGAAATATTGTGATTTTTTTTGATAGCCAAACTTTTACCGAGTACATATTTATAAAATATTGTACATTTAAGGGTCAATAATAAGATGGTCCGATTCTTTCTTGTGCAAAGGGAGAAAATGTACATTAGATCTACAACTTGCCCATCTCTCTCATCAATACATTGGAAAACTCTTTGGTACAATTTCCATATATATAAACATCAACATTGAACAATGTGATTGCAAGTTTGAGTCAAAAGTATCAAGGTTATCCATCTCTGAAAAACTTGTCAATCATAATATTTTGCTCTTAACAAAGATGCTTGATTTCGCAGACTAAAAATGTGTGTCTTCTACGTCAAAAAAATCTCCATTCTCTTATATTTCTGTCACAAATATGACTCTTGAAAAAATTGTGCACAATTTGGTCATTTTGATTCATACACTAAGTACTTAATTACTTGATCAATAAAGGAGGTGATGGAGATGGAGCACAACACACAATACTGAATGTGTTACTAGAGAATGTACAAAGATAAGTAGCCCATTAGGGCAATAGGCATATATACAAGTCGGAGTGAAAAAACCTCCTAAAGAGGGATAAAAGTGCCCCAGAGGTCCTAGAGTGTTCACACACATCACTTCCTAAATATATCAACAAATCCCCCCGGGGAGTGATGCGGTGAACAAGTAGCTAGCACTCATGTATAAGAAAGTGCCAAGCTATGTGGAAATCACTCCACAAAAGGAAGTAAGCCCAAATCTTTGCGAAAAGCTTCAAACTTCTCCTTAGGCAGAGCCTTCGTGAAAAGGTCTGCAATGTTCTCCTGCGTGGGCACATATGCCAAGCTGATCTCCCCAGCAGAGAACCTCTCCCTAACATAATGATAATGCACCTCAATGTGCTTAGTGCGAGCATGGAACACAGGGTTCCTCGCAACTGCCAATGCACTCTGACTGTCAGTGAAGATGGTGGTGGCAGAAGACTGACCAACACCCAAATCAGCCATAAGGCGTCTAAGCCACACACACTCAACATTAGCTGTGAAAGCTGCCCTATACTCAGCCTCACAACTGGAAGTGGCCACAGTAGGCTGCTTCTTGCTCAACCAAGGTATACATGAGCTACCAAGCATGAAGCAAAAGCCACTAGTGGACACACGAGTGTCATAGCAACAAGCCCAGACTGAGTCAGAAAAAGCATGCAAATCTGGCGGTAGTGATCCCCCCTTGGGATAAAACAACCCAAGTATCCGAGTACCACTCAAGTAGCAAAAGATGCGCTTAACCGCCTGCCAATGCTTGACACCTGGGCAATGCATAAACCTGCTCATCTGTAAGACAACAAACTGAATATCTGGCCTAGTAATGCATAAGTAAATCAGGCATCCAACAGCCTGCTGATAGAGGACAACATCAAACGCATCTCCAACATCATGAAGACTCAATCGTAAACCTATCTCCATAGGAGTGGCAACAGGCTTACAATCTTCAAGGCCAAAACACTACAATATTGTGTCAATATATTTTGTTTGAAACAAAGCCATTCCACTATCAACTTGCATAAACTGAATGCCCAAATAGTGATGCAAATGCCCCAAATCAGACATCTCAAATGAGGCATGCAAATCAGCCTTAAAATCAGCAATATGCTTCTCAATAGGACTAGTGAGCAACATGTCGTCAACATAGACAACAATGATCAGAAGCACATCATTAGCATGCTTAACATATAAGGTGCTTTCAGTTGGATGTTCTCAAAACCATGTGCAATCAGATAGGCATGTATCTTCGCATACCAAGCACGTGGTGCTTGCTTTAAACCATATAATGCCTTCTTTAACCTGCACACCTGGTTTTCATGCCCTTTTTGCCACGAGGCTGAAAAACATACACTTCTTCATGCAAGTCAACTTTCAGAAATGTTGTTTTAATGTCCAACTGATGTACATTCCAACCATGATGGGCTGCAAGTGCACAAATGCTCCGAACAGTAGTCATACGACATGTAGGTGCAAAGGTCTCATCAAAATCAATGCCTCTTTCCTGTGCATATCCCTTTGCAACAAGCCTAGCCTTATACCTGTCAACTGTACCATCAGGTTTACACTTCAGCTTGTATACCCACTTAGTGCCAGTGGCCTTCTTGCCAGGAGGCAAGTCACATAAAGACCAGGTACCATTCTTCATTATTGCATCATATTCAGATTGCATAGCAGCCATCCAATTTTCTGAATTTTGTGCTTCATCAAACAAAACAGGCTCATTCTCTTCACAGAGACTAGATGCAGCCATAACATAGCAATATGATGCAAAAGAGGCACTATGAGAACGTGATTGAGTACGATACGATAGAGGTGCATCTAATTTGCTATCACGTAAGGTCTGCACCAACCATTTTGGCATAGTTCTTGCCTTCTCAATATCAACTCTCTCATCAATAAGTGCATCATGTACATCTGCATCAGAAATGGAATTATCTACCTCATCACATGAAACCTGCAAAGGTTGAGAAGTTGCCTCATTAGGACCAGCACTAGACTCTCCACCTGTAAAAAGAGGCAACTAAGTACCATACATGTCTTTGGAGCTAACAGATGTCTCCTTAGTACATGAAAGCAATGGCTGAATAACATCTTCCACAAAAACAATATCACAGCTAACCAGAATGTGTTTAGTCTATGGATGATACAAAGGATAGCCTTTACTTTCAGAACTCTACCCAACAAAAATACATTTTACTGCTTTATCATCCAATTTTCTACGATGTTGTTCAGGCACTAATGCATATGCCAAACAACCAAAAACATGCAGATGAGCAACAGATGGCTTGCGTTCATGCCAAGCCTCATATGGAGTGATAGACTGCAACGCTTTAGTGGGACACCTGTTCAGTACATATGCTGCACACATGACAGCCTCAAGCCAGAAACTATGTGGTAAAGCCTGATTCTTGGCCATACACCTCGCCATCTCCATGAGTGACCTGTTCTTTCGCTCAGCAACTCCATTTTGTTGAGGTGTATACGGCACTGTACACTGGTTTTTTATCCGACGTTCAGCCAGAAATGCACTAAAATTAGAAGACATATATTCCCCCCTCGATCAGAACAGAGGGTGCCCATTTTACATGGTGACAGATTTTCAGCCAAAAACAAAAACTGTTTGAAGCACATGAACACATCGGACTTTGCCTTCAATGAATATACCCATGCATGCCTAGAAAAATCATCGATGAACGTCACGAAGTAAAGATAATTCCCAAAAGAAGGTGTCTGCATAGGACCATAGACATCACTATGTACAAGCTGCAATTTCTGAGTAGCCCAAACTGAACAATCTTTTGGAAAGGACGAACACTGCATTTCGCCCAAAATACAACCTTCACAAACATGTTTTCCAGGTGCCTCAAGTTTGGGAAAAGAGGACACCATTTCAGATTTTTGCAGGCGTAGCAAACTAGCAAAATTCAGATGACCAAAGCGTGCATGCCAAAGCTTTGCATCTGACATAGCCTGAGAATCATTTACTGCACATGCCAAATCATTTACAGATCGTTCATAGTCTATGAGCTTATACAAACCATGACATAAAATGCCAGAAGCAATAATCACATCGCCATTTGACAGATCATGAACTGTACACCTGTCATCAACAAATTTCACAACCAAGCCAATCTTGGATAATGCAAAAACTTATAACAGGTTCTTCTTGATCCCTGGTACAAATAAAGCATCTGACAAAGTGAAAGAACTACCATCAGCAGTAGTCAAAATGATCTTACCAACTCCCATAAGAGGATAAGAGGAGTTGTTGGTGCATGTAACAGTATTCCCTATAGGGGCAGGCTCGAGTGAAGAGAAGAAACTACGCTGCGAGGTAATATGTTTGGTTGCCCCACTGTCAAAGTACCAAACATCTGAGTCTACTGCAGACATGCACTGCTCATGAGAAGATGGGTCAAAACTGCAGATAGTAGTAAACGCCCATTCTTCTTCTTGCACAAGATTAGCAGACTCTGTTTTTGGTGTAGAGGCCTCTGCAACAACCATTCCAGCTTCTTTCTTCTTTGCCTCCTTAGCTGCCAATTTTGGATAGTTCTTTATAATATTATCATTCCCTTTACAATACTTACAAAACAATTTCTGCTTTTCTGATTTCTTCTCATCTTTATCTTCCTTCTTCGAATATGCAGAATTAGCAGATTTCTGCTTACTAGTTGAAGAGCTCCATTTTCCTTTGCCCTTCTGACTAGCCAGGAAAGCTTGATCTGTAACTCACATAATGGACCTGTTCTGCCTGGACTAATCTTCCTACAACAGAACAGAGACTAACTCCTCAAATGATAAGGCATTTGGATTGCCTTTCATCATCAACCGAAGAGTAGAAGCAAAACTCTGATATG
Organism: Ceratopteris richardii; assembly: GCA_020310875.1. Lineage (NCBI taxonomy): Eukaryota > Viridiplantae > Streptophyta > Polypodiopsida > Polypodiales > Pteridaceae > Ceratopteris > Ceratopteris richardii. The sequence goes on from CM035416.1 coordinate 71,071,539, forward strand.
AATCAGGAAGACCATTCAGAACGGTCTGCACAAGTGAGCTATCTGGTATAACCTCATCAACAGAAATCAACTGTTCCTTCAAGTCTTTGATCTTCATTAGGAAACTGTCCATAGAATCACCTTCATTCATGTGCTCACTCTCTAATTGTTTTCGGAGGTAAGCAACACGAGCCTCATTCCTAACTAGGTACAATGTGGTAAGTGTATCCCTAGCATCCTTAGCTGTTCTGCAAGAGCGAATGTGAGGAATAATGGCACGTTTGACAGACAAAGCTATCAATGCATGTGCCTGGGCATCTCTGCCATCCCAACGAATCTGCTCTGTAGTAGGTGCAGTAGAAACTGCAACACAAACAGGAATATGCAGAATATCATCATCTTCGACACCTTCTGCATCATCTTCAATACTTGCAGCTGTAATAGTTGAAGGTGTGATAGGACGTCTTTCGACACCCTACACAATGTTCCACAGTCCTTTTGCAACCAACACATGTCGCATCATATAAGCCCATAACGGGTAGTTGGTACCATCCAACTTATCCTCAATATCCAATGTACGGAATACATCACTCCTTTCAACCATGGCCGATGACTAAAATACCTTGATGCAGAAAATTGACTGTATCTAAAAAATTTGAACAGAACTACCCAGGTGAATTCTGCTAGACCTGTAGGAGACTTCGAGACACTTATACTAGTGAATAGAAATCGGCACACATTGTAATTTGACATTGATAGTGTAGGTGAGCATTCTAGCTGACCGTACACTTTGAAAGATCTTGTCTATTCTCTCTCTATCTCTCAGTCATCATCTTTTGAGTATTAAGGTGTGTATGATAAGGTTCATGTGTTGGAAGATCATGTAAACTTGTGATTAATATTGTTATTGATGCCCATGCCACCAACATTTGGTATCAGAGCATAGTTGACATACACCTTTAAGAAGATGAGTGATTATAGACTTGAGAATGAAGACAAGCTTGAGGGAATGTCCAATTATCCAACGTGGAGTTTTATGATGATGAATCTGTTAGTATCAAAGGACTTGTGGAATATTGTCAATGGCTCTTATCCAAGGCCAAAACAAGTCTGAGAAGAAGCTACTTCATCTTCTAGGAGAACCCCTATTCCTATTTCGGTCCAACACGAGGTTAATGAAGAAGAAGGAACTACTTCATCATTAGGAGTCAATCGTACTAGTACCAAATTATTTCCTATAGAAGAGCAATCCAAATGGGATCAAGGGATGCACAAGAACTTTCATATATTGCTATGGGAGTCAAGAGGCATATTATACCTCAAATCAAGTCATGTAGAACCTCTCATCATGCTTATTCGGAGTTAAAGAATCTCTATCACAACAGAAACCTTGCTTGGAAAGCTCATCTAAGGAAACAATTAGCCAACACAAGGATCAAATTTGGTGAATCAATTCAAACACATATTCCCAAGCTCAGAGATTTATAAGATCAATTACTCAATGTTGGAGACAATATTTCATATGAAGAGATGATAAACACACTTCTAAACTCACTTCTATCTACATATCACACTTTTGTTACTTCTTTATCTCTCTCTACAAGAGATAGAGAACTTTCGTTTGAAGAACTAAAGTCCCTTTTACTTCAAGATGAAGATCAACAAAAGGTTATGGAAGAGAATGATGAAGCCATGTTATCATTGTCCAAGGGAAAGACAAAGAAGGAGACAAAGAAGGAGACAAAGAAGGAGAAGAAGAATCAGCAATCCAAGAAGGAAAGTAAGTCTTCTAAACCTAAGTCTCCCAATCCTTCCCCTAATGCTTCCTCTACACCCAAAGAAAAGTCTTTGACTACATCTGATTCAAAGAAAAGAGTATGAAATTTACTGTAAGAAACCATGTCATTACATAACAGAATGCAAAACAAGGATTTTTAATAAAAATAAGAAAGCATCAAGGGTAATGGTGTTGAAGATGATCCAAAACCTAAATCTTCAAAAGTAGATTCATATGCATGTGTTACTATTGAAGAAGTAGCTTTTGATCAGGCAGCATCAAATGTAATCTCAAATAATCCTTGGTTTTTTTATTCTGGAGCTACTAAGCATATGGCAAGTTGTAGAAATATATTTTCATCTCTTACTAAGTTTTTAGGTAGAAGAGTGAACATTGTAGATGGTCATGATTTGGATGTTGCTGGTGTTGGAGAAGTAAACCTTAAGTCAAGAAGTGTCATGTTTGTATTGTCCAAAATAATTCATGCTAATGTTTCTAGGTCTACTACACCTTTGGAGAACATGAAGTTATGGCATGCTAGATTCGGTCATATCAATTACACAGTTCTCAATCATATCAAAGATCAAAGTATGGTGGAGAGTTTGCCTACTTTTTCTTTACCAAATGATGTAGAGTCATGTGAAGGATTTCTTGAAGGAAAGCTTCACAAACTACCATTCAAGAAGCATGGATACACGACGCACAAGGAACTTGTAGATCATATATTCATATGTGAATGGTCCGATGAGAACAGATTCTATTCAAGCTTTCATGTACTTTGTTATTTTTATTGATGATCTCTCAAGATATCCATGAATTTCATGGTCTTAAAGTGAAATTAGAAGTTTTTCCTACTTTGTCAAAAGACGTTAATTCTTTTCTTGAAGACAATGGTGTTGCAGAGATGATGCATAGTATGATGTCATCCAAAAAGCTTTCTCCCAAGTTTTGTTTTGATCCAGTACATACAACTAATCACATTCTGAATAGCTCTTTTGCAAAAGCTTTGAAGGTTATCACACCTTATGAAGCTTATTATGGGAAGAAACCCAATGTGAGTTTAAAGTTTTTGGCTCCCCAGTTTATGTTCACATTGAGAAGAAGGATCATGGTAAGCTTGATGTAATAGCCATTAAAGTAGTATTTATTGGTTACGTAATTGAAAGCAAAGCATACAGATTCTATGTTCTAGATACAAGTGATATCCTACTCTCATGCAATGCATATATTGTAGAAAGTCAGATTTATGATAAGAAGGAAGAGATTCAAGAATTCATAAAAGTAGATGATTATGCAATTTTTAGAAGGAATTTGGATTCTTACATTCAGCCATACAATGGGGTTAATGAACCCTCTCAAACTCTAAGAGATGTAGGTGAAGAGAGATTTTTATTATAAGCTAGGGGACCAAAAACTTTGAAGTAACTCACATTGGGCTTCTTCCCATCATAAGCTTCATAAGGTGTAATTACCTTCAATGCTTTTGTGCAAGACTTATTCAGAATGTGATCAGTTATATGTACTACATCAAACCAAAACTTGGGAGAAAGCTTTCTGGATGACATCATACTATTCATCATCTCAACAAGTATATGTTAGATATACTCAATACTCCAACCACATGTGACTGCCAATGATCCATGGTACTCTAATTTGTACAACCCCCATTATGAGGAGAAGCCATTATGAGAGTCCCAACATTTGTGATGAGGTCTACATGAGACCAACAAAAGTCCTAGATGATCTATGTGAGTCAAAAGGCTAGTCAGGGCATATACTTTAGTCACACCAGAATTTTGCAGGTATGACAATTCGGTAGTCAACAATCCAGAACTACGGTGATGTGTCTAAAATTTGGGAGGAAGTCCAGAGGTATGACAATTCAGTAGTCAACATGTCCGGAACTACAATGACGAGTTCGGTAGTCTGAATTTGTTTAGTGGTCAGTCTACTGGGCGTCGATTCTAGAATTATAACGGTTTGTTTGGAACTACAGAGGTCCAATCCAGTATGTGTCTAGTCTGATAGGTGTTCGGCTTGGTAGTTTAATCAGTCTGATAATTACATAATTTGCGATGTTCCAAAATTACAGATGATCCTGACGGTTATGCCTAAAACATAGCATCAGGTGATCCTAGAGATCTTGATCAGAGGATTTGGTAGGCCTAGTTACTGAGGTGAAATCACGGTTATGCACACTATAAAGCCCTTCATCTAGAGTTTGTTTATATCACCATTGAAGCTCCACAGTGGGAGCACATGCGTGGATACATTATAAAGCCCTTCATCTAGAGTTTGTCTATATCACCATTAAAGCTCCACAGTGGGAGCACACATTATATATACATTGCTACTGACAATTAGAGAATTTGAGTTTTGTATCTCTCTATCTTTGTACATTTTTGTTAGTGCATTTTTTGCCTCTCACTACTCTACCTGACGATCGAATTCCGCTGCATTATTAGTCTTGATCATATTATTTTCTAACATAGTATTAGAGCTCAGGAGGTTTTGAGTATCGTAAAATAAAAAATACAGATGCAAAAGTCTTTGAGCAACTTAAAAAGGGAAGATGTCAAGTGGTGTGTCATCATCTACTATTGGGAATCAAGGTGGTTCATTAGTAGGAGCATGCAGAACACAAACCAGAGCAGTAATGATGGCGATCATGAAAACATTATGGATTCAACCACCAACCTTCAGAGAAGGTAAACTCGATGCCTTGTGGAAGTTTAAGACCACTTCTATCCTTGACTCTTATGAGCTGCTCGAGACTGTACTTGGGACTGAGTGTGAGCCCCAAGAAACACCTGATTGAAATGATCCTGGACAAATGATTCCTCCTGATGCTGATCTCTTATGGCTTGGAAGCGTAGGAATGCAGATGCACTTTGTACTCTAGTTACAAGTAATTTGGATAGTGTTCTAACTCTTACATCACACCACAAAGGTATGTGAGGATTTGAACATATTGAAAAATCAATATGAGACTCGAAATCAGACACATATTCAAAACTTGGGGAATCAGCTAGTAGTAGAGAGGTTTGCTAATGGGGAGACTACTGAAGTTTTTATCACTTGCATAAAGAATCTACAAGATCAAATGGCAAGACCAGGTGTACCAAAGTCAAGTGAGGAGCTAGCTTGGTGTTTTCTCTGAATTTTTCCACCAAAGTTTGATGGTCTGGTAATTGCCCTTAATACCCAGATCAGACCACAACCTTCAACGTTTGAAGAATTCATTGACTTACTCATGGAGGAGGAGCTCTCGCTCAAGTCAAGGAATGACAACGACAGAGGAGAAGCTACACTCATGGTAAATGCCAAAGGTACCAAAACCAATTCTTCAAAAGATGGGGACAAAAAGAAGAAGGACAAGAAGAAGTTCAAGGGAGAGTGTTTCCACTACAAGAAGAAAGGTCATAGAATCCAAGATTGTTGCATTAAGAAGGAAGAGGAGAAGAATGGCTCTTCAAAAAGTAGCAAGGGCAAGGAGGTTGCTAACACTACCTAAATTGAGCTTGAATTGTTTGTTACGGTAGAGGAAATGTGTTCTTCAATTGAAGATTTAACTACAGATGACTCATGGGTATGGATAGTGGCGCCTCGTCATATGACAAGCAAAAAAGACCTTTACAGTTCCCTACATCCTCTAGAGGAACCCATCATGGTAAAGGTAGGAATGATGCAAGATGTCCTGCTAATGGAAAACGTATGCTTTCTTTCATTAACCATAATGGGGACATTAGAAAGCTTTCGGATGTGTTGTATCTTCCAGAAATCAAACAAAATCTAATTTCGGTAGCTTTTATAACTGATCCAGGTCATTAGGTGTCTTTTAGCAAGATAGAAGCTCAGATTCTGGACTAGAACAACAATCTTGTTGGGACCAAAATAAGGAAGAACAACCTGTACGAGTTGTCTTCTCTTACAGCCACAATAAATGTGGACACAAGTAAGCTTTGGCATGAGAGATTTGTCCACATAGGGTACCAAGTACTGAAAGAGATGCACTAGAAAGGAATGGTTGCTCACCTCCCTCCAGTTGCAAAGATGAAAGAACTGTGTGAAGCTTGCATGATGGGCAAGCAACAGAGGAAGGCACTTCCACAAGGAAGCAAGAATAGAGCAAGCGGTCCTCTTGAGTTGGTGCATGTTGACTTGTGCAAAAAAGGTCCTACACAAGCCTTGGGAGGATCTTCCTACTTCATCTTACTTGTCAACGACTACATCAGGAAGATGTGGGTGTACTTTCTTTGTGATAAGGCTCAATCTTTTGGTAAGTTTAAAGAATGGCTTCAGCTTGTTGAAAGTGAAAGAAGGAAAAGGATGAAGAAGTTCAGGACGGATGGTGGTGGTGAGTTCACGTCAACAAAATTTGATGATTTTTGTAAGAATTTGAGTTCTCTATCTCTCTATCTCTGTTGTGTACCTAAGTAGCAAGCATTAGGGACTTGTGTCGATGAGATTGTACCTCAATGGCCCCACAAAAGCATAGAGTGGTGGATTAATACATATTATGAATTTGAGAGATTAAACGTACGAAGTGTATGAAGACATGTGCACACGTGATGGGAAGTGAAGTGTCAATGCTACAATGCATGTGACTTGTCTCAACTACCTCTCCAACTCACTAATCCTCTGAAAATTGCACATTGCGATACCATTTACAGTAGTAAGCAAAAATTCAAACTTTTCTCTCAGCTCAGAACTCAAATGTGGTTAATAGAGGGTTCATTTTGAAGCTCTCAATGAGACACATCTAATGATTTTTAGTCAAACCTAACAAATGTACTTCAAGTTATGAGCAAAATCATGAATGGGGGGAAACACCAACACCTGCTCCACAACTCTTCAAGGGTCACACATGCACTACAGCAGTTCCAAAGTGATGGGAAGGGGTAGACAACAGTCCTACACACACATTTCAAGCATCATACATGCACAAAAGCTCTTGGAGAAGAAGATAATCAATATAAAAGAGACAAATTCGAAATTCAGCTTCAATTCTCACAATGGCAAAAAGTCCTTTACAAGAGTCACCAAGTGATGTATATACATGCGCCCTAAAATTAGTCCTTTCACACAAGAGACTAGCACTTTTATTGAAAAACACTAATTTCCTACTATCTTACAAGGATTATGTTACAATAACTAGGGTTTATGCATCTAGAGGACTCCTCTAGTGCATTTACATGGCTTCATGAGGTTTTCATAGAAATTTGAATTTATGCCCATAATTTGAAAATTTTTGGGGCTCCCTATTCTGTGCTTCTTCCCCCTCTTTGTCTCTGTCGTCCCTTGACAGGCTTTGCTTCTTGTCTGAGGCTTCCTTATTGTTCTTTCAGTACAAGCACCCAGTGGTCGAGGAAGTGGCTGGGACTGTCAGAGAATTTGCTACTTTATTCGAGCCTCAGTCTTATGCTTCGGTCTTCCCCTTGGTATTCTTTACATTCATATATCTAGGTTGCGGTGATGATTCGGGGTGCTTTGCACGCATGTAGTGACTAAGAATGTGATTGTCTAATTCACCCGTTTCAACTTCTCAACCTCTATCTCTTTCTAACTTTTGGCCTTTGAATAATTCTTTGTTCTCACAAATCTGGCCCTATTGTATTGTTTTAAGCCTGTTTACTTCTTTTCACCGCATGCATCTAGTGGCTAAGAATGTGGTTATCTTAGTCACCCTCTTCAACTTTTTAGCCTCTACCCCTTTATAACTTTTGGTCTTCGAATAAATCTTTGTTTTCACTCTTTCAAACCTCCTCCTTTCGCGTTGTGGCCTGATGCGTGCCCCTGCGAGGCTTTGGGCAGAGGGTGGTTCTTTCTATTGAGCAATTTTTCTTTTCGATTTTCTTCTTCTTCGTCTTTTGCTTGATTCTTCTGTCTCTCCTTCCACATGTCCCTCCTCTTGAAATCTATCATCCCTGATAGGCTTTGGTTGGTGACATGGGCATGTTTGAATGACTTTTTGCTCTCTATGATTCAACATATTAGCTTCACATATCATTACTTCTTTCCATTGTGCTGACTTTACTCCATCATTTGGTGCCTGTCTATGATCTGCAAAGAAACTTAACTCATAGGCCATCAATCAAGCACTTAGATTGGAAGTAATTTTGACAAAAATTTCCGAGTCCATTTCAAAAAATCCTGTGAAAAATGCTTCTTCGAATGTATGCATGTACTGACTCGGTAAAAACATCAAGCTCGAGTATATAGCCATGATAGTAAGTCGGATAGGCATGATGGATAGATAAAAAATAAGGGTGTCTATGCCTTGATTAATGTTGATAAAGTTCAAAAATGTATATGGAGCATGTTTGAAGATTTTCAAAACTGTGAGTAGCATGTTCAACACTTTATTTGTCATCTTTATTGTAAGGTCGGGGACTGTAGCATATCGTGAGAGCCGAAATTCTATTGTATGTACCATATATTCTTTTGTGGGTAAGTAATTATGTGGTGGGCTTGGTAAGAGTGGGTAGTTCAGCCACTAATTATTGATTATGAGACCTAGCGCTGTGCTTCCCAAAATTACATCTAGGCTCCTCTTCATGGTATTGGGAAAAAAGATGGATTTACTTGTAGTAAGTATGGCGCCGACTACCAATGCACTCGTAGAGTCGGATTCTTTTCCAAAAATTTCCATCTCCAGATTGGATATGCTTTGTCAAACTCTTCTTATGTATAAGAGAATGTATTTATTTTGAATTGTAAATTTTGATCTAGTTCTTTCTGTGTAGTCCTCTTAATATATTGTTTGGTTTCTTCTTTCAATAGCCCATATGGTACACTAAAGGACTCCAAAACTTGCTCTACATTTTTACTTTTGATCTTTGCTTCCTTCATTACTTTCACCACTTGATCTTCAAATTGTTCCATAAGTTGGGACACCAGTAGTGCCCACTCATTTTGGCTTAGTTCTATAATAGGCCATGCATGTCTATCAGTGCCCTGCTCTGCTTCTTCCTCATGTATTGGTGAACTATGTATGGGGGGAGAAGGAGGACGTACTTTAGTCTCCACAGTAGCTGCTTGAGAGCTTTGAACTACTAGTGTCCCCATATTGTTGTGCTTTGTGATTTGGTCTTGTAGGCTTTTTATTAGTTCATCTTTCTCTTTTATCTGTTTTGTTGCTACTATAAGCTCTTCGTCTTCTTGCTTTCTCCGAATATTGCCATTTGGTCTGCATCTTCATTGCATTGTTCAATATACTGAGCTTCAATTGCTTTACATCTCTTTCTTAATTCATTTGTATCATACATATGTTTCTTTTCCCACTCTTCTCTTAACACTTGCTCTTGCTTTAGTTGATCCTCATACTTAGCTATATGAGCTTTTAATTCGTGTGTATCAGTGTTTTGACTTTCAGGCACCTCCATAGGTTGATTAAGCAGAATTGCATTCATCAATTCTTTATTTATGTTTCTTAGGTTGCCAGCCTCGTCCATGTATACCTTTATTTGAGCTTCTAAAATTTTTCTTTTATTTGATAAGCGTACCTTTTTGGCTTCATTAAATACATATTTGTTTTGAAGTCCTTGAAGCTAAGATTGCAACTTCTGATTTTCTTCGATCACTTGTGTACATCTTTCCATAGATTCTTTGGTCTCCTACTCTTTATTTGTAAGGGCTTGTTGAGCCTGTAATATTCTAGCAGATAATTCTTCACTGAGCGTTTTGAATTGATTTCTTTCTACTAAAGCTTTGTCATAAGTGCTATCTACTTCCATGAGCTGTTGTTGTGTATCCATGGCTGTCTGTATCATTTTTTTTATGATTGGCTTTAACTGTGCCATGTCCACATTGAGCTAAGTTTTTGGTATGCTCAATTCTTTGCCTATTTGTACATCTTTGCCCTTTTCCACATGTACTATCTCAAATTATGTGGTTGTCTGATTTGTAACTAGATTTGAGGTTCTTCTTCTTTATGTGGAGTAGTCTTTGTAGCACTTCCTTGAAATGTTACATCCAAAGGTGAAGGCTCTGCTACATTCCTTAGAGGGGTGAATGGTTCTTGTGCCTCCATTTCTTCTTGTATTTTCTCTTCCTTAGGCGTCTTCAGTGTAGACTAACCGTCGATATAGCTTTCTTTGACTTGAAGCTATGTAGCATCATTTATCTTTAATGCATGTACATCCTCCTTTTTGCTTTTTGCTTCAAGAAAATCCTTGACTTGATTTATTTCATCCCATTTACCATCATCATTTGATTCGATCCTAATGTCCACATTCATAGGTGATGGTTCACGTTCTTCTTGGCCTTCAGATGCAAAGATGGAATTAACCAATCCCAATTCTCTATATCTGTGGAATTTTGTGAGTATCTTTCCTAGCATAGATGTTGTTTGGACTTGAAGATAATGATGCCCTTGGACCAACAGATTGACCTATCCATCCAAGTATTTGTGATTTCCCTCCATGAACCCTTTCAATTCCTCTTCGATGACAGGAATGGATTGTTCGACTTTGGTTCTAGGAAGTGTGTGCCCTCTTTGATGAAGGAGTTGCCTCTTCTACCTTCAATGCTTCTCGCAATCTCTTTGCACCTCTCATCATTGGTTGAGAGCTTGTTCCTGCTTCATTGGTTATCTTCACTCCTTTCTTCTTTTTTGGTATTGTAGCTGGCTTCAAATACTTCGCCATTTCCGCTGAGGATGGAATCTCTTTGAGATATTCTCGAATGCCTAATGCATGATATATCAGTATTGTCAAAGCCACACTTCCATTCAGAAACTTCTTTTGATCCCATTGTTTCTTGGCCTTGAATAAGCGTTCTTGAATATAGGGCATTAGATTTGTTTTGTGGCATGAGATAATATTTGCACTATTATTTTTTGTGGTGTTGTGTATTTGTGCATATTAGGAAAGCAAAAATGTTGCTGTACCAATCAGACTTCTTCTTCAATATCAACACGATTAATATCTACAAATGTTCGGGTTTTAGTTCCATGAATTTCATCCTCTAGATCTGTGGTCCCGTCCTTGACCCATCCAAATGATTCTTTGATTAGCTTGTGTGTGAATTGTATAGTTACCCATTCACCTTCTGCATCAAGAACTTTGGCTCTGGCACTGAGGGTTTGTCTAGGGATGGCTAAATGGTGTTCATGACTTGAGTACATCTCTCAAAATTTGGATAGATTGGTAACTCGAAATACTTATGGATTCCAGTTTTTATCATCACATTCACCATCAATGGGAGCTCATGTAAGACCTTGAAGTCTTGGGACATCATTGGAAATATGTGTTCAATATCCATTATCTTGACAGTCACTAAGAACAAATGTTCTCCTGATGGTTGGTCTTCTCGGAACCAATGTCCTTTGGCTTTTGTTACACTCTGCATTGGAAGTTCAAGCACGTCCTCTTGAATTGTTGCTTCAAAATCTTCAGAAGCCATCTACACTCGCAAGGTAGTAGAGAATTAGTTTACAAAAGAAACCAATTCTACATGTTTATGTGTGGTTCATTAATATGTCGTTTTTCATTGCTCCATATCCCCTTGCATAAGTAAGTAATGTATCTTACCATATTTTTGTTTTAGTTTTTAATCTTGAAAGAAAAGAAGAAATTAGTTTATAACCGAAGCGTTTATTTATATACACCAGGTGATCATTCCTATGACCGTAGAAGCTAAGTCCTATCCCGATTAGGGAAAGGTTCACCACTACTTTTATTGAAGAGGCTATATGCCAAATGCACGGCCTTGTAATGTGACCCTATCATGCGTACTCTGAATGCACGTGATCCTTTATGATAAAAAAGAGTCTCCCTGATTCTTTTGGGCATGTTATTGTCGCTTCTTGCGTCTCCATATCAACTTTATAGTTTGTGCTAGTGGCATTTGCTTCTGTTGTGTTTATTTTCCTCAAGTCTTGAATGTTGCCTTTGACTCATTGCTATTTTTGGATTGGGTTTTGCATTTCCTAGTCCTTTGGAATTTTCTACGGTCCGTGAAAGTTTCCCTTGCTCTATATTGTTGGTATGGCATCTCTTTGAGTCTTTTTATTTCTCGATTTGCTACACTTCGGACTACTTTCAGGATCCATATGTGTAACTAAGATTTTTGGGCCTTCATCAATGATTTTGGAAGCCATACATGAAGAATCCTTGGTTGATCCCCTTGCGATTTTGAATAGTGGTTGTTTTGTTGTGCTTCTGTCGGATGATCGGTCTGTTCCTGTGATGTACTGACATGTTGAGGTAGTTGGTCCTTGCGTACCCATCGTAGTCACACATTGAATGGATGTGGTGTTTGGACAGTTGACATCCATGTCCGTTTCCTTCTTATATTGTGGATAGGTTGAGAAGAAATGTCCTCACTATCTCTCTCAGACTCATGTCTTACCAGAGAAGTGGTCACACAATCATGCAATATTTCCCTGCTCGCTTGCAATTCTAGATTAGGGCACTCTTGTTACACCTCCTTTGGTGAATCTTCTTCTTTCTCCTTCTTTGAGTTCTCTTCCTTAGGTATGATGACACTATGGGTTTGTGACAACCTATCATCCAACAAAGTAAAGACTTTATTATGCCCTACTTTGGCCGATATGTATCCTTGTGTAAGGTGTATGCAAACTTCATTCTCAAAGATTCAATCCTGTCCGAGGATCAGATCTTCAATTAGGTCTTCATCCTTGCATACCAAGAATCTTTGTTCCATTGTGGAATTTCCTAGATGAAGGGACATTCAGACTTCTTCTTGACATTCGATGATTTGTCCTCCGATTCCTATCATGTATGCCTTAGTACGACTCATGGTCATTTTGAGGTATGGTTAATGACACTTGCATGAAAACTGAGTGCCACTCCTATGTCAATTAGAGCATCCACTAGTTGATATTCAGTTATTCCGATTCCTAGGTTTAAGTATGGTCGGGAGATACTATTGCTAACATTCTTTGCATTACGTGCTTGGTAGTTTGCCGTGGGTATAGGTTCTTCTCCTTGTAGATATCATTCATCTCATTGCCTCATCCACTCTTTTTGTTTCCTGATTCATTCTGAAGCTTCCATTCGAGCTTCTTCTGTAATCCTTTCTTCTTCCTTCTTTTGATTCTGAGCTCCCAAAAGTCATGCTAACATCTGATCAGTTAATGGTTCCACATATGTCTTAACTCTACAACCACTAATGTAGTTGGGAAGTACATCTCCATCTAGAGTGGCTAACTTTACTGCTCTGTGTGTCGATATTCGATTTATTAGTAAGGGTCCATATCCTCGGTGCTGCGATTTCTTTGCATGCTATTTCAACGTATACACTAATACCAAATCTCCTTCCTTTAAGCCTTTACCTTTGATATGTGCATCATAATATGCTTTCTATCTCCTTTCAACCGCATAAATTCCTGCTACGGCTTGTAATCTCTTTTCATGCAATTTTTCAATTTGGTCCAATTGTTGGGATAATTCATGGCTAGTCCAAAAATTCTGTTGTGCTACACGTAGGGTAGGCACTAAAAAATCAATTGGTAGAATCGCATTTTGTCTGTATACTAAATTAAAAGGAGTAGTTCCTATGGTAGTCTTGTATGTTGGAGTTAGACGTCTACGGAAGCACGCGAACAGCACAAGGAAGAAGAAGAAGCTTGGAGCACAACACACAAGACTGAATGTATTACTAGAGAATGTACAAAGATAAGTAGCCCATTAGGGCAATAGGCGTATATACAAGCCGGGGGAAAAAACCTCCTAAAGAGGGAAAAAAGTGCCCCGGCGGTCCTAGAGTGTTCACACACATCACTACCTAAATATATCAACAAATCCCCCCTGGGAATGATGCGGTGAACAAGGAGCTGGCACTCATGTATAAGGAAGTGCCAAGCTATGTGGAAATCACTCCACAAAAGGAAGTAAGCCCAAAGCTTTGCGAAAAGCTTCAAACTTCTCCCTAGGCAGAGCCTTCGTGAAAAGGTCTGCAATGTTCTCCTGCGTGGGCACATATGCCAAGCTGATCTCCCCAACAGAGAACCTCTCCCTGACATAGTGATAATGCACCTCAATGTGCTTAGTGCGAGCATGGAACACAGGGTTCCTCGCAACTGCCAATGCGCTCTGACTGTCAGTGAAGATGGTGGTGGCAGAAGACTGGCCAACACCCAAATCAGCCATAAGGCGTCTGAACCACACACACTCAACAGTCGCTGTGAAAGCTACCCTATACTCAGCCTCACAACTGGAAGTGGCCATAGTAGGCTGCTTCTTGCTCAACCAAGATATACATGAGCTACCAAGCATGAAGCAAAAGCCACTGGTGGACACACGAGTGTCATAGCAACCAGCCCAATCTGAGTCAAAAAAAGCATGCAAATTTGGCGGTAGTGATCCCCCCTTGGGATAAAACAACCCAAGTAGCCGAGTACCACTCAAGTAGCGAAAGATGCGCTTAACCACTTTCCAATGCGTGACTCCTGGGCAATGCATAAACCTGCTCATCTGTGAGACAACAAATTGAAATATCTGGCCGAGTAATGCATAAGTAAATCAAGCATCCAACAGCCTGCTGATAGAGAACAACATCAAATGCATCTCCAGCATCATGAAGACTCAATCGTAAACCTGTCTCCATAGGAGTGGCAATAGGCTTACAGTCTTCAAGGCCAAAACGCTGCAATAATGTGTCAATATATTTCGTTTGACACAAAGCCATTCCACCATCAACGTGCATAAACTAAATGCCAAAATAGTGATGCAAATGCCCCAAATCAGACATCTCAAATGAGGCATGCAAATCAGCCTTAAAATCAGCAATATGTGTCTCAATAGGACCAGTGAGCAGCATGTCATCAACATAGACAACAATGATCAGAAGCACATCATTAGCACGTTTAACATATAAGGTGCTTTCAGTTGGATTGTTCTCAAAACCATGTGCAATCAGATAGGCATGTATCTTCTCATACCAAGCACGTGGTGCTTGCTTTAAACCATATAACGCCTTCTTTAACCTGCACACCTGGTTTTCATGCCCTTTTTGCACAAAGCCACGGGGCTGAAAAACATACACTTCTTCATGCAAGTCACCATTCAGAAATGCTGTTTTAATGTCCAACTGATGTACATTCCAACCATGATGGGCTGCAAGTGCACAAATGCTCCGAACAGTAGTCATACGGCATGTAGGTGCAAAGGTCTCATCAAAATCAATGCCTCTTTCCTGCACATAACCCTTTGCAACAAGCCTAGCCTTATAGCTGTCAACTGTACCATCAGGTTTACGCTTCAGCTTGTATACCCACTTAGTGTCAATGGCCTTCTTGCCAGGAGGCAAGTCACATAAAGACCATGTACCATTCTTCATTATAGCATCATATTCAGATTGCATAGCAGGCATCTAATTTTCTGAATTCTGTGGTTCATCAAAAGAAACAGGCTCATTCTCATCACAGAGACTAGATGCAGCCATAGCATAGTAATCTGATGCAAAGGAGGTACTATGAGAGCCTGAACGAGTACGATATGACAAAGGTGCATCTAATTTGCTGTCACGCAAAGTCTGCACCAGCCATTTTGGCATAGTTTTTGCCTGCTCAATATCAGCTCTCTCATCAACAAGTGCATCATGTAAATCTGCATCAGAAATGGAATGATTTGCATCATCATATGAAACCTGCAAAGGTTGAGAAGTTGCCTCATTAGGACCAGCACTAGCCTGTCCACCTGTAAAAAGAGGCATCAAAGTATCATACATGTCTTTGGAGCTAAAAGATGCCTCCTTAGTACATGAAAGCGATGGCTGAATAGCATCTTCCACAAAGACAACATCACGGCTAACCAGAATGCGTTTAGTCTATGGATGATACAGATGATAGCCTTTACTTTCAGAATTGTACCCAACAAAAATACATTTTACTGCCTTATCATCCAATTTTCTGTGATGTTGTTCAGGCACTAATGCATATGCCAAACAACCAAAAACACGCAGATGAGCAACAGATGGCTTGCGGTCATGCCAAGCCTCATATGGAGTGATAGACTGCAACGCTTTAGTGGGACACCTGTTCAGTACATATGCTGCACACATGACAGCCTCAAGCCAGAGACTATGTGGTAAAGCCTGACTTTTGACCATGCACCTCGCCATCTCCATGAGTGACATGTTCTTTCGTTCAGCAACTCCATTCTGTTGAGGTGTATACGGCATTGTACATTGGTGTTTTATCCCACGTTCAGCCAGAAATGCATTAAAATCTGAAGACATATATTCCCCCCCTCGATCAGAACGGAGGGTGCCCATTTTACATGCTGACAGATTTTCAGCCAAAACCAAAAACTGTTTGAAGCACATGAACACTTCGGACTTTGCTTTGAGTGGATATACCCATGCATGCCTGGAAAAATCATCAATGAAAGTCACGAAGTAAAGGTAATTTCCAAAAGAGGGTGTCTGCATAGGACCACAGACATCACTATGTACAAGCTGCAATTTCTGCGTAGCCCGAACTGAACCATCTTTTGGAAAGGAAGAACGCTGCATTTTGCCCAAAATACAGCCTTCACAAACATGTTTTCCTGGTGCCTCAAGTTTGGGCAAAGAGGACACCATTTCAGATTTCTGCAGGCGTAATAAACTAGCAAAATTCAGATGACCAAAGTGTGCATGCCAAAGCTTTGCATCTGACATAGCCTGAGAATCATGAACTGCACATGCCAAATCATTCACAGATCTTTCATAGTCTATGAGCTTATACAACCCACGACATAAAATGCCAGAAGCAATAATCACATCGCCATTTGAGAGATCATGGACTGTACACCTGTCATCAACGAATTTCACAACCAAGCCAATCTTGGCTAGTGCAGAAACTGATAACAGGTTCTTTTTGATCCTTGGCACAAATAAACCATCTGACAAAGTGAAAGAACTACCATCAGCAGTAGTCAGAATGATCTTACCAACTCCCATAACAGGATAAGAGGAGTTATTGGCGCATGTGACAGTATTCCCTGTAGAGGCAGGCTCGAGTGAAGAGAAGAAACTACGCTGCGAGGTAATATGTTTGGTCGCCCCACTGTCAAAGTACCAAACATCTGAGTCTACTGCAGACATGCACTGATCATGAGAAGATGGGTCAAAACTGCAGACAGTAGTAAACGCCCATTCTTCTTCCTGCACAAGATTTGCAGACTCTATTTTTGGTGTAGAGGCCTCTGCAACAACCATTCCAGCCTCTTTCTTCTTTGCCTGTTTAGCAGCCAGTTTTGGACAGTTCTTTATAATATGATCATTTCCTTTACAGTACTTGCAGAACAATTTCTGCTTTTCTGATTTCTTCTCATCTTTATCCTGGTTCTTCGATTGTGCAGCATTTGCAGATTTTTTCTTACTAGTAGAAGAGCTCCA
Source organism: Ceratopteris richardii (assembly GCA_020310875.1). NCBI lineage: Eukaryota > Viridiplantae > Streptophyta > Polypodiopsida > Polypodiales > Pteridaceae > Ceratopteris > Ceratopteris richardii. Next base: position 71,088,643 of record CM035416.1, read on the forward strand.
TTTTCCTTTGCCCTTCTGACTAGCCAGGAAAGCTTGATCTGTAACACGCATAATGGACCTGTTCTGCCTGGACTGATCTTCCTGCAACAGAACAGAGACTAATTCCTCAAATGACAAGGCATTCAGTTTGCCTTTCATCATCAATCGAAGAGTAGAGGCAAAACTCTGATATGAATCAGGAAGACCATTCAGAACGGTCTGCGCAAGTGAGCTATCTGGTATAACCTCATCAGCAGAAATCAATTGTTCCTTCAGGTCTTTGATCTTTGTAAGAAAACTGTCCATAGAATCACCTTCATTCATGTGCTCACTCTCCAACTGTTTTCGGAGGTAAGCAACACGAGCCTCATTCCTAGCCTGGTACAAAGTGGTAAGTGTATCCCAAGCATCCTTTGATGTTCTGCAAGAGCGAATGTGAGGAATAATGGCACGTTTGACAGACAAAGCTATCAATGCATGTGCTTGGGAATCTCTGCCATCCCAACGAATCTGCTCTTCAGTAGGTGCAACAGAAACAACAGCACGAATAGGAATCTGTGGAATATCATCTTCGACACCATCTTCATCAGCTCCAACACCTGTATTTGCAGTACCTGTCATTACAGGTGTAACAGGACGTCTTTCAACACCCTGCACAATGTTCCACAATCCTTTTGCAACTAGTACATGTCGCATCATATAAGCCCATAATCCAACTTATCCTCAACAACCAACATACGGAATACATCACTACTTTCAGCCATGGCCGGTGACTAAAATACCTTGATGCAGAAAATTGACTGTATCTCAAAAAGTTGAACGGAACTGCCCAGACGAGTTCTGCTAGACCTGTAGCAGACTTTGAGACGCTTAAACTGGCGAACAGAAACTGGTATATACCTTTGGCACAAAAGGACAAAATAGCCTGCACAAGCACTGTGATAGTGCGTTCGGAGACTGAAACGAGCTCAGATCACGATTTCGGCACCACACAGCAAAGCTGTTTTGATCTCGGAAACACCCTGAGTATGCTCACCAAATTTCGTGAGAATCTAAGACTGCAAACCGAGGAGTGTCGACGGCGCCCTAGAAGAAGCGACGACCTGCTCTGATACCAATTGTTGGAGTTAGACGTCTGCGGAAGCACGCGAACAACACAAGGAAGAAGAAGAAGCTTGGAGCACAACATAGAAGAATGAATGTATTACTAGAGAATGTACAAAGATAAGTAGCCCATTAGGGCAATAGGCGTATATACAAGCCGGGGGAAAAAAACCTCCTAAAGAGGGAAAAAAGTGCCCCGGCGGTCCTAGAGTGTTCACACACATCACTACCTAAATATATCAACATTGTAAGCCACACAAAAGGCCCAAATTGCATGATGCAATTGTTTGTCCCAATCCAACCTTCTGTTGTTGACTATTTTGGTCAACACTGTGCATAATACCTTGTTGGAACTTTCCACTTGACCATTAACTTGAGGGTGGTAAGGGGCTGATTTTTTATGGGTCACAAGGAATTCATTCATCAGTGATTCTATTAGTTTGTTGATGAAATGTGTTCCCCTATCACTCACTATCTCTATTGGCAATCCAAAGCGAGTAAAGATATTTTCGAAGAGAAATTTTGCTGTAATTTGCACATCATTTTTCCTTGTTGCTTTCGTCTCTACCCATTTTGTTAGAAAATCTATAGCCACTATTATATATTTGGCATGTGATCCCTTGACTGGAGGATTTATAGGTCCTATGAAATTAATTCCCCATTTTGAAAAAACTCTTGCATAGATCATGGGCCTTAAAGGCATATCATTTCTTCTTATAGGATACTTGGTCCTTTGGCACACCTAGCAACTTAGTACATATGCGTCGACATCCATGTTTAGAGTTGGCCACCACAAACCTGCAAAGAGATCATTTTTACAGTTCTTTCGGCTAAAAATTTCCTCATGCGACACCTGCATGCACCATCTCTAAAATGGATAAATATTCTCTTTCATGGACACATAGCCGTAGCGGATTGTTCTTTCCTCTTTTAAATAATTGTTTTCCAATTATTGTGTAGTCCTTAATCATTTCCTCTAGGGTTTGCTTCCTTGCTAGATTAGCTCCTTCCTCATGCTTGTAAGTTTTCAAGAATTTTACCAATGCCTTGCTCCAGGCTAGAGCTATTGTAGAGAATGGTAAAGACACATGGTCTTATGGGGTATTCTCCTAGCATTCTTGGCAACTACCAACGTGTTCAAGTACGTCCTTTGTCATGTCGAGCCAGTACACTCCCAATCTTTTCAATTCTCTTAACGTTCCATGAAATCCTTTATGAATTTTCCATCAATTCACATGCCCTTGCTCCATTAGATTTTTCTATTCATGTTCTTTGACACATCTCAATAATATGCCATTTGGTTCTTTGTAATACAAACTACCTACTACAATATATGGATTACATGATTGCAATAATTCTTTTTTGGTATCTCTATTGATCCTATGGTGTGGTCCATGTGTGAGGATTGGTATTAACTTTTCCGCCCACTTCAGACACGCCTCTATTGAATAAGTATGTATCTGGTAGATCATCAGCCACTCCGTTGGGTGGTTCTTTGTGTGTCATTCGAGACAAGTGATCTGCTCTTACATGAGTATTCCCTTACTTGACTACTACTTCAAAATAAAATTCCATCAGCAATAGGAACCATCTCACTAGCCTTCCCATATTAGAAGGCTTATTGACCAGATACAATAATGCCTGATGGTCGATAAAGAACTTGAATTTGTTGGCTAGGGGGTAATGTCAAAATTTCTTGACTGCGTGCACCATTCCTAGGCCTTCTCTTTCTGTAGTGGTATAATTTCTCTATGCCTGTCTTAATTTCTACTGGCATATGTGATTGGATGATCTAATTTTCCTTCATCCGCTCATTGAGCTAGTATGCACCCTATTACATAATTAGATGCATTCACGTGGATATGGAATGGTTTATTTCGATTGGGTATCTTCAAGATAGGGGCTGAACCTTATCATCGTTTTAATTCATTAAATGCCTTTTCACATTCCTCTATCCAATTGAATTGAGTTAATAACCCATATAGAGGATTTAGCGATTATATCGTACATGTGGATAAATCGATGATAATATCCACAATGACCCATAAAGGCTCGTACTTCCTTCACATTTTTAGGTCTAGGTAATTCTAAGATGACTTTGATCTTATCCTCATCTCTGGAAATTCCATTCTTCGACACAATATGTCCCAAGATCTTTCCTTGCCTTAACATAAAGATGCATTTTTCTAGATTCAAGCATACTCGGTACTGTTAGCATTTTTTGAATATCTTCGGTAGTTCTAGAATGTGTTCACTTCTCTGACTGAAGTAGGTGCAAAAATCATCTACATATACTTCCATGCTTTTCCTAAAATGCCTTGGACACATGAGACATCAGTCTTTGGAAAGTGGCCGGGGCATTGGTGAGCCTGAATGGCATCACACGAAAGGCGTATACTCCTAGAGCAAGAGATAAGACTAGAACTTGAACTGGAACTTGAAAGTACTTACTTGGTGGTCATGACTCCTTGAGCTCCCAAAACTGGCATCCACAAGATTGGGAATGAATGTGGCCAACCCCTCCTTATATAGGTTTTCCAAGGGCGGTTATGAGTTCATGATGTCATCAATGATGTCATCAACTAGAAATAAGACCTCCGGGTGTTAGAATTCAGTAAATAGACAGTCGATCTTGGGGTTTTGACATGTTTCAGACGCAATGGAAGCATTAATTTGTCCAAATTCTTAACCAAACATGAGATGTAGGAAATTCACATGGAATCTAAGGTTTAATATGATTTTCTTTGTGCCCATGACATCACCTCCACCTCAAGCGATGAGTTCCATGAGGAGCGGTCATGTTCTCTAGATTGGGTTTCATTGGATTCTTCCTATGCAATTCACGAACCTTGATTTTTGATCTCTGAAGATTTTGTGTAAGTTCCCAAGTATGATTATTGATGTCATACGCTTTCCAATGAATAAGGCATTCCAATCTTCCTCGAGAGATCCTTGAATCTAATACATGATCAACCTCGAATTCTTCATGATCCTTAATCTTCATAGGTGGTGAAAGACTGGGTCTCCCTTGAGCTTCCTTGGGTTCATCATGCAATAGATCCTTTGAGCTTCTAGTGGTACGTTGTGGTGTTTCCAAGATCTTTAATGGAGACCCTTGAGTAAGCACACCTCCTTGATTGAACACGAACTCCTTTTCCTTTACCTTCTGATTATCGTCACAATGTGTATGCTCCATATCAATTGTAATGACTCCTTGGGCTTCAAAGATTCTTGATTTGGATTCTTGAGGAACATTGTCTTGATTATTCAACCCTTCTAGCTCTTGGGCTTGACTTTCTTTGAATAATTGATTCTCACATTGAACTGCCTAATTGATAACATCCTCCAAGGTATTTTCTTGAGGCATGGATTGCAAGAGATATTTGACTTTAGGATTGAGGCCACTTCGAAATTGATTAACCATGTAGTCTTCTTGATATGTAGTTCCACGAAACAACATCTTGATATTCAAGGCATAAATTGAAACTGATCGATCATCTAGTCGTAGAAATCTTTTCATCTCTTGGACATATTCGATCAAGTCCTTTATGGTAGATTGAATCTCCTTGCATAGGGAATCCATGGTGCCTGGTCTTGATGAAGAAAATCTTGCCAAAATGTCAGGGGAGCACTAGATTGTGTTCTCTGACTTCACTAGACAAGATTTTGAAAATACACTTATGATAACAAGAACACCCACGTAGGGAAAATAATACAAGAAGATGTAGCCAATACAAGACATCCCACAACCCGGGACCAATAGGTATAAAAAACTGGACTAGAGATGATACGAGAGATCCCACAACCCGTGATCGTAAATATGAGACAAGATATCTGGATTACAAGAAATACCTTCTCGAAGATGAACTACATACAAGAAAAAACTCGACAAGATCTCATACTGTGAGATTACAAGAGGACAAGACAGGATGTCCAAAAACTAGACTAGACAAGACTGGAACAAGAAACAAGGCAAGAACTGGAACTAGAACTTGGAGAGTACTTACTTGGCGATCACAACTCCTTGAGCTCCCAAGACTGGCATCCACAAGACTAAGAATGAATGTGGCCAACCCCTCCTTATATAGGTTTTCCAAGGGCGGTTACGAGTTGATGATGTCATCAATGATGTCATCAACTAGAAATAAGACCTCCAGGTGTCAGAATTCAGCAAATAGACAGTCGATCTTGGGGTTTTGGCACGTTCTAGATGCAATGGAACCATTAGTTTGTCCAAATTCTTAACCAAACATGAGATGTATGAAATTCACATGGAATCTAAGGTTTAAGATGGTTTTCTTTGTGTCCATGACACATACTACACAAAAAAGTCAATTCTGCTCACAACACTTGCTTGAATTCAGCGATATAGTCATAGGGTTCTCCCATGCCATCATAATGATTTCTCATGCATTTAGCCACCTGGATTGGTCTCAACCTTCTCACTGGCTCTAGTGGCCTAATCAATACAGGGTTTGCCATCTTAGTGGTTGCATTCCTGGTCCTACACCTAGTTGTGATCTTGGCCTAATGGGTGGTCTATTCGCATTTCCTATCCCTAGGTTAGTTGGGTTGTGGGGATTCACTCTTGGCATACTGAACTGAACATGGGTTCTGGTGGGGATGCTTGGTTGACTCATTTGTCGTGGCATGGTATTCTTTGTTCCTTGATGGGATCCGAAAGGGTTTTGCGAGGTAGTTTCCTATTCGATTCTGGTCTAGGTATGTAACCCTAGATACATCCTCTAGATCGTTCATCTCATATATAGTTATTGGGGTCAACCCTTCTCCCTGTGTGGGTGAGTCAGTTTGTAAAAGTAGGTCGGACCCATGGATCAAATACACATCCACCAGGTAATCATCTTGAGGTATTAGATCCCCTCTCAAGACTTGAGTCATTATGGACTTTCCCCTTGGGGTAGTCATAGTGTCTCCATCATTAGGTCTCTTGCATGTGGTGCTTGCTTTAAACCATATAATGCCTTCTTTAACCTACACGCCTGGTTTTCATGCCTTTTCTACACAAAATCACGAGGCTGAAAACATACACTTCTTCATGCAAATCACCATTCAGAAATGCAATTTTAATGTCCAACTGATGTACATTCCAACCATGATGAGTTGCAAGTGCACAGATGCTATGAACAATAGTCATTTAGCAAGTAGGAGCAAAGATCTCATCAAAATCAATTCCTCTTTCCTGAGCATAACCCTTGGCAACAAGCCTAGCCTTATACCTATGAAATATTCCATCAGGATTACACTTTAGCTTGTATACCCACTCAGTGAAAATGGCCTTCTTGCTAGGAGACAAGTCACACAAATGCCAAGTACCATTCTTCATTATAAAATCATATTGAGATTGCATAACAACCATCCAATTTTCTAAATTTTGTGCTTCATCAAATGAAATAGGCTCATTCTCATGATGGATACTAGATGTAGCCATAGCATAGCAATCTGATGCAAAAGAGGCACTTTGAGAACCTAAATGAGTAAAATATGACAGAGGTGCATCTAAGTTGCTTTCATGCAAAGTTTTCACCATCCATTTTGCCATAGTTTTTGCCTCCTCAATATCAGCTCTCTCATCAACAAGTGCATCATGTAAATCTGCATAAAAAACAGAATGATCTACATCATCACATGAAACCTGTAAAGGCTAAGAACTTGCCTCATTAGGATCAACACTAGACTATCCACTTGTAAAAAGAGGCAGCAAAGTATCATACATGTCTTTGGAGCTAACAGATGTCTCCTTAGTACATGAAAGTAGTGTCTGAATAGCATCTTCCACAAAAACAACATCAGAGCTAACCAAAATGCATTTAGTATGTGGATGATACAAATGATAGCCTTTGCTTTCACAACTATACCCAACGAAAATACATTTCACTACTTTATCATCCAATTTCCTGTGTTGTTGGTCATGCACTAATGCATATGCGAAACAACCAAAAACATGCAGGTGAGCAACAGATGGCTTATGACCATGCCAAGCCTCATATGGAGTGATGGACTGCAACGCTTCAGTGGGACACTTGTTAAGTACATAAGTTGCACACATGACAACCTCAAGCCAGAAACTATGTGGTAAAGCTAGACTCTTGACCATACACCTCGCCATCTCCATGAGTGACCTATTCTTCTGTTTAGCAACTCCATTCAGTTGAGGTGTATACGACACTATACACTGATGTTTTATCTCACATTCAGCCAAAAATGCATTAAAGTCAGAAGACATATATTCTCCCCTTCGGTCAGAATGGAGGGTGCCCATTTTACATGGTGACAGATTTTAAGCCAAAACCAAAAATTGTTTGAAGCACACAAACACTTCAGACTTTGGTTTCAATGGGTATACCCATGCATGCCTAGAAAAATCATCAATGAAAGTCACGAAGTAAAGGTAGTTCCCAAAAGAGGGTGTCTGCATAGGACCATAGACATCATTGTGAACAAGCTACAATTTCTGAGTAGCTCGAACTAAACCATATTTTGGGAAAGAGGAACGTTGCATTTTGCCCAAAGTACAGCCTTCACATACATGTTTACCAGGTGCCTCATGTTTGGGCAAAGAGGACACCATTTTAGATTTCTATAGGTGTAGCAAATTAGCAAAATTTAGATGGCCAAAGCGTGCATGCCAAAGGTTTGCATCTGACATAGCCTGAGAATTCATAGATTTTTCATAGTCTATGGGCTTATACAACCCACAACATAAAATGCCAAAAGCAATAATCACTTTTCCATTTGAAAGATCATGGATTTTGCATCTATCATCAACAAATTTCACAATCAAGCCAATCTTGGCTAAAGCTGAAACACATAAGCGATTCTTCTTGATCCTCGACACAAATAATGCATTTGACAATGTAAAAGAAGTACCATCAATAGTAGTCAGAATGATCTTACTGATTCTCATGACAGGATGAGAGGAGTTATTGCCACATGTGATAGTATTCCCTGTAGGGGCATGCTCAAGTGAAGTGAAGAAACTGCGCTACAAGGTAATATGTTTGGTTGCCCCATTATCAAAATACTGGCAAACATTTGAACCTACTGCAGGCATACATTGCTCATGAGAAGATGGGTCAAAATTGCAAACAGTAGTAAATGCCCATTCTTCATTCTGCACAAGATTTGCCTCTTTAGCAGCTAGTTTTGGATAGCTCTTAATGGCATGATCATTTGCTTTACAATATTTGCAAAACAATTTTTGTTTTTTTTTTCTTGTCATATCTATCATCGTTCTTTGGTTGTGCAGAATTAGCAGATTTTTGCTGGCTATTAGGAGAGCTCCATTTACATTTTCCCTTCTGACTAGCCAGAAAAGCTTGATCCACAACACGCATAAGATTTTCCTCTTTAGCATCTAGTTTTGGATAGCTCTTTATGACATGATGATTTGCTTTACAATATTTGCAAAACAATTTTTGTTTTTTCTCTTGTCATATTTTTCATCGTTATTTGGTTGTGTAGAATTAGCAAATTTTTGCTGGCTATTAGGAGAGCTCCATTTACATTTGCCCTTCTGACTAGCCAGAAAACTTGATCTACAACACGCATAATGGACCTATTCTGCCTAGACTGATCTTTTTGCAATAGAACAAAGACTAACTCCTCAAATGTTAAGGCATTTGGATTGCCTTTCATCATCAAACAAAGAGTGGAAGCAAAACTCTGATATGAATTGGGAAGACCAGTCAAAACAGTATGCACAAGTGAACTGTTAGGCAAGACTTCATCACTAGAAATCAACTATTCCTTCAAATCTCTGATCTTTCTTAGAAAATTGTCCATGGAATCACCTTCATTCATGTGCTCACTCTCCATTTGTTTTCAGAGGTAAGAAACATGATCCTCATTCCTTTCCTAGTATAAAGTGGTAAGTGTATCCAAGCATCCTTAGCTGTTCTGCAAGAGTGAATGTGAGGAATAATGACACGTTTGACACACAAGGTTATCAATGCATGTATCTAAGCATCTCTGCCATCCCAATGAATTTTCTCTATAGTAGATGGAGTAGAAACCATAACACGAATAGAATTCTACAGAATATCACCATCTTCGACACCATCTGCATCAGCTTCACTACCCGTATTTGTAAGTATAATAGGATGTTTTTCAACACCCTACACAATATTCCATAGTCCTTTTGCGACCAATACATGATGCATCATATCAGCCCACAATGGGTAATTTGTACCATCCAACTTATACTCAATAGCCAACATACGAAATACATCACTGCTTTTAGCCATGGCCACTGACTAACATGATGTAGAAAAATGATTGTATCTCAAAAAGTTGAACAGAACTACCTTGTCAAGTTCTGCTAAACCTATAGTAGACTTTGAGATGCTTATACAAGCAAACCAAAACCTATATATATCTTTGGCACAAAAAGAAAAAACTACCTACACAAGCACTATGATAGTGCATTTGGAGGCCGAAACGAGCTCAGATCACGATTTCGGTGCCACAGAACAAAGTTGTTTTGATCTCCTAATCATCTGAGTATGCTCACCAATTTTCAGACAAATTTGAGACTGTGACTAGAGGGGTGTTGATGACACCCTAGATGAAACGACGACATGCTTTGATACCAGCTGTTGGAGTTAGATGTCTACAAAAGCATGAAAACGACACAAGGAAGAAGAAGAATCTTGGATCACAACACATAATACTGAATGTATTACCACTAGAATGTACAAAGATAAGTAACCATTAGGGCAATAGGCATATATACAAGCCTAGAGAAAAAACCTCCTAAAGAGGGAAAAACATGCCCCGACGGTCCTAGTGTGTTCACACACATCACGACCTAAATATATCAACATGGCATACTCCTTTCTTTGAGTGAGATGTAGTCAAAGACTTTTCTTTTGGTGTGGAGGAAGCATTAGGAAAAGGACTAGAAGACTTAGGATTAAAAGACTTACTTTCCTTCTTGGATTGCTGACTCTTGTTCTCCCTCTTCGTCTTTCCCTTCGATGATGATAACAAAGCTTCATCATTCTCTTCCATACCCTTTTGTTGATCTTCATCTTGAAGTAACAGGAACTATAGCTCTTCAAATGAAAGTTCTTTATTTCTTATAGAGAGAGATAAAGAGGGAACAAGAGCCAGATATGTTGATGGAAGTGAGTTTAGAAGTGTGTTTATCATATCTTCATCCAAAATGTTGACTCCAACATTGAGTAATTGATCTCTTAAATCTTTGAACTTCAAAGTATGTGACTAAAATGATTCACCAACTTTCATCCTTGTGTTGGCTAGCTTTCTCCTTAGATAAGCTTTCCTAGCAAGGTTTCTACTCTGATAGAGATTCTCTAACTCTAGCCAAGCCGAACAAGAGGTTCTACAAGACTTGATCTAGGGTATAATATGCCTTTTGACTCCCATAGAAATATATGAAAGTGCTAGGGCATCCCTTGAATCCCATTTGGATTGCTCTTCTGTAGGAAGTAGTCTGATACGGACTCCTCATGATGAAGTAGTTCCTTCTTCTTCTCTAACCTCTTGTTGAGCAGAAATAGGAATAGGGGTTCTTCTAGAAGATGAATTAGCCTCTTCTCTAACTTTTTCTGGCCTTGGGTAAGTGCCATTGACAATATTCCATAAGTCCTTTGATACTAACAGATTCATCATCATAAAACTCCACATTGGATAGTTAGACATTCCCTCAAGCTTGTCTTCATTCTCAAGTCTATAGTCACCTTGTTAAGTGTGTATGTCAAATATGTTTTGATACCAAATGTTGGAAGTGGTATGGGCCAAAAAAACAATATATAACATGTTTATAAGATCTTCCAGCACATGACCTTAGCATACACACCTTCATACTCAAAAAGAAGATGAGTGAGAGATAAAGAGAGAATAGAGGGGAGTTTCAAAGTCTACGGTAAGTTAAGAAGATGCTCACCTACACTAACTTATATTCAAATGTCCAATTACAATGTGTGAATATGATACGAACTTACAATGTCTGAATCTAGGTAGAAATAGGAACTAGATACAAGAAATTGTGTGCCTAAGAGGTATGAAGAGCATGTGTGAGAATATGGAGAATATGAATTATTTATAACTATTCTATAGCAAACCCAAATTTTGATCAACCTAAATAAAAAACAAGCAACCTAGCAAGTAAGAACGAAAAAGAGTTGCTACTCATAGTAAATCAACAATGGATGTTGATGATAAGCTGATAGAATCTCATGTAGATAATCACCAAGATGTAGACCACAACTTCTCCAAGAGTGTGAGAACTCCTCCTCCAAGATAGCCTCCAATATCTCCTCCCAAGGCATCCTTGAGTAACTTGGGAAGATCCTCCTTGATCACCTCCAAGTTACAACAACTCTTGCTAGAGCTTCTTGAGTCTTGAGTGATGCTCACATAATGAGCATGGTATCTTTTATCTAGATTTGAGAAGCCTTGCAAAAGCATGCTATAAATGTAACTCTAAAAGCATAAAGCAAACGAAATCGATATAAAATTGCATGCGATCAAAGCAAAAACATTCACGCTAAATCTTTCATGACGCTAAAGCAAAAACATTCACGCTAAAACATACGTGCTTTTTTTTAAAGAAAATATATTATCAGAATTGTTGCCGCTGTGACATCTATACGAATCGAACTCGCTTGGATTTTTCAAGAAATGTTTGATCTAGCCAACACATCCACTTGTTCTATCAAGGTGTATAACAAGTTTATTATATATGGTGAAAAATAGGTGTTGGACAATTTGACATTGTTTCCAACATATTGTTGTTGAGACCCACCCCACTTCCAACAGATATTTCATAGAACCTCCCTCTTTTTATATAACCATGAACAATTAGTCTTTTTAACCTTTTATTTTTTTCATTATTCAATATTAGACTAGGAAATAATCTAGTCTACAAAATTTTGAAATCCATTCCTTTCAAACATTAATATATCTTGGGAGACATATGAGCATTGTAGTAGTATCAGCTGCTTAAAGGTCACAAAATAGTAGCATGATCATATACATAACACAATGGAAAGTAAAGCATAAGCAACACAAATGCAAGAAGGAGCAAGGATCACACTCAAAAGAGGGTGAAAATCATGGTGTGCATGAATTTTGAAAGTATGAGAAGCTCAGTTCTAATGCTAGCAAAAATTCTTCTAGGAGTGAGGGATGGGTCTTTTTATAGTGGCCCCTTCATGTATCTCTCTACATTTTCTTTGGAATTTCCAAAAGATAAAAAAACCAAAGCCTCCTACTTGCTCCTTACCTTGCAAGGTTTTTTCTAGAAGACTGTTCCTCTAAAGCAAAAAATATATACAATTGTTTCTACTTTACAATACTAACATTCATGAATTACAAGATTGGAAAAAAAATGAAAGATGCTACTTTCCTCCATGAGACACTCTCGCTCTCAAAGCATGTCATCCTCATCAAAACTTTACATTGTCTTTTAGGGTGGGGTTGTTGTTCTCTGAGATCTCCATCCACTTACTTATATCTATAAGGGCTTGAATTTCTTTAGTACTATCCTAGATTTTGATTTCTTCTACCACTCCTTGAATCATTTATTTCCATGAATCTTGGAGCTTTTCTACGATTCCATACTTTTCGTATAACTTTTGCTCTTTCTAACTCAATTTTCTCTACATATGTTGCTAATCTAGCATATATGTGAGTGGTTATGATAAGAAGATGCATTTCTGTATCTAAAAAAAAATTGTCTCAATTTCCTCTTCAAATGTTTGCATATCTTGAGAAGGTAGGAACATAATAATAAGAAAAATAAAATTGTAAGTTCGTATCTTGTTTAAGATCAAAGAACAAGAACTCAAGATTGTTCTTGAAGCTAATTCCATTTAGATCAAATAATTGGAGGCTCTAAAATCTAGTATAGTAAACTTCTAATATATTCAATATCTTTTGAAGCATCTTGAAGATGATATTTGATATATTTCGACACATCTTGTATGAATATTTGGTCACTTTAAACTTATGTATGCACATCAACTCCTCTTTGGCACAATTAAGAGAGGCAAAAGCTTGTATAAACATGGGTAAAAAAGGATAAATGAATGGATTTTAAGAGCTAGAATATGATGTATAATAGCCTTGCTTTAACCCTTGGTTTTTCCTTCACACATGCTTGAACCTTTGGTTTGAACCCTTGGTTTGAACCCTTGGTTTAGACCCTTAGGGTATTTATTCTTGTGAGCTCCCATTCAATGATTCTAACCCTTAGATTTGATTTATCCTAAGGTGCTTCTCCAAGTTCCTCCTAGGATGTACATGAGATGATGTACACTTGGTTGGACACTTTGATGATTCTTGGGACATGCAAACTCTTGGCCTATATATATATATATATATATATATATATATATATATATATATATATATATATATATATATATATATATATATATATATATATATATATATATATATATATGTGTGTGTGTGTGTGTGTGTGTGTGTTGGTGGAGTTGAATGGGTGGAAGCAATTTCTCCCTCACCCTTGTAATGATCTTGCTAGGTGGTTAGCTTGTAGAATGTAGGTTATATGGAAGTGTCTAAGTGAATTCTTATTGATAATATTTTCTCTCTTGAGGTGCTATAATGGTTGGTTAATTTTTCTTCATGTGAATGGACAATATCTTGGGTGAGATTGAAGATAAGGTGTCAAGACTTTAAATAGCTACTTGAAATTTTGAGTTTTATTTAGAGGGCCTTCTTTTATGGGGCAACATATCTATACTTTGAGGTGATTGTGCAAATAAAAAATATTCTATGTAAGGTTTGAATCTTGTGTCTTCTAGGTGTTTGAATGAGGTACATTGTGACTTTCTCTTTCATGATCACATATGATGCCAAAAGTAGATGTAATAAGTTGATGGCCTTGTCGCCATTCTATTCACTATAAGAAAATCATTGCCATAAATTTTATCAATATCTTTGATACAACTTCAAAATGGTTTCTTTTTTCTTTTGGTTATTCCCTATGGAAACTATGGTTCATGTTCTTTCTTTGGTTGCACTTCTTCTATTTGGCTCACCACTTCTTAATATGTGGATTGAGGAGGTGAGGGCCATAATACCAAAAAGTAATGAGCTACTATAACTCCTCTTCTCATGATCATAATTGATCTTGTAGCTCCTTGATTTCATCTTTATTTGTGAGTGTTGTAACTTGAGCTTCCTCCACTTGTTCAAGAGATCCTGTTTGCTAACCCTCTTGGCTCATCACTAGGTTTGTTGATTTGTTCCATGATTTTCTTGTAATTTCTTAAGCTTCCTATAGATATATCAACAACTTTCATTCTCTTTTAGCAAATTCTTTCTTTTGTGTACAAAGTTGCTTTCCATGGTGTTCTTTCTTTTTTTACAATACCTCTATGGATTTAACAACTATGTTTGGTTAATAAATCACCAATTTCATAATAAGTTTACTCAATCTACCAATGTGAAAGTGTTAAGCCATATCTTCATGTTCCTTCCTTAGTCATGCCACTTTGTTATTCTTGGCATATAGCTGATTTTTGTAGATATTCTCCCTTGATCTCATCAATATTTTTTGTCTATTATGACTTCCTCGTATGAGAATATAAGAAATTGGATTTCTTGCACTAACTTTAATGACTTTGCATGCTCCTCTTCTAGTAATTGTTTTACCTCTTATATTTCTTTGTCCTTTTCTCCTAATACCTTATTTATGTGCAGCAAATTGTCCTTGTAAGATTCATGCTCATGCGCATGATATTGGATCTCATGTATGATCCTTCACAATTTATCATGGAGAGGTGGGAATGGAGTAGTGTGGATGTAAGGTTTCTCATGGAATGGAAAGGAGATGGGAGGGAATATTGGAGATGGAAGTGGATTTTGGTGGTTGATCATGAATGTGATTGTACATGTGGAATGGTCTTCTATGATAATGTAGGTCAAGGAATAGTAGTTACCTCCATCCCTTGACAACTATTTTTTGTTAAATTTTCTTTGATATCCTTGGAACATTATCCCTTTTGTTTTTGTTCCCATTTGGAGGTGTTTTGGAGATGTTGATCTTGATTGGGAGACTACTGTTGATTTCTTTGTTCGTATGATCTCTTTGTAATATGCGGCAATTAGTGGGGGAGGTTTCTATGACTTGAGGCAAAGGCCTCTACTATTTCTCTATCCTTGCCCTGTAATTATGATTTTGTGATCTCTCTCAATAGTGGCATCTATCCTTCTACCTTTCTTGGTCTTCGTATTGGACCAAAAGATCCTTCTGACTCTTATGATGATGGTCTTCTTAGAGATGTCTTGTATTGTCTTTGGATTGGGAGTTCATGAATTTGGACATAAGATTTAATGCCATTGTGAAACTTCTAAGTACCATATTTTAGATAAGTGTGGGTAACAAATATTCATTATGTCATAGACAACCATGAATGATGCATGTGAATGTTATTATCTTACCTAAGAAATGATACTTCTATACTGATACCTATCTTATTTTGATTCAACCATAAATGTGTGACGTTTGCTGGCTTTTATTCTTCTTTGCAAACCTATGATTTTGGGAATGAAGATTCTATTCAAAATAGATAGAATATGCATTCTGTTCCTTTAGAATCAAAGTAAACTTTATTAGCACCAATAAATAGTCATCATCCTCATCAATATATTGATTTTATAATAAAGAATCTTTTATAGACTCTACAAATTTTGCCTCCTCTTGAACTTCTATCACAAAAACTTCCCATCTATGGAAATCTTTGCCAACTCACCCTCCCTCTCAAAGTGCACACCATTTATAATCTTGAGATGTACATATAACCAAAATTAGATAATTTCATCTAGAGATCCTATGAAATCTAAAGTCAGATGGCAATTTACAAAGTCCAAAAATGTACTTTTTTGAAATAAATATTACAAAACTATTCTGCATTGGTGGCATCCTAACACTAGCATGCATAATGGACAAAACCCACTTTAGTATGTTACAAAGAATCAATCGTCTTCTTTCAAAGTAGGATGGATGAGTCTGTGAGTCATATACAAATTCATAAAAAATGGTCTTTAGTTGGATAACTGCATTCTCTACCATAGCATTGACCTCATCCTTGGAAGTAGGTTTTTTTGGATGGGCCCACTGAGCTTTCCAAGTAGTTTCAATAATCCTTGCTTCTACGTAGTGCATAGATAGTACTTCCATAGAATTTCAATTGGCTTTTATTGTTTCAGCTAACTGTACATGCAATTTTTGGGTACTCTCTCACTTCTTTCCTTATTGTAGATCCTTCTCTTCTAATAACTTTTGCAGTCTACAATCTTTTGGACTCCTTGCTTAATTTGGGTTTCTTTATGTTCCGAAATGTACATTTTCTCTTAGACTAGTTGTTTACCATCCTTTATCTAGTTTTCTTACTCATTTGCACTATTCAATTTAGCGGTATCCATCTACAAATGATCTAATAATGAAACAATTTGGTCTTCTTAAGATGACTTTTTTTGCTTGAAATAGAAATAAGTTCTTCTTCAATGTTGTTTTATCCACCAAATTCTAAGCTTTATACATTGTTTCTTCTTGCAATTGGGCCTTAAAAGCACTATGCTTCCCTTCTACTCCTCTCCTTTGATCCATAAAGTGAAAATTGAAAGTTCCATAGCCAAAACTTACGCATGGCGATATCCTCTAATTCTTGTGTTTTTTGAGTTAGCAAACCGTTCTACTTCTACAATTCCGTGCTCTATCTCGGATTATTCATGTAAATTATGCTACCTCTGATTATGCTAAAGGTAAATTATGCATGTAAATTATGCTACCTCGGATTTTGCTCTGGTCACTATTTATGTGTCACTAGTGTCGCTTGCTTCCTCATCATCCTTCTGTCTTGCTTCTTCTTCCATTCTAATCTCCTCAGTCAAGCAAAATGCATCTCTAAACAATTTTTCCCATATTCTTTTAAATGAATCATTCTCCTAGGTATCCATGTTGAGATCAATGGGAGGATTTGAGTGTTGCACTTCAGTTAGGAAATCTGCTTCAGAGATTTAGACAACTTTTCTTCTTGCCAATAGAGCTCCTAGAGATTGAATATTACCTTGAGTTTGGTGTCGAGGGTTTTTGGCTTCTTAGTTGCCTAGAATAGTCGTTTAATATCCCTCTTGATGCATCGTACACTTTGTCTCCGGCTTTACAACAAGGGTTGCGAAATGCAAACCCATCCACAATGGTGATGTCATTGGAAGTTGTGCATGCTTAAATTCACCTGAGGATGTCTTTCCAAGCACTTTCTCCATCTCTTGTAGGTACATGATGATTGTTAGTAATGTAACCCCTTGACTAAAATATAGCGGCTACATGATAATCTTTGGGATCAAAGTATACATTGTTTCCTCTCAAGGATCTATGCTAAGTCTAAGAATAGGGACATGCTCACCTTCATACTCTATTTGCATGTTAATATGTTGCACAAACTAGATGGTCCACAGATATGGTGGGATAGCCTACCAACCCTGCATTGCATACTCAAGCAACCTAGTACCTTGCAGCCACTAGATATGCATCAATAGAAGGCTATTTGGGAGTTGTCCTACAACAAATCACAACTACAATAGCACTAAGAAATCGATAGCACACATGCTCTCTACAACACTCACACTCAATTAAAATTAATACCACATTCAATTTGAGCTTAAGTATGAAGACCGATTTTTCCCATGTGCTTCAAGTAGACTTGTAGGTGGATTTTGCATGGCACAAATTGTGTAAGAAATCCCATGGTACTTTGATGTGTAAGCTAAATCAAGCGTTGCCATCCATTTTTCTATCTTAACTATGCATGTACAATCTTAGTACATCACTTCCTTCTTTTATACAAGATCTACGTCCAATCCAACAAAGAGCTTTTCCTATGCCTTTTTACTATATATATATATATATATATATATATATATATATATATATATATATATATATATAGTCACAAAACTTCTATATTGAGGGTAGAAATCTTGAAATTAGTGGGACCCACTTTGGAGTGAATCCAAAAAGGTCAAGTCCATCGTAATTTAAATTTTCCAACCTAGCACTTCATGTTGGCATTGAAAGGGGCATGTGATCATTGATATGACACACTCGATTCTTTAAAAGTTTGATTATGCCACCAGATTTATCTGAGCTCGACTTTGTGAAGCAACAAAAAACTATTGTATCCATATTCCTCTATATGTTGTAATTTATCCATTAGGTATTCCAAGGAATCCTCTAGTAGGAGCGTTTTAGGGACTATTACTAAAAAGCTAGGAACCATAAAGTCCATGGGAGCTCTAGTTTCTAGTCTACAAGCAAACGTGTAAAACCCACTCCAACCTTACAGGTTGTCCAATATGCCCATGATCAAATACCAATTCCAACAGAGGTCTATAACATAGAAATAACTGAGTCAAGAGAATCATCACTACTCACCCTACCATAGGATTCTTCAATGCACATGCTTCCACTCATCTGATTACATAGTTCATGCAAGTCAAAATAAAAGTTTCATAAAATGTGCAAATGGGAGGTGAATCATACCAACAAAATCTAAACCCCACTTTTGGAATGGGTGCAAAGGAAGGAGGGGTTGCAACAACACTTGAATCAACTTTTGGGTACACAACGTAACCAAACTCCAATAAAGTCTTTGTGGTAAATTTGGTCCAAAATAATCATAAATTTCTTGCTCTAGAGGGCAAGCTTCTTGTGACTTGTAGACTAGAAATGTGTTTGGGGAACACGGATTTGTAAAAAGGAAACCATCTCCTTGTACCATGTGGAGTGTCCTAAATCTAGCTTTTTATATTCGGTGATATAAAAAAGATTTTGATCCAAAAAAGAATCATGCATGCTATCAAGGTTGAGATAGAAAATTGGCCACCACATGTGAAGTACTTGGTCAATGCACAACATCGTACTACTCGAATTTGTGTAATAGAAAGGCCCATCGCACATCTACCAACAATTTATTTCTATTTCACCAAATATAAAGGTGCTAAATGGTCCACATGGACAGTAAATCTATGCCCTAATAAATAATATTGAAATTTCTTGATGGAATATATGAGCTCTAAACATTCCCTTTCAATGGCTCGATAATTCTTCTCAACATTTGTCACGCATTGGCTCACATAATAGATTAGGTTATACCAAGTGCGGCCCATTTTCTACATTAAAATGCTACAATGTCAAGATTTGACGCATCGACAAACGCATGGAAGGGATGAGCCTATTTTAGAGCCTACAAAATTGGAGCCTTGGTGAGTAAAACTTTATGTCATTGAAAAGCTAAGTCACATTCTTCCATCCACTAGAATTCTCTATATTTGGCATGATCCAACCCATTTAATGGGATAGCCACATGAGCTAAGCAACATAGATTATGGCCATGTCATTAAATTTGTCCTAAGAATCATGAGGCTTCTTTTGTGGACTTGGGGGCTAGACCTTGCAAGATAAGCTTCACTTTATCTAGATATAGAAAAATTGATTCTTTTGAAATAATATGACCAAGTAACTTGTCACACCAATACAAATACTAACTTTTCCAGGTTAAGGCAGAGATGGACTTCTCACCACTAGTCAAAACACATCCGTGATTGTTGTAAATGATCAACCCATTTTTTGGACATAGAGAAGTCATCCAAGAATACCCACATAAAACTAGTAAAGTAAGGCAAAAATATATAATGGATGCATTTCTATAAAGTACTAAGAGCATTTTGAAGTTTGAACCACATTATTATACTACAAATACTCTTTGGCTCATAATAAATGCCACATTTGGGACATCCGATTCATCCATCAAAAATTGATTATATCCATTGCACCCATCTAGGAAAGATTAAATCGCATGACCTACAACTTCATGCAACATCCTATCCAAAAAGGGTACAAAATCTAGTATTATAGCAACATTCAACTTCTAGTAGTCAACACAAATTTGAAGCTACTTATTTTTCTTTGGTATGATAACTACTGGGAAAAATCACTTTGGACATTCAATCCAAACAATAAAACTAGCCCACATTAATCAATCCATCTCTTCCCTAACCTGCTTGTAAATATTTAGATTCATCCTATAATATTGTTGGATTATGCACGATGTTTTGAGTTTTAGGTGGATCCTATGCTTCTACAACCGAGGATCAAGACCTTTCATGTTTGTGTAATCATATGCAAACACATCTTTGAATTACAGTAGCTATAATTGGTTTTCTTCTATGATACTGAGCCAGTACTATCAAGAATATCCATTGACTAGAGGTCTTTATTTTCTTCTAAAAATTCAGCCTCCTCATCATCTTCCAATCCTTCTAACATATTTGGAGGCTCTGCAATAGTTGGTAGTTGATGCTTCAAACAAGTATGCATATCATCTAGTTTCACCACATAAGTCCCTTTCTGTATGTAATTACCTAGGACCCCCGCTCTTGCTAGAATTTGGCATGTTTTAGCCATGGGTGATCTAAGAACAAATTGTAATCGTTCTTCTTCCCTAATATTTCAATGACCATAAAGATAATGGGGAAAGTTACTTCCAATATTCTAATTAGAATATCTTTAATTAGTTCAATGGGATGGACCCAAGACTAGTCAACAATATGAATATAAAAAGAGGTGGGTTGAATATATATCCACCCTTTCTATTGGAAAATAGGTAATGTAGCAATACTGAATTCAGATCCACCATTGATCAACACTCTAGAAAACTGCATAGAATTTTAGCAAACAATAATTAATGGTACTACATAGTCTAAAAGGATGTCTTCACCGATATCCACTTGATTAACTCGTATAATTGTTCTAGGTGGTAATGACTCAAATGCTAAAGATTGTGCTCTAGAATGAGTTTTAGCCAATAATGCCTACCAAAATAATTGAACTAAGGCCAAAATCTCTCCTAACCACATTTGTATGACACACTTTTTCATGATTTTGGATATGTAGAGGGTGTTTCTTTCTCCTTCTACACTTCATGATTGAATAGTTTTTGTTGAACAAGTTTCTCTGACTGAGCAGATGTATTTGATTGGTATTCCAGAGCTCTTGGACTATAGCCTTATCCATTTTGAATCCTCTAAATTGGACTTCATAATCTACATAGGGGTAGGAAAATTACTCTGGATAGATCTAATTATACCTACATATGGTGCTTGGTAGCACACCTCTAAACTAAAGAATATCAAGTAGCACCTAATAAGATATGGTAATCATGTTACAAACATCATATATATAGTGCTCTATACTATGATCTATCATCTTACAAAATGCACAATATAATAGATTTAGATCAAAGTTAATGGAAATGTTGCCTAGCTTTAGGTATTTATTACATTTAAACAACTTAAATTCACCACTTACCACATTGGATGGTACCAAAGTGATACTTGTTGAACCTAGGCTCAACTACATATACAAATTTGCCATTTTTTATCTTTCCATCTAGTTCTTCCATAGCATAGATGATTTGATCCAAGGCCTGAGTGCCATTGATAAGCGCATTGATAAGCGTATAAGCAAATCTTTTTCTTTGAAATTGAATAAAATTTATCAACAAACTAACCGAGCACCACTTCTACTAGAGGATGTTGCTAGTCCAAAAGAATCATAATCATCAATTGATTGATTGGGATGGTAAACCATGTATTTCAATGTTATAAACAATTATTGTGTACCTTTTGGTTTCCTACACCGGTATAGAAAAGAATCGTGTTAATTTGCATAGCAAATGAGATGACCAGTGGAAAATTCCATGAGCCATGGTACTACTTCACCACTTAACATTGCTTGGAA
The DNA here is from genome assembly GCA_020310875.1 of Ceratopteris richardii. Taxonomy (NCBI): domain Eukaryota; kingdom Viridiplantae; phylum Streptophyta; class Polypodiopsida; order Polypodiales; family Pteridaceae; genus Ceratopteris; species Ceratopteris richardii. Next base: position 71,110,547 of record CM035416.1, read on the forward strand.
GACATTTCTTGTCATCTATCCACAGGAGGTCAAGAAGACCTAACATCTGCTAAGAATCCCAAGGTTTCTTATCTTCTTCCCTTTCTCTCTCTCTCTCTCTCTCTCCCCCTTTTCGGTCACCTATTCCTTCCCCCTTCCACTTCTAGCTTTGCGGCTTTGAATGATCCTTGCACCTCCAAGAGTTGTGTGATTGATGGGTACAAAAAATTCCCTTTTTCACTAGTAAAAGCCACATTTCAAGGATACAGACACTTCCCAAAACCAAATTGCACTTCTAGAACCTTTCTTGGCTTTGAATTCAGAGGCCTTTGTTATGCTTGACTTCTCATGTGCCTCTTTTTACCATGAAAAACAAGGTACAACAGAGCACTGGCATTGTATCTCTCCATCACCTAATCAACCTTAGGTACAATGCATTAAAATAAGCATCCGATCTTTCCATTTTCCAAATGGCTTGTAGGTCAATTGCGTGTTGAAGGCCTTTAGATTATTGTGAGAAGAACTAAAATCTTCCCCACTTATGATCGAACTCCATCTTGAACTTCCATATATATGGTGCTCCTAAGGTTCCTACCAATGCTTGGAACTAGCTTGACATATTGTGTACCTTCTCCATTAGTTTGATAGGTGGGTTCTCTATCAGTGTCTCTCCCAACTCTTTTCCAAATTCTAGTGGCAAGGGAAGATCTCCTTCTTCTACTAGAATATCATGTATATCAATGGGTACTACACTAGTGCCTTGTTCTTCCATAGTCCTTTGCTTTTGAAGATGCTCAGATGATATGATAAGACAAGAATAATACATGTTAATACTCTAGGAGACACAAGATTCTAGTATGGAGAGATTCTGGTCCCTTTCCAATACTAAGATGAGTCACCAAGCCTTATCTCTTTACATGCTTTATGCAATGGGGCTCAAGATGAGCATGATGCATGTCTCTAGACCATCCCATATGCACACTAGGGATATTCATTTTCTCAACATGGTGTGCTCATCTAAGTGTTACAAAAAGTAAGGTCGATATTACAAGGACTAAGAGTGTTTTATGCTTCCTTAAAGATTTACAACAATAATGGAAAGCATTATTATTGCATTTACTATGAGTTGAGATCAGTTTAAGAAATGATAAGGGAATTTTTACATGGTCAAGCTCATGGTTACAAGGAGCAGTGATTTGTCCATGGGGGTTTTTGACTAGGGTTATCAGATGGAATTATTGGAAATCCTTGAATCAATTAAGTTTCAAATTGTCTTGCTTTTTGCATTGATTGCTAGCTCAACTATAACAAATGGTTGTCTATGTATAATGCTAGGAGTGGTGCATGTATGGCACATTTCCATGTGGTGGTGTGGGTCTTGAGGATTCTCAAGCAATCCTTAACATCATAATCTAATTTTTTTTCATTTGTAGCCTTTGCTTGCATTTCTTCCCTTATCCTCTATTCTTCTTCCTTGAAGTTCATGGCCTTGTGTAATCATGTGAGCATATTGTCAGTTAAGGGTTCTTCGTACAACTTAACATGACATCAACTAATGAAACTTGGTAGCACTTCATCCTCTAACTTGGCTAATTGGACAAATCCACTTGTGGAAATCTTATTGATGATTGTCGGTCTATATCCATGCTTTTCTAGTTTGTAGGCACGTTGTTTGCTAATCTTTCTTAGCTACATATATGCATGTTATAGCATGTAATATCATCTTTCCTAAGTGTTCTAGATCCATAATCCTAGATGATAACTTGCATTCTTCCCATTGATGTTCTTGTGCTACATTTAACATGGGGATAATGAAATCCAAGGATAATATAGAACGTTGGCCAAAAACCATCTATAAAGGTATGGCATTGAGCACGATCTTCTAGGCCATGTAATTAGTTCAAACAACATGGTGTAGTTGTTTTTACAAGTTATAGCATGTGTTACCTATGAGCTTAGTTAGCACATTACATAGTATCTTATTTGTACTCTTAGCTTGCTTGCTAAACAGAAAGCAATGATCGAAACAGTAGTGGATTTCACCACCCAAGTTTTGGCCCAGTGGGTGGCATAGTTAATACAGGTTAAAATGTAACAATTATTAGAAAGAACAAAAAGAGGAATAATGGGTCTAATAAAATATAATCCCCACTTCTGGAACAACTCCAAAGGCATAATGGGTTGGAGCAGAAAATGGAAGCATGGAAGAGGCTGACTGGTTTGCTGGCAAGGGTCACAAGCGCGAACCTAGTGTGGGGTATCCATTGTATACTAGGCCTCATAAATCCACTCTGCAACTACTTCTTGTAAGTTAAATTCGCTAAAAATTTTCCACTAGTCCGGTTTGAATGAGCTAGAGCTAACATCAAGGGAACTTCATGAGTTGGCACACACCAGAGCTATGTTGGTGCATTTCAAGCCTTCACACATTGGCTTGGAACCTTGGAAAATTAGCTTGGACAAAGTTCATCAAGGCTTCACTTGAAGGAAATGGCATAGGAACCCATACCTATGATTTATTATTTTTACTTTCATTGTAAAAGTCTTAGTGACTTGGCATCTACTTGAAATCAGTTACCAACTTGATTAGTCGTGGATTCTTAGATGATTTAATGGAGAGAATATCTCCCTACTTTTAGTAGAGATATTCTAGGGAGCCTACATTTGAATTTCAAATTCAAATCATAGTAAAACCTCTATAAAAACTATGGAAAAAGTCGCGGCTGGAGTTCCTTCATTGTAGCTCAACTCCCGAGGCTTATTTCTCTTGTAAATGAGCATGTGTTACTGCTACTTCATAGCCTACACCACCACACCTCAATTAGCTATGCTTGTCATGCTAATGAGCTTGTATAATCATATCAATCAATAGATATTTACACATTCATCATATCTGGTTCTCTGTGTTTTCTACTTCAAGTCTATCAACTTCAAAGGAGCATATCTCAGGATCTACTGAGCCAAATCAAGTGATTAGCACATTGGAACCAGCTCCAAGTCTACTATACACCTACAAAGTTTCAAGTCAATTGGATCAGCCATCTCGGAGAAATCTCGATCGAAGTGCACACTGGTCTGTGTCTGTAGAGTTCCTAAAAAGTCGGGGGTACACATAATTTTGCTAAATTGATTTCTTAGTGAGTAGTTTATCATTTCTTCTCATTCCACTTGAAAATGGTAGCTTGTTAAGCTAATTTAATATGTCCAGAAGGAATTAGATCAATTGTAAGTGTGCTGGTCATACTGAGTGAAAGACTGAGCAGGTATCAGGATCAAAATAGAAAGTTTTCAAGACTAGTGAAGTGCAAACTCATCTGTTTTGATCTAATCATTAGTCAAATCATTTCCAAAGTACATATAGCATATTTTGGTATCATTTGGAAGCTCAAGGAGTCTACTAAGCATATCTGAAGCAAAGGAGGGCTGGTGCAAAGCAGGATTAGCAGCATCAACTCAATCTCTTGAGTGCATCCAACCATCACTCCCTACAGTGGTATCAGAGCAAATAAGGTAAACATGGGAGATGGTTTTCCTTCATTCATTGACAAATTGGACAGGAACAATTACCAAGCTTGGTCACTGAGGATGAAGACCTATCTACAAGGAAGGAGCTTATTTGGATACATATCAGGAGATGAGGAATTGCCCTCATTTAAAACTAGAGGACTACCCACAAAGGATGAACATGAGAGGCTCAACCAATGGTGTGCAAAAGATGCTTTGGCAAGGTCTTACCTTCTAAACTCTATATCTGATTTCCTTTTACCTCATGTAAGGAATTGTAAGACTTCCCAAGAGACTTGGGAAACCTTGTCAACATACTTTTCTTCCAACACAAGGGCCAGGAAGAATCAACTGTGGATTGAATTCACAACCCTTAGGAAGCAGCCCAAGCAATCAGTCTCAGAGTATGTGACAAAGATTAAAGATGTGGCAGACCAATTAGCAAGCATTGGAGAGGAGATTGAAGAGGAGCAAATAGTCAGACAAGTAACAAATGGATGCAAGGCAGATGATAAGTGGGAAAGTTTCACCACTGTAATGGATCTCTATATGGACATGCATACCCCAGATCTCACAACACTCATGGGCCAACTATTCACACATGAAGCAAAGTTTACAAAGGCAGGAGATCAATCAAAAGGTAACAACCCCTCATGAAGACTACCTAGACTTGGTACACACAGATGTTTGGGGACCTAGCAAGGACCCTTCCATTTCAGGTTCAAGGTATTATGTGTCCTTCATTGATGACTATAGCAGATGGACCATCTTATACTTTATGAAACATAAAGATGAAGTGTTTAATTGTTTCAAGAGGTATCTTGCACTTGTTGAAAATCAAACAGGAAGAAGCTTGAAGAGGCTAAGGTCAGATGGTGGAGGAGAGTACTTCTCAAATGAGTTTGAAGATTTCTTGCAGGAAAGAGGCATCAAAAGGGAGATTACTACAAGGTACTCACCTGAACAAAATGGGGTAGCTGAAAGAAGGAATAGACTCATAGTAGAAACAGCTAGGTCTATGCTTAATGAAAAGAAGTTGCCAAATTATCTTTGGGCAGAAAGTGTATCAACTGCCACCTACCTTATCAACAGGTTGCCATCCAAATCACTTGATGGCATGACACCATATGAAGCTTGGCATGGTAAGAGACCTTCTCTGGATCATTGCAAGATTTTTGGTTGTGTAGCATATGTGCATATTCCCTCACAGGTAAGGGGAAAGCTAGACCCTAAAGCTGAAAAATGTATCTTCATTGGTTATGATTTGAACCAAAAGGGATACAGATTCTACAACCCAACAAACAAAGGCTTCAAGGTAAGCAGAGATGTCATCTTTGATGAGAATGACTCTTGGTATGAGAATGAATGCAGGAAGGTCAGTCTACCCTATGATATGGAAGAAGACTTTCCAAGGCTCACCAAGGAGGAATCAATTCAGAAAGAAGAATCAAGCTCAGATGATGATGATACAATTAACCTTGAGGAATTCAAGGCTTGGAAGTCCAAAGGAAAGATGAAGATGAAAAAGCTAGAGGATATACCAGAATCCTCAACTCAAGCAATTAGAAGATCTCAGAGAGAAAGCAAAAGACCAATCAGATTTGGGTATGACACATCACTTGTAACTAAACATTCTGTATATCTTGCAAAGGATTTGTTGAATGAGGAACCAGGTACCTATGAAGAAGCAATCACCAAACCAGAATGGAAAGAAGCTATGGATGAAGAAATGGAAGCTCTCAAGGAGAGTGATACTTGGGACTTGGTACCCAAGAAGGACTCTATGAAGGTGATAGGATCCAGATGGATCTACAAGCTAAAGAGAAATTCAGATGGAACAATCAACAGGTACAAAGCTAGGTTGGTAGCCAAGGGTTTTGCACAAACCCAAGGCATTGATTATGAGGAAACATTTTCTCCTGTGGCTAAGATGCCAACTATCAGAATATTGGTGAGTGTAGCTGCATCAAAAAATTGGAACATGTACCAATTAGATGTCAAGAATGCTTTCTTGAATGGATGGATATCTGAAGAAGTCTACATGTCACAACCACCTGGCTATGAAGATCCCAAGAAGGTAAACTATGTTTGTAAATTGAAGAAGGCTTTGTATGGATTGAAGCAGGCACCTAGAGCATGGAATTACAGGTTAACAACCTACCTCCAAGACCAAGGATTTGTGATGAGCATTCATAAAGAGAAGTAGTACAGAGGTAATCCACTTGTGTGTTTATGTTGATGACATCATCATTACAGGCAATGATGTAAATGGGATTAGACACATCAAAGGACAGATGATGAAAGAATTCAAGATTAGTGATCTTGGATTATTAAAGTACTTCTTAGGTCTTGAGTTAGTCTACACCAACTCAGGTATATATATCACTCAAAAGAAGTATGTACAAGATATGGTCAAGAAGTTTGGCTTGCAGGATGCTAAAATATCAACAACTCCAATGGAGGTCAACCTAAAGCTAAGTGCTCATGAAGGGGATGAAATACAAGACATCACAGGATATCAAAGCATGGTAGGTAGTTTGAATTATGCTACCTTGACAAGAATTGACATAGCATATGGAGTTAGTGTGCTTAGTCAATTCATGCATAAACCAAGGGTACCTCACTTAGAGGCAGTAAAGAAGATCTTGAAGTATTTGAAGGGAACTCAGAACCATGGTTTGTTTTTTCCTTATACATCAGATATTGATATTAAAGTTTATTCAGATGCAGATTGGGCAGGATGCAAGGATGATAGGAGAAGCACATCAGGCTACATTTGTTTTGCAGGAGATAAGCCTATTTCTTGGTCAGCCAAGAAACAACCTACAGTGGCATTGTCATCCACTGAAGCAGAGTATAGAGGGCTTGCCAATGCCACTCAAGAAGCTATCTGGTTGAAGCTCTTATATACAGAGTTAAGTCTATACACTAGACCTCCAATTATATTTGGAGATAACACTAGCTCTCTTCACCTTGCAGCTAATCCAATATATCATGCCAGAACCAAACACATAGAGGTTCATTACCACTATGTGAGAGAGAAGTTGCTTAGTAAAGACATTCAATTGACTTATGTGTCTACTAATATGCAATGTGCAGATTTACTCACTAAAGCATTGGATGGAAACAAGTTATGCAGATTTAAATCCATGATTGGATTGCAGGATGTGATTGAAGATTGAAGATGAAGACTTAAGCCAAAGTGTTTGGCTTGAGGGGGAGCTGTTGGTGCATTTCAAGCCTTCACACATTGGCTTGGAACCTTGGAAAATTAGCTTGGACAAAGTTCATCAAGGCTTCACTTGAAGGAAATGGCATAGGAACCCATACCTATGATTTATTATTTTTACTTTCATTGTAAAAGTCTTAGTGACTTGGCATCTACTTGAAATCAGTTACCAACTTGATTAGTCATGGATTCTTAGATGATTTAATGGAGAGAATATCTCCCTACTTTTAGTAGAGATATTCTAGGGAGCCTACATTTGAATTTCAAATTCAAATCATAGTAAAACCTCTATAAAAACTATGGAAAAAGTCGCGGCTGGAGTTCCTTCATTGTAGCTCAAGTCCCGAGGCTTATTTCTCTTGTAAATGAGCATGTGTTAGTGCTACTTCATAGCCTACACCACCACACCTCAATTAGCTATGCTTGTCATGCTAATGAGCTTGTATAATCATATCAATCAATAGATATTTACACATTCATCATATCTGGTTCTCTGTGTTTTCTACTTCAAGTCTGTCAACTTCAAAGGAGCATATCTCAGGATCTACTGAGCCAAATCAAGTGATTCAAAGCACATTAGAACCAGCTCCAAGTCTACTATACACCTACAAAGTTTCAAGTCAATTGGATCAGCCATCTCGGAGAAATCTCGATCGAAGTGCACACTGGTCTGTGTCTGCAGAGTTCCTAAAAAGTCGGGGGTACACATAATTTTGCTAAATTGATTTCTCAGTTAGTAGTTTATCATTTCTTCTCATTCCACTTGCAAATGGTAGCTTGTTAAGCTAATTTAATATGCCAGAAGGAATTAGATCAATTGTAAGTGTGCTGGTCATACTGAGTGAAAGACTGAGCAGGTATCAGGATCAAAATAGAAAGTTTTCAAGACTAGTGAAGTGCAAACTCATCTGTTTTGATCTAATCATTAGTCAAATCATTTCCAAAGTACATATAGCATATTTTGGTATCATTTGGAAGCTCAAGGAGTCTACTACGCATATCTGAAGCAAAGGAGGGCTGGTGCAAAGCAGGATTAGCAGCATCAACTCAATCTCTTGAGTGCATCCAACCATCACTCCCTACAAGCTAGGCTCTCCATAGGTCATAGTAGTAAAATTGACCAACAATGAGACAAAATCAACAAATATACAAGGCTAGTTTTTTGTGAGCCATGATAGGAAGAGTATTAGGATGAAAACTTGTGGTCAAAAACATCATAGCATAATAGGAAATCAAATTCGAGGTGACCAAAAAAGTACTAGGCTGAGAAGCATAAATAGTAGGCCAAGAGTCATCCACTCTGGTAGGGGCTTCACTAGAATCCAATCAAGAGAGAAAATCAGCCATTGCATGTGAGGATCCTAATCAATGAATGACATCATAATCGAATTCTTAGAGCAATAAAACCCAACAAACCAATCACTCACCTAAATTCTATTGGTGCATGAGATAATTAAGAGTTGAGTGATCAACATGGAAAGTAAACTTATGGCTTAATAGTTAATGGTGAAATTTGTTAATGGAATAAATTATGTCTAAGCATTCACATTTTTTCAATACCATTTATCCGCCAATTGAATCACAACACTCCCAATGGCAACATCAGAGGCATCCACAAACACATGGAAAGGGAGGTCCCACTTTAATGCTTGGAGGATGGGTGCTTGGGTCAAGAGTTGTTTTAGCCAAAGGAAACTAGTTTGACATTCATCTCTCCAATGAAAATTGTGAGGAGTCATCATGGTTAAACAGGTGAGTGGGATAGTGAGGTGTGCAAGCCATCTGAGGTGATGACCATGTCAACAAATTTGACCTAGAAAGTGTAGAACATCTTTTGATGATTTTGATGGTGGAGCTTCCAAGATGGTTGTCACTCTAGCACAATGGTGAGTACCAACGTGAGGAGCTTCACCTCATAAATGTCAATCCGTGGAGACGTGAGGACTGGTATGAAGACCGTGAGCAAGTAATGGCACAAGTGCGTGAGTGAAAGCACACAAGCATGCACACACATACACACACACGTGCACAAAGTAAGAGCAAAGAGTGGAATAATGGAAGAACTTTGATTACACAAGAGCTCTCTTACAAAGCTGAAATCTACAACAAGCTAACCTCAAAAATGAGCTCTCCAGCCCTTATTATAGTTTTTTGAGTGGTTTTGGCCCTGTCCAGACCTAGTGTCTGGCCTAGTTAAAAAATAGGTTCCAGGGCTTATTTGGGGCTCAAACGGAGTCTAAAAATTATGAAAATTGGTAGGATGGGTGCATTTGTGAGCTTTCCAAAATTGCTAGTTGCTCAAAAGAGATGGTCAATGTGGATTAAGAGCAACTCTTGATGGTGGATTGCTTCCTTGCGCTTGTTGTTGTCACCTTGATGTCCTCTGTTTCCTTCAAAGATGGCTTTCATAGTTTTCATGCCACGTACTTGTAACCCAGAATGGATGATGGGTAAGTGCATTAGTGCATGGGTTGAAAAGGAATGTGCCTTGTGCACGGCCTTGTAATGTAGCCCTATGCATGCATGCTTGGGAAATGCATTGGAAGAATTATGGTGCAAGAAGTTAGGTCTTGAGCTAAGTGCTCAAGGGTATGCCGACGATGAGGTTTCCTAATCTATCATGGTGATAGCGTTGTTGAAGCATACAATCCTTACCATGGTGAAAGGTCTGTCGATCTTCCTCTCTTCATGTTGTACTTCCATCCTGGTGATTGACCATTCTTTTGTCTTGCTTGTTGATGGATGTCCTTGTTGATAGCTCACTAAGAAGATTTTTTGAAGCGCATAGTCATGTCTCCTCTCTTTGTGTTTTCTGCTTCCTTTTGTTTCTGTTTTTATTTCTTGCTTTCTTTTTCTTTTTCCTCCTTTCCCTCTCTCTTCTTTTTTTTTTTTGGAACAATGGAAGAAAACAAGAAGACAAAGGTTAGTATTAAGAAAATATTTTACATGTGGAAATTGTGTCTCATGTGCCTAGGATTTCTCAATGGTGTCTATGCACGGCCGTGTAATGTGGCCCTATATTGATGCATACTTTGGAAATGCATGTCCTGAATGGTGCAAAAGACAAGGTTATGCCAAAGGCACATGGTTGCTGCTGGTCGAGGCTTTTGATGTTACTTGCATACTCGATGCATTCTTTGATTGGAGGTGTCGATTGGATCTCGAAATGATGTAATCATCCTGATTGGAACCCATTTTAGAATAGGATTTGGCCTTGTAGAGATCACCTCAGGCCACTTCATCTTTGGATGCTTTCCAAAATTTGGTATCCAGTGTGGTTGGCTCTTTGGTTTTGTGGATGTTGCTGGTGCTTTTTTGGCTTCCAAACCCATATCCTTGATGATTGCCTGCTTACTTTTGTAGAAGGGTTGAGTTTATCTTCTTTTGGTCTTTGTGCTATGTTCTTACCCTTTTCTCTCCTTGGCTTCTTTGTTGAGACCTTTTGCATGGTGGGGAGCATAGGCCTTTGCACGTGTAAGAGCGCCTTGGGCACCCACATATGTGATTGTCCTTGTTGAACTGCAACTAATTTCTTAGGCACCCAAATTTGTCGTATGCCTTCTCGTTGAGCTGGTCTTGGTGGTTTGGTTCTTGTCTTCACATGGTTAGCTTGCTTGGGTGGGAATTGTGTTGGCAAGGCTGGTGGTTGCTCTCGTTTTCGTACCCCGATCTTCTTCATGTCCGGAACTACTTTCCTCTTGAAGTCTCTTTGTCTATTTGATATAGCGATTGCCATATATCGTTGTGCTTGCCTTTTGGTTGAGTTGTGGTGACAACATTAGTCTTTGCACAAGAGGAGGAGTTCGCTTGTCTTTGAGCCTGTTCTTCCATGATTGAGTGCTTTTGGAACATAGAGCCCTTGACACATACAACATCTTGTTCATGAAGATTGGTCTGAGAAGAACTAAGAGAGTGTGTGATGCCATGATCTGTGAGGATGCAGTTTTCTAATTCTAATGTAATGCATTGTTTGTGTACCCAAACTTGAAGAAATTTCACTTCTTAAGTTCAAGTTGACTGCATGGTCGTAAATCCAATCTTGACCCAAAACAAGTGGCTCTGTAAGGTCCTCATCGTGACACACTAGCATTTTGACTTTCATTGGAACATCTTGAAGGTAGATGGGAAGTTCCACCTCACCCAAACAAGGGGTTTCCACACCTCCCAAACCTATGAGATATGCTTCTATGGGCTTGATGTCCAATTGCAGGTCTTGGCAGTATGGCAGTCTAACTGCACTAGTTGTTGCACCTGAATCAACCAATGCTCTCGTCCTCATCTGTTGATATTCCATTTTTAGAAACAATGTGACCTAAGATTTTACCTTGTCGTACCATGAACACACACTTCTCTGGGTTCAGGCAAACTCGATATTCTCTACACTTGTTGAAAATTTGCCTGAGCTCGGGGATGTGGTATCTTCTTACTTGGGAGTGAGCACATAAATCATCCACATATACTTCTAAGTTCTTATGCAAGAACTCTTTGAAGACATGACACATGAGCCTTTGGAATGTTTCAGGTGCATTAGTGAGACCAAATGGCATCACGCGAAACACAAAGATTCCCCATTCCGTGGCAAAAGCCGTTTTGTGTTGATCTTCGGGGGCAATGGCTACTTGGTTGTAGCCTGAAAAATCCATCAAGGAAGCTATAAACTTACTTGCCTGCAACACGCTCCAATAAATGTTCAGTGATTGGAAGCAAATAACTATCTCTGATCGTAGCGGCATTTAAGGTTAATACACACTTGCAATTTTCCATTCTTCTTGGGCACCACTACAATGGGGGACACCCATTCAGTATGCTCAATCTCATAGATAAATCCAGCTTCAATCAACCTGTCAATTTGTTCTTTGATTTTAGCTGCATAAGTGTCATTATATGTGTAGGGCTTTTGCTTGGTGGGCTTGGCATCAACAGTCATGGGGATAGTATGAGAGCAAATTTTCGGATCTACTCCCTTCAAGTCTCTATAGTGCCACGCAAACACGTCCCTATATTCCCTTAATAGAGCTACAAGCTCTGCTTCTTCTTTTGCACTTAGGTCATCTCCTATGTATGTGCATCGCTCTTCGTTCCCTTCAATGGTTACCACAATCTTTTTAGTTTTCTCTTTATTATCATATGATTCTCCTATGATGGCCTCTCTCTTAGGCATTCGTACCAGAATTTTTCGGTCTTCGACTTCATATTTCTTGAAATTTTCTGGTACTTCAAACAATGATTCCTCCTCTTGCTATTTCTCTACTCTTCTTTTCTTTTTCTTTTGACCTCCTTCACTTCCGTCCTTTGAATTCACAGTTTTAATACTTGTGAGAGGTTCTTCTTCTTTTTGGGTTAACACTCCTATGTCTTCTAAATAGTGTTCCTCTGAGTCAAAGTAAGTATCCATCACAATGGATTCCAGATCATCGTCATTCTCCTCTTCTTCTATGACCTCACTAGGATCACACTCTTCCAATAAGGGTTGACACATGAACATAGAAATATCATAACCCTCCTCATCATAGTGAGGTGTCCATTGTTCTTCATTGACTGCAATGTCCATGGTAGCTAAGATTTCTGCCCAACCATGAGGCTCAAATTCCTCATCTGGAAATATCATCGGTGTATAGGCTGGGTCTTTGATTGGTCTATCTCCTGGGGGAGTTCCTTCTTCTCTTGCTTTTAGGCACTTTTCCTCTTCCTCTGCGACCTTGCACATCCACAAGTGAGTATCTTCATGCAACCATGATGGATCAGGTGAGCTTCCAGAATGCACAGAGATTGAATCTTCTTTTGCTTTGTGGATAGGATTCCACTGTAGGGGTGGTACATCTCTGAAGGTGTAATCCTTCAAATTGACCTTGGTTGTGACCCCTAAGTGTTGTAAGTACAAGGAGTTGGTATGGTTGACACTAGCCTTAAATGATCTAATGCTTTGTCTATCCTTGCCTAAGTGTCTGCGAGATCTCAGGTTCATAAGCCTTGGCTTCTAGTCCCAAAGTTCTCTTATATTGCTCAAAATCCTTTGGAACCCCTTGGTTTTCTAGTTTCCCTGAGGCTCAACTTCAACATACTCTCCACGAGCTTTCCAACAAAACCAAAATCACTGCAAACGGATTTCGTATGAGAAAGTTATGCCAGTTCAGGGGTTTAAAACAGGGAAACATGATCTCTCAGGAAGTGTTTCAAAACAGGCCATACACGATACTTAGCAAGTATCGCGATACTTGGAAGCAGACGATACACGATACTTGGAATTCCACAACACACGATATTTGACCCAAGAGAAAACCCACGATACTCGATACTTGACACACTGGAAAAGTCACGATACTCGATATGTGACGAATGTCGCAAAAGATCACTATACTCGACACTCACTGAATATTGCGATACTTAACTCCACGATACTCGATACTTAGGCCAGATGATACACGATACTCGACCAACTAGACAGATCATGATACTCGATATCTAGCAAGTATCGCGGAAGGACCCTCACGATACTCGATATTGCACATGTATCGCCAAGAGGAATCCCACGATACACGATACTCGATATCAGGCGAGAGTTAGACTCATGATATTTGACACTGAAGGTCACGATACACGATATTGGGTAGGTATCGCGAAAAAAATCACGATACACGATACTTGGAATTCCCATGATATTCGATATTCGTAAAGTATCGTTTTCAAATCTCTACGATACTCGATATGTGACCAATATCGCAAGAAATTTTTTGACGATACTCAATATCTACCAGGTATCGCAAAATTTAACTCCACGATACACAATACACGATAGGTATCACGATCAGAAGTTCACGATATACGATACACGATATCTGTCTAGTATCGTGAATCTTTCTTAGTGATACACGATACTCGATATGTGACCACTGCAAGTATCGCGATACTCGACCACAGGAGTTTCACGATATCTGGGTATCGCGATACTTCAACCGCGGGAGAACACGATACTTGGATTTTTTGGAGTCCAAATTCAAAATTTTTTGCAAATATGAATAATGTGTCCTCCTTGTCACTCCTACGTGTCTGTAGATGCAAAATCTCCCTTCAAACCCGCGATATTGCACTCATGATACTGAGCGCAGGTTTCGTCATGTCCGAAGCTGATCACTCAATTTTTTGGGTATTTTGGTGGTATTTCTCCAGCGTTTCTGCTCTGCACCCCTTCTAAGCTTCTTGCTCTTCACCACAAATGAAAAATGAGGTGAATGTACTCTAGAAATTTGAAAAAATTGAGAAGATGAAGGTGGATGGAGATGGTGATGGTGATGAAGATGAAGGAGAAGAAAAACTCAAAAACTGAACTAAAAATGCTGATTTTTTTTTACCTTCCAATGTCGCTACTCTACGTCTTACCGTCACACGCTAGTCCTCCAAGCTCTCTCCCCGGCAACGGCGCCAAATTTGGTGTCACTCTAGCACAATGGTGAGTGCCAACGTGAGGAGCTTCACCTCATAAATGTCAATCCGTGGAGATGTGAGGACTGCTATGAAGACCGTGAGCAAGTGATGGCACAAGTGCGTGAGTGAAAGCACACAAGCATGCACACACATACACACACACGCGCACAAAGTAAGAGCAAAGAGTGGAACAATGGAAGAACTTCGATTACACAAGAGCTCTCTTACAAAGCTGAAATCTACAACAAGCTAACCTCAAAAATGAGCTCTCCAGCCCTTTTTATAGTTTTTTGAGTGGTTTTGGCCCTGTCCAAACCTAGTGTCCGGCATAGTTAAAAAATAGGTTCCAAGGCTTATTTGGGGCTCAAATGGAGTCTAAAAATTATGAAAATTGGTAGGATGGTAGTTCTAATACTCCTCAAGCTCGAGGACTCCTCGGCTTGAACAAAATGGAGTTACAAAAATGGAAAATGGTATTTACAATGGTTTTTAGTGATAAAAATCACTATTTTTATAGGGATTCCTTTTGAAAATTTGACAGGTGCTTCTTGGAGCTCCCTACTTGCTCCTTCTTCTTGTGTGTCCACTTCCTTGAAGCGCTTCCATGCTTTGTCCTTGACCTTGAGCTTCAACAATGGCTTTAACCTTTTTAGGGTCGATTTGGATGCCTTGGAAAGAAATAATATGATCAAGCAGCTTACCAAAGGACACTGCAAAAATATATTTAGCTAGATTAAGATATAATCGATATTGGCGTCCCTTAAGGATGGAGAGCTAGAGATGTTGTAGGTTGTCAATTTTTCCAACTGTAGCCTCCTTCAATCATGTTCTACCAAAAAGGAGGCTATAGTTGAGGCTTTATTTGCGTAAATTAAGAACAACAAAGGTCATATGAAAAACGACACCCTGAAGTGTAATGGGAATATTACTAACTAACCCCATCGAATGAACTCAGGATTGGCCATTCTTACAAAGAATTTGACAGGTTCAATATAAGTCCATCCTCATTTCTTACATCCCCAAGCACCATCAATTAATACCTTAGAAATGTGTTGATTGTTATACCATACATTGATATGGGGGACCATATGGTCAACTGTCGAATCCGGTTTGGGATGGATAGTTGTCGTGGAAGGTGCCAAAACATGTTCAAATCCTACATGTTGTTGAAGCTGTTGTTGAACACTAGGAACTAAGGTAACTAACTAGCATAATGGAAAATTAGTGGGTGCTCGAGTGAGAATGTCCCATGCAGTAGTGTTCATGGAATCTTTTGATTGTGATTCCTTACTAGGCATTGGCAGAGGTATGACTTTTGGTGGTGCATTAGCCATTGGCTCATTAATTGGATTAGGTGATGGGAAATTTGGGGCTTCTACTTGAGCCCACTTGGCTGCTTTTTCCACCATGCATTGTTATTCCTTAAATTCTGGTTTGAAGACCTGTATGTCTAGTTGCAAAACTCGTTCTGACTGCATTTGAATAGTGGTAGTTTATGCTTCAGCCGGCATTATGATCACCATATTCACCATCGAGCTTTGCCTTCTTTTCTTTTGCTTATCATAATCATATGCATCCTTGCACATAAGTGCCCTAGTTCACTAGAAAAATGATAGTCCATCAACATGCCCCGATTGTTTAAGTTTGAAATTCTTTGATTCCATCATGGAAGATTGTAGTTTCCTTGATTCTATGATAAAAAAGGAGGATATGTCATATATGGAGAGTTTCACAAATGGGATGGTACATAATTAGTTGAAGGTTCCCTAGGTTCTTGCACTATCGCATTGAATGCCAATTGATTTTTCATTTTACCATTCCAAGGTTAACTTTTGGTAGAATGGTAATTTTATGACAAATTGCACAATATAACTGATTTAAAGCACCATTAACCATCATTTCTCTCGGATTTTTACATTTGGTATAGAATACGTGCTTCAACAAACTATCATTGTTAGCCTTTGGAGTTTCCAAAGAGCGCCAATCTAAATATGCTGCAAAACCTCTCACTTTGTGTTCTAAATGTAGAACCATATCAATCACCTCATCTAATTACATGGTTCCTAAACACCTAATAATCATAATCTGTCTTAGCTACATATCTAACCCATTCATGAACCACTGAGTGATTACATACATTGGTAGTGCATTTTCCATCGAAATCTATGAGAGATGCATGGGGAAGGTAGTAGCATACTCATGTACCATTGTACCATTTGATGAAGTTTTCTATTTGTTATTTTGTAAAAAATCAAAGACTTGAGCAGGTGTCATCTTCAATCCAAAACATTGCAACAAGGCTTCTTTAAGTGCTACATATGTTTGAAAGTGGTCCAGCTCAAATTCTTGAACCACCTAGCTACTTCATTAACAAGAGTTGCTTGGAACACCCTGGCCTTGTACTATTCTTCACTAGGTAGATTAGGGGAATTTTTTAAGACACCATAATTAATTTCAAACAACCTAACATGAGCATCTGAATCATCACCCAAAATCCATCAAATTTTGCATAGGATATCCCTCTTAAGAATGATATTTGCAAAGGTTAAGTCTTTGCCTGCCATCGGAGTAGGACTAAATTATTCCACAACATCCACCACTTTGTTAGACTCAAAACTTATCGAAAAGAATTTTGTTTGAATTTGGAAAAATTACGTAAAGGTATGCTTGGATCACCATGCATTGGATAAGGGTAGTTCTTGTGGAGGATGAGTTCTCCTATGCGCAACGGAAATGTGTAGTGAAACCTTGTATGTCCATCACTTGGACAAATAGCTGCACCTTAGATAGCTTGCTTCTCTCAATACAAAACTTAGATGGACTTGAGCCTTTAGTCAATCAAAGTAGATAAATAAAGTAGATGGACTTTAGCCTTTATTTATAAAAAGCTATAAATAACTTAATTTGGACAAGTTTTTATTAAGAAACACAACTAGCAAAGATGAACTACATGTCCACACAGGTATGCCGAAGAACTTAGCTTCACTCTCGATTTCCAACAAGCTAAAAAACAAGTAATTTGGATGAGTTTTGGTCAGGAAAATCAACTGACCAAAATAGACCACCTGAACACATAAGTACACTATAAAACTGGACTTTACTCTCTGATAGATATCTCACAGAATATAAATCTTCTGAATGAGATATTTGGGATACTGAAATTTTATGGCAAGAGCTTTCCAAGAGGACAAAAATCAAGCAATCTTTGGATATGTTTTGGTCGGGACAATTAACCGACCAAAATAGAATACTTGTCTAATTGAAAAACTGGACTTCACTCTTTCACTAATATCTGATAAATTGTATAAGCTTTTAGAAAGATATTTGGTATGCAAAAAGTACACAAGATAATCTTTCCAATGAATGTTTAAATGCATGAAATGGTTACACACACACTGAGATATGAGCTCCACAATAGAGCTATGTACAAACGCAGCTGGAAGGAGTCTAAGGGAAGGCAAAATGAAAAAATGACTAAATCCGAGTACTGGGAGCTCTTGCCTCTTTCTCTCCTTATTTTGAATGTGCTCCCACTTCACTTTTATAACCAGTGAGCATGTGAAGAAGTTTTTGCCTCCTTCTTAACTCACCACTTTCCCCACTACATGCCACTAACTACAAGGCAAGATATTGTATCTCTTACTCATCATGAATTTTGACTAGACTTTTTCTTTTATTATTTTTTCCTTTTTTTTCTCTAATTTTTCTTTATCTTTATAGTTGGTAAATTTATCCAAGCATGCCTCATATGAAAATGAGCTTGTACATTTATCTTCAACACTCCCCCTCAAGCTCATTCGGGAGTTATCTTCATCCATGTCCTGCAAATTTATCACATCCTTGAAACCTTTGAGTTTAGAAGCATCCAAGAACTTTGTAAACATATCTGCAACTTGCTCTTTGGTTCTGATGAACTTTATCTCCACATCTGTGATGAACACCTTCTCCCTTACATAATGGTAGTGGACCTCTATGTGCTTGCTCCTTGCATGAAACATAGGATTGCTTGCCAAGTAAATACTTGACATGTTATCACCGTATATAGCGATGGTTCCAACTTGCACTCCAAGATCAACCAAAAGCTTTTTAATTCACATTGCTTCACATGTGGCAAAAGCCAATCCTCTATATTCAGCCTCCATAGATGAAAGTGCAACAGTAGGTTGTTTCTTTGAGCTCCATGTGATAGGTTTGCTTCCTATCATGAACACATAACCTAAGGTTGATCTCCTATCTTCCTTTGAACGAGCCCAATCAGCATCGCTAAAGCCTTTGACCTGCAATTCTTCATCAAACTTGTAAATCAAAGCATGATTAACTGTATGTTTTATGTATCTCAACACTCTCTTGGCTAAATTTAAGTGTTCACTTGTCGGGGCTTGCATAAACTGAGAAAGTACACCAACAACATAAGATAAATTAGGTCTTGTAATGTTTGCATAGATTAATGATCCTACAATGCTTCTGTATGTCGTTACATCTTCCAATGGTTCTCCATCATTTGAACAAATCTTTGTATTTTTGTCCATGGGTTGAGTGAGTGGTTTGCATCCACTCATTCCAAATCTGAAAAGAACATCCAACAAGTACTTCCTTTGCATCAAGTAGATGCCACTCTTTCCATAAATAACTTCAATTCCTAAAAGATATTTCAGCTCCCAAGATCTGAAATTTTAAACTCCTACCAAGCTTCCTTTTGATATCTTTAATCCATGTAACATCATTTCCTGTTATGATGAGGTCATCGACGTATATGCAAATATATACCTCTCTATTTTCTTCCTTCTTCATGTACAAAGAAGGATCTGCGCTACTTGGGTTGTATCCACACTTAGTTAGATATTCTACCAATCTCTCATTCCATGCTCTTGGTGCTTGCTTCAAGCCATAAAGTGCCTTTTTCAACCTGCAAACAAAGTGTGGATGGTTTTCATTTTTAAATCCAACCGGTTGACTCATGTATACCTCTTCTTGTAGTTCTCCATTTAGAAAATCATTTTTGATGTCGAGTTGATATAATGGCCATCTCCTTGAAGCACCACTTGCGATTAATGTTCTGATAGTTCCCATCTTTGCAACAGGGCTGAAAACTTCATCATAATCTATGCCTTGTGTTTGTTTAAATCCTTTGGCAACTAATATAGCTTTATATCTAGCTAGTGAACCATCAGCATTCCTCTTTACTTTAAACACCCATTTGTTTGGAACAATCTTCATACCTTTTTTCTTTGGCACTAGCTCCCATGTGTGATTATCTTTGAAAGATTTGATCTCCTCTTTCATAGCTTGCTTCCATTCCTTTTGTGTGCAAGCTTCTTCATATGTCTCAGGCTCTTTGTCCTTGATGACCTGCATCATGTATGCAAAATGTGTCGTCATAAAACTATCATAACTCAACCTTTGAGTTGGATACCTTGTCCTATAAAAATCTTCTTTCATTGCCTTTAGAAAGCTGCTTCTTTAACCTATTCAGCTTTACCATCGGAGTGATTACCTCTTCATATTCTTCTTCACTTGCATCTATCTCATTGTTTGGAGTAGCACTTGCTTCTTCAGCTCTACTATGAGCTGAATTTGGAGACAAATAATGACTCGCCCTCCATGTTGAACATTCTTTCATTTGATGTAGATGCCTCTAGACCTGAAACCTTTGTGCTTGATTGTTGAACTTCTCTTTGATTTGTTCCCGCATAATCATCACAATCTTCTTCAAGAATCTTTTCCTTTCCTTTATCTTCATACCATGGTCTTAGTTCATCAAAGATCACATCTCGTGCGACTCTTAATTCCTTTGTTCTAGGGTTGTAACACTTGTATCCTTTTTGCTCCGTCAAGTAGTCGATGAAAATGCATTTTTTTGACCTTGGTTCCATCTTTGTTCTAACTTCTTGTGGAATGTGAACAAAGCAAACACATCCAAATACTTTGAGGTGTATAAGATCAGGTTTCTTACCGGAATATACCTCCTCTGGAGTCAAGTGATGTATTCCTGATGTTGTGCACCTATTCATCAAGTAAATGGCGGTTGCGGTAGCTTCAACCCAATAGTACAATGGTACCTTCATTGCGTTGAGCATGCATCTTGCAATTTCAGCAATTTGCCTATTTTTCCTCTCGGCTACTCCATTTTGTTGTGGTGTATACCTAAAAGTGAACTGCCTATGATCCCATTCTCTTGTAGAAAATCTAAAAATTCTTTGGAGAACTATTCTCCTCCACCATCGGACCTTAAGGTTTTGATAGACCTTCGTGTTTCCTTTTCAACTTCAACTTTGAATCTTTTGAATATAGAAAACACCTCTGATTTTTGCCTCATACAAAACAGCCATACCTTTCTTGAGTGATCATCAATGAAGGTGACAAGAAACCTATTACCATCCATTGATGCCTCTTGGGTTGGTCCCCATACATCCATATGTATCAAGTCCAAGACATTTGGGGCCACATAATTGTTCCTCTTGAATGGCTGCCTCGTTTGCTTTCCTAGTTGACAAGCTTCACATAACTCATGTAGTCCAATGCTATTAAATTTTGAAAGACCTCTTACCACTTCATGTTTGCTCATGTCCTTCAGCTTTGGAATGTTGATGTGTCCCTTTCTTTTATGCCATAAATCCAGCTCTGAAATCTTCTTATTCCCACATTGAATGTACATGACCTTCCCATGTGGATGTTTGACGTCCAAAGTGAACATCCTTCCTTCTCTTCTACCTCGAGCAATGACCTTGAAGCCTTCCTTTGGATTCTTTATGAAGCACCCATTCTCATTGAATATGACATGATAACCCTTCTCTACCATTTGTCCTACTGAAATCAAGTTCTTTGAAATTGTAGGAACATGAAGAACATTAGATAGTACCTTCGTTGTACTTGTATCTCCAAGCCTTATATCTCCAATATGTCCAATCATGTGTTGAGTATCATCACCTGTTTCAACACATCCTTTTCCACTTGGTACCTGTAGATTAGTGAACAAACTTCCTTGGCATGACATATGGTTACTACAACCTGAATCAATGTACCATTTTTTGTCATCTTCACAAGAGTTTCTATACTCATGTCTCATTGCAAGTAGTGTGTCCTTGCTTCCTTCACTTGAGGTGCTTGCATGGTTGCGTTGGTTCATTTGATTGCCTCCATTTGTTCTTCCATTCTTCAGCCAACAATCACTAGCATAGTGTCCTACTTTACCACAATGATAGCATGTTATACCTTTATGAGAATTGTAGGAGCCCCAGCCTCTTCCTCTACTTCTACCTCGACCTCTTCCTTGTGTGTTGGCATTTGATGCATCCTTGTTGTCTTCCAAAGTGTTTTGCTTGTAGTTGGAGTTGTTGTGACCTCTTCCTTTTCCTCTTGAGCCTCCCGTTGAGTTCCTTCCTTTACCTTGACCTACATATAACATTTGGTTGTGGTTGTCCTTTCCTTTGGGACCACCGAAGTTAAACTCTTATGTGACAAGATGAGGGATTAATTGTTCAAAACCTGGATATGCATCTTTCAAGTTAATGGAAGTTATAAAAGGCTTCCATCTTTCATCTTCTCTCAACCCATTGAGAGTATAACACACAAGATCTTCGTCTTCAACCGTTGTGCCAATAGAAGCTAAAGCATCGCTTAGCTCCTTAATCTTCAAAGTATATTCAACTATGGATTGACTCGAACTTTTCTTGATTGTGTTCAACTCATTTTTGAGTTGAAGTTTCCTAGCTTTGGTATTTGTTGAATAAATCCTTTCAAGAGTTTCCCAAGCATCCTTAGCTTTCTCTAGATGTTGAATATGCCCTACCATGGCATTAGTAATGACTTGTGAAATGAGGAACAGAACTCTCATATTCCTCTCTTCCCATTCTTTTGCTTGCCTCCATTGGACTTCGGTGGCCATAGCTTGATTGATTTGAGGTTGAGCATCATCACCGCTCACAATACCCCATAAGCCTTTGCCCATTAGGTAGTTGGTCATTCTAAACTTCCACACGAGATAGTTATCCTTATCCAACTCCTCTACTTGTTTACCCAAGTCAGCCATTGAAGAGTATCAAAGACTTTGAGAGTTACCTCGAATAGTTATAGTCCTTTGCTCTTGCATTTGTGAAGCTCCTCCTTGTTTTATAGCTCCTCTTTTGTTTTTCTTTATCTCCAGCTCTGTTGATGAAGCTTCAGCACCAAGTTTGCTCTGATACCAACTATGGAGAATGAGTTCTCCTATGCACAATGGAAATGTGTAGTGAAACCTTGTATGTCCCGCACTTGGACAAACAGCTGCACCTTACATAGCTTGCTGCTCTCAATACAAAACTCAAATGGACTTGATCCTTTAGTCAATCAAATTAGACAAAGAGAGCCTTATAACAAGCTATAAATAACTTAATTTGGACAAGTTTTGATTAAGAAAAACGACTGACAAAGATGAACTACCTGTCCACACAGGTATGCTAAAGAACTTAGCTTCACTCTCGGACTGATAAATCTCTGAATATATATCCTTTGAGAAAGATATTTGTTATAGAGAAAGCAGACACAGATAACTTTCCCAGCAAGATAAAAAACAAGTAATTTGTATGAGTTTTGGTCAGGAAATTCAACTGACCAAAATAGACCACCTGCACACATAAGTACACTGTAAAACTAGACTTTACTCTCTGACACATATCTCACCGAATATAAATCTTCTCAATGTGATATTTGGGATGCTGAAAGTATATGGCAAGAGCTTTCCAAGAAGACAAAAATCAAGCAATTTGGATATGTTTTGGTTGGGAAATTTAACCGACCAAAATAGACTACTTGTCTACATAGGTATACTAAAAAACTAGACTTCACTCTTTCACTGCTATCTCACAAATTATATAAGCTTTCAGAGATATGTTTGGTATCCAAAAAGTGCACAAGATAAGCTTTCCAATGAATGTTTAAACACAAGAAATGGTTACATCTACACTGAGATATGAGCTCCACAATAGAGCTATGTACAAACTGACGTGCGGCTGGAAGGAGTCTAAGCGAAGGAAAAATGACTAAATCCGACTACTAGGAGTTCTTGCCTCTTTCTCTCCTTATTTTGAATGTGCTCCCACTTCACTTTTATAACCAATGAGAATGCGAAGAAGTTTGTGCCTCCTTCTTAACTCACTACTTTCCCCACTACATGCCACTAACTACAAGGCAAGATATTGTATCTCTTACTCATCATGAATTTTGACTAGACTTTTTCTTTTATTATTTTTTCCTTTTTTTCCTCTAATTTTTCTTTATCTTTATATTTGGTAAATTTATCCAAGCATGGCTCATATGAAAATGAGCTTGTACATTTATCTTCAACAGTTCTAAATACCAGTGGCTAACTTCTTGATTATAGAAAATTTCAGGGGTGCGATAAGCTACGTTTGTTCACTAAAAACTCCGGAGGTCTGGTCAGATGCACTTGGAATGACTTTTAGCTCAACAACTATTGGCTTTTCAAGAGCCACAATAATGTTGGGAGACAGATTTCGAAACACCAAAATGACTCTTCACTTAGTATAGTTGTTTGTCTTCCGTATACTTTGGATAATGCTTGCCTGACCACAATACAAGCATGCATTATTACTAACCGGCTCTCAATATTGACATGTATTCTATAGAAAACCATTCACCAATGGGATCACCAATGTTAACCTTACGCTTTTGGTTGCATGAAGGATACAAGTCAAAGAAGCCTTTTGGGTAGGATAACTCATGGTAAACCCAAGTTTCTATATTTTTCCTCTTCAGCTAATCTTAAGATTGATAGATCATGCAAAGAGGCTATCGTCACTAGGATTAGGCAAATCTCAGCCATAGAATGCTTAATTCTTTCTTTCCAGCATGCAAACAATCTGGAACACACCGAACACCTCATCCTCCTCGAATTACACAATGAGAGTCACAACTGATCGCAGTTCATCACCACACAACGGATAGAATAAGCCCATGAAATTACAATTCTTCCATCAAACATAGACAAAGACTTCTACACAATTACTTTACTAGAATAAACAGACAATGCTAATAATAGTGCTTCTTTACATATAGACTTCATTACTAAATCATCAATAACAGACTCTGCAAATATAAATAATCGGAATGAAGGGTAGAAACAATGAAGTAACTCTAAAAGTAAGAAAACTTTGTGCTTGAAGCAATGCTAGCCAAAACTCCATGGGCATACAGTCTGAAGATCTCTCTCTGTCATGCGGCCCTCATTCATCCTTGTATTAGATTTACCAAAAAGTTACATGTCTATAGTCTTGCCTTTTTTTATGAGGATTGTCCAACAAAATAGTTTAGAGAACTATTGTTTTTACATAAATAAATATCAACAGCCTAACACTACATTGAGGTATAGTAAAGCTTAGCTAGCTTGCTATTTCAAACTTCTTTCGCAATATTGCTCCAAAGAGGAAACATCATATGGAATTATTTCACCTTGACAGTGTTCGTTGTTATGGGAGTGACATGTTGGAAGTTAAGTGTATATAGGAGATAATAGGCACTTTATAAATGGTTTCCCAATTTTGAATTGTTCTTATGTGAGTCTTCTTAAGGGTAAGGATCTGGGGAAGAAATACATTGAGATGACCATGCACTAGTAATATATGGGGTTTAACAGGAGCCCAAAGACTTTCTTCTACCATTATGGACATTTCATTTAAATTTTTTAGGACAAAAATGCTTTCAATGGAAAGGAAATGTCATATTATATGGGGTGGGAATACCCTCTATGAATAAGTGGCATGAATGCCACTTAGAAATCTTGGAGGACTATTATCTCATGAGGTAGGGGAAAGAGAAGAGATTTCATGGGTGATAATTCACTTACTCATGCACGACGGGTCGAGAATTGTGGCTAGGAGGAATAATGGATGTATTTTCTATGGTTGGCTCATGTGGAGTTAGTGGCATGAGTAGAACATATGGCAAAAGAGGTGTTTTGTAATAAATATGTTTTTATCTTGATCCTGATTTCTCATTACACCTTCCAACAATTATTCGTTATTTATTCCACATATAATTCAAGGATTTCAATTTTGAACAAGAATGCAATATAATATCATGAGCTACATGAATCTCAAAATAACCTATTGTCAAAATGAGGTATTATGATTACAAAATAAAGTAAATTTAAGATATGGCTTCATTTATCATAAAAAACCTTGAAACGTTTCCATGGACACCATAAACCAAAACATACTGGGAATTTCGTTCATTTAAGCTTCTAGTTAAATGAAATTTACACTCTCAAATATATATTGTATTTACTATTATGTAACTTCTCAACAAACATGGAAGAAAAGTAGCTGACACAAAGGCTCATTCAAAGACTCAATTCGAGAACTTCAAAAAATGTATTGTATTTGCAATTTCAGATATATTCAAAGACTCAATTCAAGCACTTTAAAAATGTATTGTATTTGCAATTTGAGATATGGGGTCTAAGGGGAGCCAAAGCACTTTCTTCTCCAACATTTCAAAAAGAGGAGTTAATTGTGTTGCTCTTTAAATTGTGAGACACGAATGCAATATTTATCAATATTTTTGAATAAAAAACAATGCGAAGAGGAGTTAATTATGTGCTCTTTAAATTGTGAGACATGAATGCAATAATTATGAATATTTCCGAAGGAAAAACAATTCAAATATGATAAATCCATACAAAATAATTGTATGGAGTGAGATTAGACAAAGTTATTAGGAGAGAATATTTATAAGAGTAGTGTTAATTTAGATATGAGATGAGACTAAAACTCACAATTATAAGATAATTGTTGGAGTTAGATGTTTGTGGAAGCACACGAACAGCACAAGGAAGAAGAAGAAGCTTGGAGCACAACACTCAATATTGAATGTATTGCCAATGGAATGTACAAAAATAAGTAACCCATTAGGGCTATATGCATATATACAAGCCGAGGCAAAGAACCTCTTAAAGAGGGAAAAAAGTGCCCCGGCCATCCTAGTGTGTCCACACACATCACTACCTAAATATACCAACAAATCCCCCCGTGGGAGTGATGCAGTGAACAAGGCGCTAGCACTCATGTATAAGGAAGTGCCAAGCTATGTGGATACTATGTGATCTATGTTTCAAGGAATGTATAATTTTTTCTTTCATATGATGCATTTTTTTCTTTGGATAAAAATACATTTGATTAGGAATTTTCATCATGTTCACTACCATACATATTGAGAGGCTATTTCAATGAACACAAAACATGATTTATTGTGTTTTATAATTTTGCATTAACCTTTGAATTATATTTAATATGTGTGTTAAAGGATTTTCTCAAATTCTCTTTGTAGAAAGTGTGTGATTTTTGGGAAAATTGTCAAAAAAGGACACTTAAGTGTCCTGTTTTGCTACCAAACTAGTATTAACACTTTGGACTTTGCTTTCAATGGATATACCCATGCATGCCTGGAAAAATCATCAATGAAAGTCACGAAGTAAAGATAATTTCCAAAAGAAGGTGTCTGCATAGGACCACAGACATCACTATGTACAAGCTGCAATTTTTGAGTAGCCCGAACTCAACCATCTTTTGGAAAGGAGGAACGCTGCATATTGCCCAAAATACAGCCTTCATAAACATTTTTTCCAGGTGCCTCAAGTTTGGGCAAAGAGGACACCATTTCAGATTTCTGCAGGCGTAGCAAACTAGCAAAATTCAGATGACCAAAGCGTGCATGCCAAAGCTTTGCATCTGACATAGCCTGAGAATCATGTACTACACATGCCGAATCATTTACAAATATTTCATAGTCTATGATCTTATATAGCCCACGACGTAAAATGCCAGAAGCAATAATCACGTCGGTATTTGAGAGATCATGAACTGTACATCTGTCATCAACAAATTTCACAACCAAGCCAATCTTGGCTAATGCAGAAACTGATAACAGATTTTTCTTGATCCCTAGCACAAACAAAGCATCTCACAAAGTGAAAGAACTACCTTCAGCAGTAGTCAAAATGATCTTACCAACTCCCATAATAGGATAAGAGGAGTTATTGGCGCATGTAACAATATTGCCTGTAGGGGCAAGCTCGAGTGAAGAGAAGAAACTATGCTACGAGGTAATATGTTTGGTCGCCCCACTGTCAAAGTACCAAACATATGAGTCTACTGCAGACATGTCATGCTCATGAGAAGATGGATCAAAACTACAAACAGTAGTAAAAACCCATTCTTCTTCCTCCCAAGATTAGCAGACTCTGTTTTTGGTGTAGAGGCCTCTACAACATCCATTCCAACCTCTTTCTTCTTTGCCTCTTTAGCAGCCAGTTTTGGACAGTTCTTTACGATATGATCATTTCCTTTACAGTACTTGCAAAACAATTTCTGCTTTTCTGATTTCTTTTCATCTTTGTCTTCCCTCTTCGATTGTGCAGAATTAGCATATTTCTGCTCACTAGTTGAAGAGCTCCATTTTCCTTTGCCCTTCTGACTAGCAAAGGAAGCTTGATCTGCAACATGCATAATGGACCTGTTCTGCCTAGACTGATCTTCCTGCAACAGAACAAACACTAACTCCTCAAATGACAAGGCATTTGGATTGCCTTTCATCATCAACCGAAGAGTAGAAGCAAAACTCTGATATGAATCAGGAAGACCATTTAGAACAATCTGCACAAGTGAGCTATCTAGTATAACCTCATCAACAAAAATCAACTATTCCTTCAAGTCTTTGATCTTTGTTAGAAAACTGTCCATAGAATCACCTTCATTCATGTGCTCACTCTCCAATTGTTTACGGAGGTAAGCAACATGAGCCTCATTCCTAGCTTGGTGCAATGTGGTAAGTGTATCCCAAGCATCCTTAGCTGTTTTGCAAGAGCATATGTGAGGAATAATGGCAAGTTTGACATACAAAGCTATCAATGCATATGTATGGGCATCTCTACCATCCCAACAAATTTGCTCTGGAGTGGGTGTAGCAGAAACCGCAACACGAACAGGAATATGCAGATTATGATCATCTTCGACACCTTCTACATCAGCTTCAATACCTGCAGTTGTAACAGTTACAGGTGTGATAGGACGTTTTTCAACACCCTGAACGATGTTCCACAGTCCTTTTGCAACCAATACATGTTGCATCATATAAGCCGACAACAGATAGTTGGTACCATCCAACTATACCATCCAACTTATCCTCAACAGCCAACATACGAAATACATCATTGCTTTCAACCATGGCCAGTGACTAAAATACCTTTGGCACAAAAGGATGAAATAGCCTGCACAAGCATTACGATAGTGCACCTAGAGGTCAAAACAAGCTAAGATCGCAATTTTGACACCACATAACGAAGCTATTTTGATCTCGAAAACACACTAAGTATGCTCATCAAAATTTGTGTGATTCTGAGACTACGACCGGAGAGGTGTCGACGACGCCCTAATGAAGCGGCAACCTACTCTGATACCAATTGTTGGAGTTAGCCATCTACAAGAGCACGCGAACAACACAAGGAAGAAGAAGAAGCTTGGAGCATAACACACAATATTGAATGTACTACTAGAGAATGTACAAAGATAACTAGCCCATTTGGGCAATAGGCGTATATACAAGCTAGGGGAAAAAAACCTCCTAAAGAGGGAAAAAAGTGCCCCGACGGTCCTAGTGTGTTCACACACATCACTACGTAAATATATCAACATTGAAATCATCAATAAATGACACATAGTACCTTGAGCCTAAAATTGAAGGGTCTTTGCTTGTCCCCACACATCTGTGTGGACAAGTTCCAAATAATCCTCATGCATATAGCCTTTCTTTGTAAAGGGTAACCTGTGTGATTTACCAAACTGACATGCACCACATTTATAGATCATATGTTGCTTGGATACATTGGGTATCCCAAGTACACATTGATCTCTACATATCTGCTTCAATGTTCTCTCACCAATGTGCCCTAATCTTTTGTGCCATATCTCTAACTCAGACAAAGTTTGATCCTGATAATTATAAAGTGCAATGTTTCTAGTGTCCTCAAGCTCAAATGTAAAAAATCTACCTCTTTTCTCTTCCTTTGCAATTCTCCTGAATCCATGTTGGGTGTCCTCCACAAAAGCTCCAAATTTATTGAACCTAACTAGCAAACCCTTTTTCAATATGTTTCCAACACTTATCAAATTCTTTGTGATAGTAAGTACATAAAGAACTCTACTCAACAGATTTCTATTCCCATCAGAAGTTTTGACATTTCCAACCTTGACAATTGAATGCTTGGTATCATCACGTGTCTGCACTTGGTGCTTTCTCTTGGGCTCCTCAAGATCAGAAAGGAGAGATACATTTCTTGCTACATGGTTTAAGAAACCTGATTCAATAGAGAAGAGGTGCTCATCATTCTTACCTTGTTTTGAAGTCATGTTCATAATGAGAAGAGAATCCTCTTGATCCTCTATAGAGTTGTTGAAGTCTTTTTTGTATCCTCCTTAATAATTATTGTTGTAATTGTTGTTGTAGCCATGGTTATAACCTTGATTATGGTTGAATCTTCCTCTTGATTGTGAGTAGTCACCTCTTTGGAATCCTCTTCCTCTCTGGTTCTTGAAGTTCCTATAGCACTCATTTGTTGTGTGATTAGACAATCCACATATATTGCATGGGGAAGAGTTGAAAGGTCTCCCACTACCTTGTTTACCTCCTCTGCCCCTTCCTCTTGAATTCCTACCTCTCCCTGCATAGTTAGCTTGAGAAGTAGTACCTTCATTTTCAACTTTCTTGCTCTTTCCTTTATCCTTAGACTTGCCTTTATCTGTATAGAGTTCAGAAGAAGTGTTACCTCTTGATGGTTCACCATTTTTGTTGAGCTTGACCTCATGGCTGAAGAGTTGCCCCATGAGAGTGGTTAGATCAGGTATTTGCATATCCATGTAAAGATCCATTGCAGTTGTGAAAGATTCCCACTTATCATCTGCCTTGATGCCATTGATTATCTGTCTCACTATTTGCTCCTCTTCAATCTCCTCTCCTATGCTTGCCAACTGATCATCTACATCTTTCACCTTAGTCACAAAATCTAAAACATTCTGCTTAGGTTGCTTCTTTTGAGTAGTAAACTCCATCCACAATTGATTTTTTCTAGCTCTTGTATTGGAAGAAAAATATGAAGGTAGAGTATCCCAAGTCTCTTGGGAAGTTTTGCGATTCCTAATATGAGAAAGAAGGAATTCATAATTAGAGCTAAGTAGATATGACCTAGCTAAAGCATCTTTGGCACACCATGAGTCGAGTCTTTCTTGCTACTCTCTTGTAGGTTGATCTTTGCTTCTGAATATGGGTATCTCCTCAGCTCTTGATATGTATCCATAGAGACTTCTTCCTTGTAGATAGGTCTTCATCCTCAAGGACCATGCTGGATAATTATTCATGTCCCATTTGTCAATGAAAGAAGGAAAAACATCTCCCATTTTACCTCAACTTGCTCTGATACCACTATTGAAGGAGATGGATGGATACCTCAAGGAAATGAGATGGTACTGCTAAAACCTGCTTTGTACCTGCCCTAATAAACTTTGGATTTATATGGTAGGCATTTTTAGCTTACAAATGAAACCAAGAAAGTACCTATGTACTTTGGAGTTGATGCATGAAACAATTGAATCAAAATAGATTACTTCAAGAATAGCTAGTGTTGAAAAACTTGCTATTTTGGTATGTACGATTGCTAGCTATTTTACTTAGAGCTCACAATACAATAACAATTGATGAAATTCCTTTTGAGGGAATTCAATTATCTTAGATAGCTAATGATTGCAAGTGGAATCATCTAAAATGATCAACTATGCTCTGAGAAATAAGTTTTGCAAGAAGTTCCAAACATATCAAGGTAACGTATGATGAATGGATGTGATGCTTGTCATATTGGGAAGGCACAAAGACAACCATTCAACCACCAAGCCTACATCCACAACAATCTTTTGGACTTGATACACATTGATGTGTGGGGACCAAATCAAGAACCTTCATTGGCAGGCTCAAGATATTATGTTTCCTTTGTTGATGGTCATAGTAGATGGATCATTCTTTACTTTATCAAGCATAAGGATAAAATGTTTGAATGCTTCAAGAAGTACCTAGCACATGTGGAGATTCATACAGGTAGATCATTGAAGAGACTTAGGTCTGATGGAGGGGAAGAATATTTCTCCAAAGAGTTTGATGAGTTCTTGCAAGATAAAGGCATCAAAAGGAAAGTTATTAACATGTATTCTCCTCATTTGAATGGTATTGCAGAGAGAAGAAACAAGTTCCTTGTTGGATCAATTAGAACAATGCTTGAGGAAAAGCAATTGCCACACTATTTATGGACAGAAGCAATCGCAACAATTGTATATCTTGCGAACAGTCTCCCATTGAAATATCTTTCTGATATGAATCCTTATGAAGCATGGAATGGTAGAAAACCAAGTCTAGGTAATTGCAAGGTATTTGGTTGTTTAGCTTTAGTACATGTACTTTTACGAATAAGAGGTAAACTAGATGAAAGGGCAACCAAGGTAGTATTCATTAGCTATGATTCAACTCAAATGGGCTACATGTTTTGTAATCTATTCACCAAAAAATTTACCATAAGCAGGGATGTTGTGTTTGAAGAACACAAGTCCAGGATCCAAGAAGTGAATCTAATGATGATCAAGATGAGAAGGAAAGAGACTATATGCTATAGAAGTCAAGAGAAAAGGATAAACTGCAAGAATGTGGAGAATGCTTCAAGCATACTCCTAGAAGGTCAACAAGGGAGAGAAAGCAACTTGGAAGGTATAGGTATGACTCTCTATTTGTTACAAAGGTCTCTATTTATTTGGCAAAAGACTCTTTTGGAGAAACCTTCAACATATGAAGAAGCTTATGGTAACCCTAATTATAAGCTATGGAAGAGGACATAGAAGTCTAGAAGAAATTGACACTTGGGAGTTGATTCCAATGTAAACTGATCAGAAGGTAATATGTTGCAAATAGGTCTATAAGCTAAAAAGAAATTCACATGGATCAATTTGTTGGTACAAGATCAGATTAGTTGCAAAAGGATGTGCTCAAACTCATGTCATAGACTATTAGGAGACCTTCTCATCAATTGCCAAGATGACTACAATCAGGACATTGCTAAGTGTAGCCACTACAAGAAATTGGAGGCCACTTGAATTAGATGTGAAGAATGTTTTTCTCACTGGCTAGATTAGTCAAGAGGTATAAATGTCACAACCTCTAGGATTTGAAAACCCTAACTATATATCCTATATATGAAGACTAAAAAAGGCATTGTATGGATTGAACCAAGATCTTAGAGCTTGGAGTTTTAGATTGGTAACTTATCTATAAGATCAAGGTTTGAGGTCAAGCAATGCAGACCCTTCTTTGTTCATCAAGAAGGATCACAATGAAGTTATCAATTTGTGTGTATATGTAGATGAAATTGTGACAAGAGATGACTTAAATGGTATACAAAGGATCAAAATGCATATACAAGAGGAGTTTGAAATTGGTGATTTAGGTGAGCTCACATTCTTCTTAGGTATGCACATCATATACACAGATGAAGAAATGTGTTTGACTCAAAATGAGATACATTCAAGATCTACTTCTAAGGTTCAAAATGGAGAATACTAGACTTGCAGGTATACCTTTGGAGATGAATCATAAACTTAGTGTTTACGAAGGTGAGAAGATTGAAGACATTAAAGAGTACCAAAGCTTGGTTGCCAATTTGATCTATGCTAATCATACAAGGGTAGATATCTCATATACTATAGGAGTGCTAAGCCAATTCATGCACTCACTAAGAAAACCACACATGGATGCAGTTAAGAGAGTACTCAAGTACCTCAAAGGTACAATCAATGAAGGTATATCCTATCCTTAGTCATCATATTTAGATCTCAAGATATATTTAGATGCAGATTGGGCAAGAGTCAAGGATGGTAGAAGTACCTTTGCTTACTTAGGATTTATAGGTTCAAAGCTAGTGTCATGGAGTTCGAAGAAGTAACCAATATTTTCTTTATTCTCAACTAACGTAGAGTATAGAGGTTTGACCATAGCAACTCAAGAGGCAATATGATTAAGAGAATGTATAATATTTGAGACTAACCTCATATATTTGGAGACAATGTAAGCTCTATGCACTTAGCAGCAAACCTTGTCTTCCATGCAAGAACAAATTACATAAAGGTTCATTATCATTTCCTTACATAAAAGATCACGGCAAAGGAGATTGAAATTTCTTTTGTTCCAATTGAGAAACAAGTAGCAGAGATGATGACAAAGATACGATAGAATCAAAATTTGTAGATTCAAAGCAACATCATGTATTCACTCTATCAAAGATTGAAGACTCAAGTTTGAGGGGGAGCAATTGGATCATCAAGCTTGCATTATACTAGAGGTAGATTTTCTCTACATCAAAGAACCATAATTTAGAATATATCAAAGATATCCATTGAAGAGTTTTTTCATTTATGTTGATTTATTGTATTTTTCTAAGAATCCTTTATGATCATTAACCCAACGTAAAATCCTAGAGATTTACACTTGTAAAAGGATAAAAGGAAAGGTGATATTCCATGAGTTTGAGGTACTTGAACTTAATGTGCAATTGATCAATTGATTTATTTACAATCAAGTTGTAAGAATTGATTTTACCTTTTCCTAGTTTATAAGAAGATGATTCCTTTAGTCACAACCAACTTCACCCAAGAGTTAATTTGAATTCAAACTCCTTATAGAGAGAGTTATGGAACTCAAGAGTCTATATAAGGACTCTAAATCATTTGTACAATATGTGGAAGCAATATACATATACATTAGGTCATCACTTTGTTTATTCTTCAATTTTTGCATCATCTTCTCCAACTTTTGTATATTATAGAGGTTGATTCTCTCTCTACAGAGCACCAACTTGATTGATTCAGCATTTCTTGCAAAGATGTACTTGTCTATTTGATGTGTACAAATTTTGGTAGCATTTGGTTTAGCGGGTTATGAGAAATCTGCATTTTAAGGCCTCAAAGTCTATCTCTGCACAATTGTGAAAAATTAGGGGTACCACCAATCAATGTTAATCTCTTTGCAAACACATTAGTTGATGTTAGTTCCTTATCTTGTGCATTTTAGATACTCAAACCTATTTATAACATTTTGGAAAAACGAATTTTTCCAATTGTAATCATGCTGGTTTCTCTGAGCATTGAAGTTGAATGTTTCATTCCAAGATAACAAGTTTGTTGAACTAGTCGACGTGCAAAATTATCTATTTTGTATCAACTCTTTCTCATTGATGTTCCAAAGTGCATAGTGGATTTTATTGCACTAATCATAAGGCTATCAGGTTTATTTGACACTCCAAGAGTGCAAGGGCTAGTCTTGTGCTAGTTGGCTAGACCAATATTCATCACCTTGAACCTCACATTTCTAACTCCTACAAGCTTCCCCAAGTTCTCTAAGTTAGGTCTTCTTAGGATATGTGCTTATGTGCATGCAAAACTAAGGAGGATGATTGGGAGACTACACAATAGTGCAAGATGTGAACTATTGACTAACATGCTAATACTCGGCCCAACATGCATCATCCCAAGATACAAAAATTATCAACATATGAAATATGCTAACATGATGCAATATGCCAAGACATGATACATCTACATGTATGTGATGTAAGAGATTTTGGATGCATAAGTGAGATACATGATGCAATTATATATGAAAAAATCAATGGCTAATAACAATGCAATCGTGTGATATGGAATGCCAATGTGTATTGTATAATGTACATGATGCATGGATTGGATAGGTTTGGGAATCAATGTTTTCTAAATTGGTGATGCAATGCTAATAGAATAACCATTTAATTCAATGATTATGATTCAAGGATGTCAAGTTATTATAAAAATGATAATCGTAAGTCATTATAATTCACGATTTATATTAGTACATTATCAACTAATATGATTCAATACAATACGTCTTATGTTTGATTCATTCATGATAAGTAAAATCTTTCATTGAATTATGAATGGTTTAGGACATTATCAATAGCTTCCATATCATTCATTTAAAAGATGTCGTTCTTCGTAGAACTTTACAAATTACTTGATTCAAGATTTGATTAGCATTGGTTAGTATGATCCATGTTTGAGTCAATGATTTCATTAAGTTTAAGGTATTTCAAACAAGATCTCGTGAAATGACTCATGGAGTTTTTCCTTATATTAAGTTATTTAGAAAGTGTTTGTGCCTAAGATCTTAAGTGCAACAACATCATATTTTATTTCATGCGAGAAAGATTCGATGCCTTTTTCACGTAATCCTTATAAGATTTGGAAATTCAAGAAGTTATCTAAAGGAATTTTGATTAATCCACGTGATTTCCATTAGAGTTGGATGTAAACATAGTTTCATTATGCTTATCAATATATTGCTAAAAGAGCAAATATACGAGCGAGGAAAAGAATATAGTGGCGGGTTTTTATCCATGATCTAAATGACACATGTAGGTGCCACACCTTATCAACATCATTCTTTACGCCTTATATTATTTACGTACATTTGAAGTCCTTAGACCATTACAGAATATCCTTGAGCACATCGTTTCCTATGTAAACAAACTTTTGATTCTACCGACATAGTTTTTATGGATTACTAGTTACGGTTTTTCATTTGGTGAAAATTCATGGGCCTAAAAGTAAACAAGGAAGGACCTTAGCAAAATTGTTTTCATTTTTGGACATTACTATTGATATATTTAGGTAGTGATGAACGTGAACACACTAGGATCACTAGGGCACTTTTTTCCCTCTTTAGGATGTTTTTTCCACTGGCTTATATATACGCCTATAGCCCCAATGGCTTACTGATCTTTGTACATTCTAGTGGTAATACATTCAGTATTGTGTGTTGTGCTCCAAACTTCTTCTTCTTCCATGTGCTATTCACGTACTTCCGTAGACGTCTAACTCCAACAATTGGTATCAGAGTAGGTGGTCGCTTCATCTAGGGCATCGTCATCACCCGTTCGATCACAGTCCCAGAATCGCACGGAATTCGGTGAGCATACTCAAGCTAATTAGGACCTCAAAGCCGCTTTGCTTTGTGGTGCCGAAATCACGATTTGAGCTCATTTCGGCCTCTGAATGCACTATTGTAACGCTTGTGTAGGCTATTTCATCTTTATGTGCCAAAGATATATACAAGTTTCGATTCTCCAGTATAAGCGTCTCGAGTCTACTACAGGTTTAGCAAAACTCCTCATGGTAGTTCTGCTCAAATTTTTCAAATACATTCATTTTTTTGCATAAGGGTATTTTAGTCAGTGGCCATGCCTGAAAGGAGTAATGTATTTTGCATGTTGGCTATTGAGGATAAGTTGGATGGTACGGATTACCCATTGTGGACTTATATGATGCGTCATGTATTGGTCACAAAAGGATTGTTAAACATTGTGTCGGGTGTTGAAAAATGTCATATTACACCTGTAAATACAAGTATTGAAGCTGATGTAGATGGCCTCGAAGATGATGATATTCTGCAGATTCCTATTCGTGTTGCGGTTCTTGTTCCACCTGCGGTTCTTGTTCCACCTACTGTAGAGCAAACTTGTTGGGATGGTAGAGATGCTCAGGCAGATGCATTTATAGCCTTGTTTGCCTCACATTCACTCTTGTAGAATAGCTAAGGATGCTTGGGATACACTTACCACATTGTATTAGGCTAGGAATGAGGCTCGTATTGCTTACCTCTGAAAACAGTTGGAGAGTGAGCGTATGAATGAAGGTGATTCTATGAATAGTTTTCTAACAAAGATCAAAGATTTGAAGAAACAGTTAATTTCTACTGATGAAGTCTTCCTTGATAGTTAACTTATTCAGACTGTTCTAAATGGTCTTTCCAATTTATACCAGAGTTTTGCTTCTACTCTTGGTTTGATGATGAAAGGCAATCCAAATGCCTTAACATTTGAGGACTTAGTCTATGTTCTATTGTAGGAAGATCAGTCTAGGCAAAACAGGTCCATTATGTGTGTTGCAGATCAAGCTTTCTTGGCTAGTGAGAAGGGCAAAGGTAGATAACGCTCTTATATTAGTAAGCAAAAATCTACTAATTCTGCACAATCAAAGAAGGATGTCAGAGATGAAAAGAAAACAAAAAATGTAGAAATTGTTTTGCAAGTATTGTAAAGCAAATGATCATTTCATAAGGAATTGTCCGAAATTCGCTGCAAAAGAGGCAAATAAAAAAGAGACTGGAATGGTTGTTGCAGAGGCTGTTGGTGCAAATGATCAAGCCTACACATTTGGCTTAGCATGGAAAACAATGTGTGCAATTATCACTTGATGAATCAAGTGAACCTTGGCTTGTAACCACTTGATCATTTACTATTGTAAAAGATTAAATCTTTGAAGAATCTTGTAAAAGCCTATATCTGGTGGAGTTAGGAAGAACATTAGCTACAAGTTCATTTGAGAGAATAACTCCTAAATCAATGGAGTCACTTTTAGTTGGAGCCAAGTTTGAATTCAAATTCAAACTTGGCTCTTCATTCACATGAGCAAGTCTCTTATCCCATACTTCAAGCTCACTTAGGGTTTGAGACCCAAAGTTGAATAGAGCTATGCTCCTAGTTTCTCCTACTTCAAAAGTTAAGAGCCTACCATGCTTCTCACCTCTAGCTATCTTCTTGAAGCCTTGATATGGATCTTCCACAAAAGCTCCATCTTGGGTGAGCCTAACTTGCAAGCCTTTTTCAATTATTTGGCCTACACTTATTAGGTTATTAGTAGAGAACCTTACTCATAATGTTTATCATGCCATTGGAACCTTTGACATTACCAATCTTCTCCACATTATGCTTTGCATCATCCCCTGTTTGTACTTTATGTCTATGCTTTGGACTTTCCAAGTCATGCTATAATCTTCTTCAATCAACTCGCCAATGGATGCTAACTCATCTGCAACCTCCTTGACCTTGGCAACAAACTATGTGATAGTTCATTTTGGGGTCTTCTTCATTTAGTTGAGCTCATTCCATAGATGGTTCTTTCTTGCTTTGGTACTAACAAAAAAGGTATGAAGTGCATCCCAAGTCCCTTGAGATGTCTTGCATCCTCTAATATGCGGCAACAAAAAATCACAAATAGAGTTTAGTATATATAACCTTGATTGAGCATCCTTTGTACACTAAAGTGTGAGTCTATCTCCTCTTGTGTAAGTCCTTTAGATCTTGGAATAGGCATAGTGTTATCACCAACTACAATCCCATAAAGATTTCTACCTTGCAAATAGGCTTCCATTCTAATTTCCCAAGCAGTATCGTTGTTTCTATCAAGCTTCTCTATCATTAAAGGAAATCCATCACCCATCTTGATATAGCTCTGATACCACTAAGAGAACTCTAAGAAGCTTGTAGGAGGTAGAAATGTGAGGTTCAAGGTGATGAAGATTGGTCCAGCCAACCAATGCAAGACCAATCCTTGCACTCTTGGAGTGTCAAATACACCTTATAAACTTGTGATTAGTGTAATAAAATCCACTATGTACTTCGGAACAACAATTAGAAAGAGTTGATACAAAATAGATAAGTTTGCACTTTGACTAGCTCAAAAAACTTACTATCTTAGAATAAAACATTCATGACTACAATTGGAAAAATTCATTTTCAAGAAGAGTTATAAATAGGGTTGAGTATCTAAAATGTGTAAGAAAAGGAATCAACATCAACTAGTGTGTTTACAAAGATCTTAACATTGATTGGTGGTACCCCTGATTTTTCAAGGATGTCCAAAGATAGATCCCAAGAACTTAAAATGCACATTCCTCACAATCCACTAAACCAAATGCTATTAAAATTTGTAAACATGAAATGGATCGTAATACCTTTCCAATGAATGTTGACTCATTCCAATTTGGAGCTTTATAGAGAGAGAAGCAACCTCTGCTATTATACTCCAGTTGACAAAAATGATGTAGAAATTGAAAAATGAGCAAAGTGATGACTCAATCTATATGTATATTGCTTCCACATATTGTACAAATGATTTAGAGTCTTTATATAGATTCGAGTTCCATGACTCTTTACAAGGAGTTTGAATTCAAAATCAACTTGTCGCTAAAGTTGGTTATGATTGAGGGAATCATCTTCCTATAAACTAGGAAAAGGTGAAATCAAATCTAACAACATGATTGTTGGTGAATTCATTGATTGATTGCACATTAAGTTCAACTACCTCAAGCTTGTGGAATATGACCTTTCTTTTTATCCTTTTACAAGTGTAAAGCTCTAGTCTTTTACATTGGGTAAGTGATCATCCAACACTAGCCATGTACCATTCCATTATTTCTCTCTAGGTCTATCTTGTGGAGCTTCCAAATGGATTCACACAAGAGTGTCACATGGCACTCCTGTGTGAGCCTATCTACCAAGGCCTAAGGAGTGGTTCACACCATCCCTTAGCTTATGCTCCCATATAACATTTCCTTCCCCTTAAGTCCATTTTTGTCCTCAAAAATGGTATGGGAAGGTCGTCATAGAATGAGAGCATATATGGAATAGTACTACTAAAACCCATGTATTCGATGAACATGGTTATATCTCAGTGTTGTTCCCTTGTATCCTTCCTCATAAGAAGACTCTTGGGAAGGCAATCCAAAATTAGGAAACCATCTCTCAAGGGTGCTAACTCGCTTCCATATACCACTATCTTCTTAACTATCTTTCCACTTTACTAGGCACTCTTTATATAAGCGACTCCTAGTCCATTTCTCTCAAATGTATAGTATGCTCTCAGGATCATACGGCATAGATTGAACAGAAACCAGCTATTTCACTTTACTATCTGGAACGAGGTTGTCTGATTCACCCAACATTTTGTTAAGCCTCCTAACATGAAATATTGGATGGATGTGGATATTCTCAGGAAGTTGGAGTTGGTAAGCTATCTTTCCTATTCTCTTAAGTATTGAGAATGGTCCACAACACCTAGAAGATACTTTTGAACAACGTCCCATCTTCATGGTTTCAGACCTAGAGGGAACTCTAAGATATACTTGCTCTCCTACCTCAAATTTGATATCCCTCGTTTGAGGGTGAATATAGGCTCTAGCTCTATCTTGAGCTCTCCTAATGTTGTCCTTAGCAAGGATATCATTTATCCCATCCAAGAAGTCCTTAGTAGCTTGGACTTTCTTATGTTGCACCCCTTCTACATAGCGAGTTCTTAAGTGAAACCCGTACATAAGCATAAATAGACTACCTAGTGGAAGAGTGCTTGGCATAATTATATGCAAACGTTATTCTAGTTAAGTAGTCTTCCCAATTAGTTTTCCTTTCATTCACATGTGCTCGAAGCATATCCTCTAGGATTTGTTTAACCCTTTCTGTTTGCCCATCTAACTCTGGATGCTCAGCCATACTCATGATAAGTTTAGCATCCAACCTCTTAAAGATGGCTTTCCAAAAGTGGTTAGTAAACTCCCTATCCCACTCAAAAACAATGTACATGTACCTTGACTTCCTAATTGGATACCATAGTATCTCGTATCCTCTTAGCTTCCCCTTGCATCACGGATACTATCTATATATGTTCACTGAGCTATCAAGGAATTTTCAACTTCCTAATCAGAGCATAGTTAGGTCATGTGGTCCAAACTGAGGTGACCACAATGACCGAGTCGAACAACATGTATGTTCTATATCCTCGTGCATTACTTCCACCTCTTTGAAGCTAGAGCTTCCATGTATTGGAGGAGTCTGCACTATGTGGGCCATCTTCTTGCCCTTATCAAGGGTCATACTAGTCCTTGGTCCTCCCTTCTTTTCTTCCCCCTTGCGAAGTGGATGGAACTATGGACAATTCCATTGTGCATGGTTAAGAGACAAATCCATAAAACACATGATTTCCCTCTCGGCCCTCTCATACTACTCAGTGGGTAACTTGGGTCCTTGTGATCTTTGTTTATTTATGAACATTTTGTTTTTCCCCATAAGTACTTTCTTTTTTAATTTAGTTGTACTAACAAATTTGAGCGATTGATCCACCTCCATAGGACTATATTGAGGACACTTACAATCCCCATAGATCTTAGCATATTTGATCGCCTCCTCAAAGGTCTTTACTATAGTTCTCATCTCTCTCTTAATGGTCTTATATGATCCCCTTACAAACACTCTAGTCTTTTGAAAGTCATCTTACCCCTTAAGTTTCAGTATGATCTCTCTGTAGTGGGATATGTAGACGAATAAAGGTCTACCTCTGTGTAATCCTATCCCACTCCTCTCAATTTCTCTCTTCCTCAACTCATTCTCAAAAAGAAACTCTTTTAAGAAAAGAGTTTCAAATTGAGTCCAGTCTGTAGGGATGAAATTTGCCTCCTTGAGACTCATCCACCACTTATAAGCACATGAATCAAGCGAGAGACTCGCTTCTAGTAAAAGATACTTAGGTGGGGTGCCCTTCAAATGATGTAGGTCATTCCACTTTTGGAAAAAAGTGTAGACTGCATCCTTGTTCCTCTCACGTCATCCCATGTAAACGTCGTGGCTTGAAGTCTTTCAAGAGGAGAGTCTCCCTAGAACTCTCCTATGTGTTTGCCAAGAGGATATCCTTCCCAACTGTCTCAGAAGTATGGCGTAGGAGTCTCTCTTTCCTTCGTAGCTAGGAAAGAGATAATGTTAACCATTAATGAGATTATCTATGCCTTAAGTTGTTCTATTAGAGGGCTCATAATACCCATTGCCCATCTCTATCATGAGGGTTTGATCTTTGAGCTCATTGAATTATTCATGTTAATCGAAGCTTAGGAGCTTCAAAACATCAGAAACAATTGCTTCGATTGGATCTTGGAGCCCAAAGCTATGGCTCAAGAAAGTTCATGTCGATGTGGGAAGTATATTCCATTCTCCATATCCCACCATACATGTACACATATTTTCTTGCTTAATGTCCCCATTCGAAAGTGAGCTAGAATTAAAGTTGAAATAGTCAATTTACCTGCTATTGTGAAGAAATGATGGAGAACCCAACTCATGGATG
Organism: Ceratopteris richardii; assembly: GCA_020310875.1. NCBI lineage: Eukaryota > Viridiplantae > Streptophyta > Polypodiopsida > Polypodiales > Pteridaceae > Ceratopteris > Ceratopteris richardii. Next base: position 71,152,736 of record CM035416.1, read on the forward strand.
CTTGAAATCACAGAGAATTATACCATAGATGCGCGCTCTCCAGACGTTTGGAGGCTACATATAGAAAAATCCTTCATTTCCTTCATCCAAGGGAAGAAGAGGAGGGAGAAGAGAGCATGAGCTCCCCTGCGCACTCATGTGTGGTTGTAAGGTCACGTGTGAGGAACCATTCGCACCTCGGTTGTCCTCCACCTTCCTAAGGTCGCATGGCCGTCTTAAGCTCGAATACCGAATGTTGTGTAGTCTCCCAATGATCCTCATTACCTTTGAATGCACAGAGGCACAAATCCCAATGAAAGGATGATGACGACACCGACTAAAATTATAGAGTGAATCACAAAGACCCACACATTCAATTAACCCCCCAACGACGTACCATTCTGTATTTCTCTTTAGCTCTATCTCGTGTAGCTCCCAAATGGCTTCACACGAGTACCACATGGCACTCACGTGTGAGCCCATCTACTAAGGCCCGAGAGGTGGTTCACACAATCCCTTAGCTTATGCTCCCATATAACATGCATCATGGGTTAGGTGCCTACATCATGTACATAAATCCTCTGCAGCATAATTGTCTCTCACGTCCTTTACTTCCAGTTGGATCATGAATTAGGAACTTGCATTATGAGTTAATACCTAGCAGCATGATTTTGCAATTACATAATAGTAACGCATCTGCATAATCATAGAGATTGCAGCACACAGATCAAGTTGTATCAGCATTTGATGTCAAATGTTGTCAGACACATAGTAACACTAAATACAACCACAATCTTCAAAGGATTGACTACTAAATAAAAATCCATGACACCTCAAAGAAAATATTTGCACTTTAATAAATCTGTAAAATGACAATAAATACTATGGGTTATGACCTCTCAATGCCCCATTTCCCAAGGCCATGAAAAAGGAAACCAAGGTACGAAGTTCCTTACATAGCAGTCTTAGAGGTAGGAGTCTTTTCAAGGTGTAGGGAGTCATTGGAGGTGGCAATGCGGGTTTCGCCTTTTTTGTGCTAATAGCACGGGCATGGGGAATGGAGAGTCTGGGTGGGTGCTTCTTGTTGTCGCCGTCATCATTGTCATCAGTCATCATCATCATTGTTGTTATTGTTGTTGCTGTTGTTGGTTGTCGTGGTGTGTGTGTGTGTGTGCACGCGCGCACACGCGCGCGCACGTGCATGTGTGTGTGTGTGTGTGTTTGTGTGTGAGAGACACAGAGAGAGAGAGAGCGGGGGGGAAGAGGGGGGAGGCAGAGAGAGAGAGAGAGAGAGAGAGAGAGAGAGAGAGACTCCCAACCATCTTGTTTACTTCCTCTTTTACGCCCCTATCTCCCTGACTTCGTGCACCCCAAAGGTCCAACTGCTCATGAGGTAGAAGCAACCCCTAACAGTAATCACAAACTCCAATCCTGGCTTCTGTAGCCCTTTGACTAGAGACTCCCAACCATCTTGTTTACTTCCTCTTTTACGCCCCTATCACCCTGACTTCGTGTACCCCAAAGTTCCAACTGCTGATGAGGTAGAAGTAACCCCTTACACTAATCATAAACTCCAATCCTGGCTTCTGTAGCCCTTTGACTAAAGGTATCAACATACTCTTCTATCCATCTCTATGCACAATGCCTTCTTCCACTAATCAAGTCAAAGCTCCTTGGATTTGACGATTGAAGAGTCATCATAGCTAATAAACCACCATCTATGTCTGGCATCGAGCTGGGGACAATCAACAAGTTCGCCCCAAAAACTAAACATTGCATAAGATTGACATGGCAAATCAATGCATGCTCTCCATCTATATGCTACAATGCCTCCTACTTCCCCTGAATGTGGGGTATTTGTACAAAATTAGCTTGGCACTTCCCAACACATGCAGAGATATTTTTCACCAGCTTCAATTCTACAAACACGTTTTTACATGTACATTTTGACATGACACACATGGTGTCTTGCATGCTCTTCAGCTTCTTCTTTCCCAAAAATGCTTACTGCACACCCCCAATATAATAAATATTGCTAAACTAGCAATCTTCTTTTCCAGAGTCACCAAGGGTGGGTCAGACAAATCACATTTCTTCAAAGATTTGTATCCACATACCTACTCTCCACATTTTGGAATTTTATAGAAAAAAGATTTTCCAGCCGAGGTCATGAACAGAGGATTTATGATATATGCAATTAATGATCAAGCAAACCATAATTAAGTACGATACTATGAAGATTACAAAAAAAGCTGTCACAAACTTAGGAACCTCCTGAGAAATGCAATTCAACTCATGGCACCCCCATATGTTGGGAACACTTCCAAAAAAACAGCTAGTATGAATGCCAGATCAGTCATCAAGAAAATTCGGATGGGATGAAAAGCAAGGCCTGCACCAAAGCAAGAGGGAAAGGAATTAAGAACGTTTGATATGTAACAGAATAAAAATATACTAAACCTATTTTTACAAAGGCCCTCATCAATAACGACATTTTTACCTCAAAAGTAGAGGTCTGCCTGGATGCTTGCTGCTGCCTGAGCTTTTCTCATGCAGACACTGTTTTGGATCATGAATGTATCCTTCAATGTCATTCCCAAGGTGGACAGCACAGGTTAAGTACGTGACAAAAAAGAAGCAACTTCCCCTGATTCTTGAATCCTCCTCTTCAAAAACTGCAGATCCACCTCAAAAATAGATCTCTGGCAGTAGCATCGGTTTCTTTTTTATTTTTTCTCGGCAAATCGGACACAATTTCCGATCTTCATTATACACTAGAAGTGCACATCCAAGGCATATTGTGGCATGACCACATGGATAGAGGACAGCACGATTCTTTGGACTCAATTCATCCATGCACATACAACATTCAGAAACCTGTCTCATATGCAAAAAGTTACCACCAGACACCCTGATACATGCATCACTGACCCAAAACAGAGCTCTACTAACCTCATTGATTGAATCCTCTGTTATCTGTTCTTTTCCTTTCTTATCTTCTTGTTGCTTGGAAAGCCACTCCTGAATTAGCTGCTCCGTCTCTTTTTCTGCCTCCTCCAAGAGCTTTCAGAAAAACAAATTTTCCCATTTTCTCAAACTTTTCTCCCCCTCATAGCAACAAATGAAAGACCAGAAAGCAAGAAACCCATATTTGACAAAGCAGTTCAATAAGCACATTGATATTAAAAATACCTTCATCTCTTCTTCATGTTGCCTTTCTTGAAGGTCAGTCTCTGCTTTGCGTGCCATCTCATTAAATTCCACTTCTGCTCTTTCCATTTTAACTATGAAGTTTTTGGTTCGCTGCATAACCTCCAGCTCCTTCTCCAGAGCCTTCTGTTTCCTTCACATCAAATGATCATACAACCAATTTCCTTAACCATCATCCTCTCTCCTTACAATTCTCCATCCCATACCCAACCCTACCACTCTTCTCAACCAATTCCAACCACCCTCTCAGTACACATCTACACTCTTCCCCCCCATTAGCTAAGAGAATCTATAATGCATGCTGCAAATTGAAAGCCCAGATATGAAATATAAAATTCGATTTTGTATTCTATCTTCTTTCAATTTTCCTTCCTGGGGGATTATTTTTCACTAGTTCATCTGAGCTCATCCAACTAGATACATGAACCGAATCTTACCTCCAGGGTAAGGATGGATATATATATATATATATATATATATATATATATATATATATATATATATATATATATATATATATATATATATATATATATATATATATATATATATATATATATATATATAGAGAGAGAGAGAGATACATACATAATACATACATACAATGTACATAGATATTACATACAATATTGAATGTACATATTCACAAGTCACCTCACCATTAACGACTCACGAGTCATATGAATGATATCACAATTCACCTGGCACTTGGGAGCATCAATGTAATTTGAGACTCAAACCAAACAATGTACATTGCAGGATAAAGAAAACTTAAAAGATGATGCCACAAAATGAACAAAGCAACATGTGCCAACGTCTCCATTACATCTCAAGAGAAATGGAATACATAATGAAAAACAAGTCAGAACTGGAGTCTGGCATAATGTCAAGACTCAACTATGTAGTACCAAGAACTAAGAATGAAAGATCTATCATCCCAAAATCCCAAATGGCAAATACATAACAAATCAGAAACATATCATCCGAGTATGTGACATGATACATCAATGTCATATGGTCAATCATCATACATATGAATGGCTAGTAGCTACATGCTACTACTCGTCTAAATCCTCTGATGATGAAGATGATGAGGGAATATCTCGAGTACTAATAAGATTTCCTTCATCATCATACTCAGGCTCCCTAATAGGAACCATACCCAATGCTCTAACATTTGCCTCTCCGATGTCATCATCTGCCCACAAGTGAAGCTCCTCTGCGTCGTGGGCGTAACTTCAGTCGGCGGCCAATCATAAAACTCCTAGATGGAACGTCAATCCTCTGATAGAACACGTGAGGGAGCCCTAGTCACTCTCCTATCAATGCTCTCGAGCTCTCGATGTAGCATATGGTATATGTCCTCCTGCTCATCTCTAATGTGAGCGGCTATATCTTCCTAAGTGCCCATACTCTCATCAAATGTAGTAGGTGACACTTGCAATGGAAACATGAAATGGAGAGCTCAGAGAAGAATCAAGAATCAAGATTCAACTTTAAACTTTTAAGTGACAAGAATTGGATGTTAAAATTATAAATTAATTTACTTGCTTTGGACCATCCAACTTCTTCAAGTCTTGTACAAACCGTAGATTCGCCTTGCAAAAGACAACACGCTCTAATTGTGAGACACTCAAACGATTTTGTAGTTTGGTGTGCACAAGGGAATATGAGCTCCAATTATGCTCACATGCACTCGAAGAAGCATCCTACGTAGTATGATCATGATTCAATAATAAATATAGCATGATGCATCAAAATTTAGCAAAAGAAAGAGAAATTGAATATTATTACAATCTTTTACCGGTGAGAGAACTCGCAACGCTATAGGTGCAATGGTAGAATGACCATAACCATAATGTTGCCGCCCTCTGTTGCAGCGGTTCGCGAACCGGAAGGATTTTGGCATTCGGTTCGTAAGAAACCATTCGGTTCATCCAGTTCATTCCGATTCGAGTTCATTCTGATTCGAGCTGGCAGTTAAAATGCTGAATGGTTAGGTTTTTCGATATTGTGCCAATGGAATGTCCATTCGCAAGTTGCTGAGTTCTACTGTATGCTCGCAAGCCATATCATAGTGCCCTTGGCTTGCACCCCTAATTTTTTTCCGAATTGCCATTGATCATTGATGATGATCTAACATTAATACATTGCAACCAATGTACATACATATACATATTACAATGCACATACATATACAAATATAGTAATATATATATATATATATATATATATATATATATATATATATATATATATATATATATATATATATATATATATATATATATATATATATATATATATATACACACACATACATAGTGCACATTGCATTTGCCTTTGTGGCATGTGCACACTGCATATACACACGCATATATATACATACATACATACATACATACATACATATATATATATATATATATATATATATATATATATATATATATATATATATATATATATATATATATATATATATATATGTGTGTGTGTGTGTGTATAATACATACATACACTCACCTACGTACATATGTATGTCTGTGTGTATGTATGTATGTGTGCAAGTGTGTGTTTGTCACCTCCTTACGAAGTGAGGTAGTCCTCCCATATGCAATACCAACATTGCTCATGTAGCCAATAAACTCACTATCAAATGTGAGTTGCTCATCTAGTGTTAAGATGTGCTCCATGTAATGATCCTTCATCATCCGAAGACTCATCTGCGCCCATAATGTAGGTCCCTTGAAAAAGGGAAATAAGAGGGCTGAAAATCCATGGATAGGACGAGATAGTGTTCTCCAACGTGCATCCACTAAGTCTATCATATCCTTCTTCCTACAAAATTGAAACATTCAAATTTATCATTTAATGTACTAAAGAAAGTGCAAACTTCAATGAAACATATAAAACATACCTGTCAAGTGACAATGTCGTCGATGAAAAGATAACCTCTCGCATCTTTGTGTACATGTGGTATACAAGTCCGAGAGTAGATCCTTCTTTGTCCACAATACGTAGCACAATGTATATGCATCTCAAGAAGGGTATTATGGCTGCAATATCAGCCCAAAAGACATCATCCAACACTTTGCATTGCACATAACGTGCAAGCCCAGTGTTTGCAGTATGCATGGAAGCCCATCGACGATCAATCACAGATATGCCCAAAGCATCGGTGACTGTCTGGAGTCTCTGAAAAATCATATATATGTATGCAAAGCGGGTGTGTGCAAGACGAATCATATCCACTGAACTATGACAACGGAAAATAGCAAGTACCTGATGATTTTTGCGTATAAAAGTAACAATCCTCTTTACATCACTCATCAACAGTGCAAGCCAAGACAATTTGCCTATGTCTTCAAAAAGAAGATCAAGGCAATGTGCAGCACATGGAGTCCAGACAATACTCTTTCTCTACCATTTCCCCCATCCTTTTGCAATCGGAGGCATTGTTTGTGATGAGTTGTACCACATTCTCAGCCCCAATCTCAAGGATAGCAATCTTTGTGCTCATAAATAAACTCCCCCATTGATGGGTTTAGGGAGTAGAGTGCCAGCCAATGTCGATAACCGGAAAGTAATCGGACCAATCTGTTGTGCAATACGGTAGGGACCGAACCAATGAAGCTTGAACTTTCCTCCTGAATGATTAGGCTTGGCGTTGAAAAAAAGAACCGATTGCTTGATTGTAAAGGAAGGAGTCTTGTGGAACCGATCATGGGTTTTGGCTTGCCGCAATTGAACTTCCTGAAGAACAAAAAAGCTTTCCAGACGTTGTTCATCCAAAGATCGTAAAACATCCAACTGGAAATGAAAAGAATCTTCGGTTAATAACTTGTGCTCCAATGCCACTCGTAAGCTTGGTACAACTAATTCCACATGCGGACCCCTGCACGACTAGCATCAATGGCTCATAGAAAATATGTGCCAAGACAACTAGATACCAATATATTGATGATGTGGCGTCTCCTAGTGTCACTCAATCCATCGGATATAATTGAGCAACCATAGGTCTTCCACCCCAATCTAATTGGCTCTAGTTGTACTTCTATCCGGTCCTTCTCTTCATCTAACATGGGTCCACGAAGTCTATTATATTCCACCCCATGCCAATCATCACATGGACCTACTTGGGCTATTGCTTTCACCATTCTTCTCCAAGCATCTGTCCTCACTACATTGAATGACAAGTTGCATTGAGGAATGCATCGTTCAATTTCTATTTCAACAACTTTTTACCGTTGCTTTTGCAAAGCAGAGGACAACATACAAGAATGTAAGCTCCCTTGCCTAGATCTTTGTGTAGCAGGATGACAAGAAGAGGATGTGGACACATCCTGTTCATCTCATTGGGAGATTGTACGAGCCTTGTGTAATGCTTGAGTAGGAGAAGGATCCAGATCATCCATGAGCTCAACATATGCGGCTGCCATCTCACGACGATGTGCTTCCTTTCCTTGTTGAGCAAGACGATGCTCATTTTTTATAGCCTCTACTATTTCAGGAGGCACCTTCTCACATGCAGAGATACCTCCTCCTCCGACACCAGATAGGTGATTTATAAGGCATGTTGTAGTAGTAGAAAACTTTCTACCATAATACTTGCATGTCCATCTTCGAGTACCGAACCCGGATGCATTTGAACTACTAGCCAAAGCATGGCTAACGGTATGTGCATCCCAAACATTGGACACGGCACGAGGCATGATGGATAACTTCTAAGTTCTTAGAGGCTTGAACGATCTTTTTTGTGCTCTAAGGCTCAATACTTAAAAGAAACAACTCTATGCCTCAATCTTCAATGCTCATCATCGGCCTAACTCGGGATTAGGTACTCGGATAGAGTTGTGAGCTTCAATTTCGAATGCGGGCAGGGCTTCAAGATGGGAAGCTCGTGACTCAAGGTCTAAAGTTAATAAGCTGAGAGCTCTATGATGAGAGGGTGGCTTGAGAGTGAAGCTAAGAGTCGGGATGACGACAAGAACATGAATGGAGCAGACGAGCGATAAAGAATAGGGAAGCATATCAAAAAAACTCATCAAGGAATCGATTTTAACGATGTGCATGCGAACCGTAAGTACGGTACGTCACAGAACCGAACCGAACCGAATGGTTTGGAAGTACCTAAAGATCCGATACCTGAAGAACCGTAAGTACGATACGTCAAAGAACCGAACCGAATGGTTTGGAAGTACCTAAAGATTCGATACACGAATCGGGGCAACACTGTTCACCATACTTTGAATTCTGAAAAGAATACCACAAAGTAGATTGTCTATGGCTAATGTTAGCACCTTGCAGCTCCCCAAAAACAATCGGTACTTTTTGATTGTGATCTACTTTCTAAAACCAACAAAACCCCATTTCAACCCAAGTAAAATAAACACTAGAAAATAATCACAAGATAACCAGCAATTAAACATCAAGACATGCATAGAAGAGGACCCAAAAGTTCTGTATACAGACAACTACAAAGATGAGTCAGAGACCTACATACATACATACATATTGTTACCTCCCCAAAACTTAAGTACATTTGGATTCGCACTTGTAGTTAGGTGTTCGGCCAAGTATGAACCCGGCCCTAGTTGCCAAGTTCACACTCAGACACCACCTCGTTTACGCCTATAAATAGGACCCACGATCTCATTTGTGACATGAGGCACTTGGACTCTTGGCTCTTTGGTACATCTCGTCACCCACACTGGCAAGGGGCTGGTGGTATGGAACATAGTTGGAAAAAGTCTCGACTCAAACCTCTTGGAGTGATACGTACCGAACGTACCGTACCATACATGTATGGTACTTGTTCACATGATTTATTTTTTTTTGTTTGTTATTTGAACCCATCCTGCGCATTCTTTGAACCCATACATACAAAGATCCATAGTACATTGATGCATACAATTGCATAGATACATACATAGTACATAAGACACAACATGCACATAACAAACATCGATAAATATACTTTACATAGAAGCATGTATATATACATATCAGTTACTTGCAAACACACACATATTATGTCATACATACATATCGACACACACACACACACACACACACACACACATATATATATATATATATATATATATATATATATATATATATATATATATATATATATATATATATATATATATATATATATATATATATATATATATATATATATAACGTACCGTACCGTACTGTACCAAACCTCCTCGCCACGTACTATACATGAACCATTCATGTACCGTACGTACCGAACCACCCTGGTATGGAACACCAGTCCCTTGGAGATGGATGCCTACTTGGCTGCAAGTTCCGAGCGCAGGGTGAGCCCGTATGCCATATGGCTTCGGTGTTGCCCCAGTTCGCTTTCCGGATGACTAGGTACTTGCATCCCATTCAGTTCGGTTCTCAAATGTACCGTACATATGGTTCGCAGGGGCAGAGTTAAATGAAGCTCGTTTATCAGTCTTTTCAATTCCTGTGCCCTACTTGTAAGTTGTTGCGAACTTTTGTTGTCGCTTGTCTTCTTCAGATTCTTATCGTCAACCCGAGTGTATCCAAACTTGACACTCTCATCTTAGAGCTCTCAGCTTAGAGCTTGAGTGTCTCATCTTGAAGCCCTCCCCGCATTTGAAGCTCTCGGCTCTGTTTCGAGTCTCGACACCCTAGTAAGGCATAGAGTTGTCCCTTTTAAGTTTTGAGCCTTAGAGCGTAAAAAATGCAACCCACAACCAGTATCTACTAACGTTTGAATTTTGAGTCATCTTTGACCCTTTGAATATTGATCTTTGACGCTTTAAATCATGCCTCCTGCCGTGTCCAATGTTTGGCATCCGCATACCGTTAGCCATGTGTTGGCTAGTAGTTCAAATGCATCCAGGTCCCGTACTCGAAGATGGACATGCAAGTATTGTGGTAGAAAATTTTCTACTATTACAACACGCCTTATAAATCACGTATATGGTGCAGGGGGAGGAGGTATCTCTGCATGTGAGAAGGTGCCTCCTAAAATAGGAGAGGTTATAAAAAATGAGCATTGTCTCGCTCAACCAGGAAAGGAAGCACATCGTCGTGAGATGGCAGCCACATATGATGAGCTCATGGATGATGTGGATCCTTCTCCTAGTCAAGCATCACAAAGGGCTCGTATAGTCTCTCCTACACAAAGACCTAGGCAAGGGAGCTTACATTCTTCTATGTTGTCCTTTGCTTTGCAAAAGCAACTGCAAAAAGTTGTTGAAATAGAGATTGAACGATGCATTCTTCAATGCAACTTGTTGTTCAATGTAGTGAGGACAGATGCTTGGAGAAGAATGGTGAAAGCAATAGCCCAAGTAAGGCATGGGGTGGAATATAATAGACTTCGTGGACCCATGTTAGATGAAGAGAAGGACTGGATAGAAATACAACTAGAGCCAATTAGATTGGGGTGGAAGACCTAAGGTTGCTCAATTATATTCGATGGATGGAGTGACACTAAGAGACTCCACATCATCAATATATTGGTATCTAGTTGTCTTGGCACAAATTTCCTATGAGCCATTGATGTTAGTGGAGTAAGGGTCCACATCATTGAGCACATAAAGAATGCTATCCTTGAGATTGAGGCTGTGAATGTGGTACAAGTTATCACAAATAATGCCTCCAATTGCAAAACGATGGGGGAAATCTTAGAGAAAGAGTTTCCTAGTATTGTCTAGACTCCATATGCCGCACACTGCCTTGATCTTCTTTTTGAAGACATAGGCAAATTGTCTTGGTTTGCACCGTTAATGAGTGATGCAAACAAGATTGTCACTTTTATACACAAAAATCATCATACACTTGCTATTTTTCGTTGTTAAAGTTCAGTGGATATGATTCGTCTTGAAGACACCCCCTTCACATACATATATATGGTTTTTTAAAGACTCCATGCACTCAACAACGCTTTGCTCATATCCATGATTGCTCGTCGATGCGCTTCCATGCATATGGCAAACACTAAGCTTGGACGTTATGTGGAATGCAAAGTGTTGGATGATGTCTTTTGGGCTGAAATTGCAACCATAGTACCCGTGTTGAGATGCATATACATTGTGCTACGTATTGTGGACAAAGAAGGATCTACTCTCGGATTTGTATACCACATGTACACAAAGATGCCAGAGGCTATCTTTTCATCGACAACATTGTCACTTGATAGGTATTTTTTATATGTTTCATTGAAGTCTACACTTTCCTATAGTACATTACTAGATTTGAATGTTTCAATTTTATAGAAAGAAGGATATCATAGACTTGGTGGATGCACGATGGAGAACACTATCTCGTCCTATCCATGGATTTTCAGCCCTCTTGTATCCCTTTTTCAAGGGACCTACATTATGGGCGCAAACTCATATGACCTACACGAGATGAGCAACTCACATTCGATAGTCAATTTATTGGCTGCATGAGCAATGTTGGTATTGCTTATGGGCAGACTACCTCGCTTCGTAAGGAGGTGACTATGCAACCTCTTAAGTGGTCGCAGCATTATTGTTATGGTCATCCTACCATTGCACGAGTTTCCTTGCGAGTTCTCTCACAGGTAAAAGATTCTAATAATATTCAATTCCTCTTTTATAGCTAAATTTTGATGCTATATTTACTATTGATCATACTACATAGGACGCTTCTTCGAGTGCATGTGAGCGTAATTGGAGCTCATATTCCCTTCTGCACACCAAACTACAAAATCCTTTCAGTGTCGCACAATTAGAGCGTGTTGTCTTTTGCAAGGCGAAACTACGCCTTGTACAAGACTTGAAGAAGTTGGATGGTCCAAAGAAGGTAGTTTAAAGTTGAATCTTGATTCTTGATTCTTCTTTGAGCTCTCCATTTCATGTTTCCATTGCACTTATACTATATTTGCGCATTAGAGATGAGCAGGAGCACATATACCATATGCTACATCAAGAGCTCGAGAGCATTGACAAGAGAGGTAGAGGATATATGTGTATATGCTAGATACCCAATATGTGGTATCCATTGAGATACATGGCAGAGGATACATGCATAGGATGCAAAGCTCCATATTATATCCATCGTGATGTATGTGGTCCTCTGTCAATGATGGTTGAACACAAGGCACGTGCATATACATTGTCTCTTATTCAAAAACTAGAAAGTGGAGAGCTAGCGCCACTAAGGACTCTATCATGAGATAGTTTGTTTGACCATGTACGATCACGATGTCATTGCAATCATATGGCGAGGGTCCTATTCATTAGTTCCATCATGGGAGCAATGGGCTTTGCTCAACTTCTTGTGGAGCAAGCGAATCATTGGAAAGCACATGTAGGCTTCCCACCTTATTTGTGATTTCCATGGGAGTAGGGAGCTAGATGACCGGCATCCTTCATCTTTACCTTTAAGTATCTTGGCTGGAATCCTGCATCCTATTGCATGAGGAACGCAGGGTACCCCAATGATGGCTATGTATAATAGTACAAAAAAATCCACAATTTTTAAATAAAAATCAGTTTTCAAATCGTTGGAACGTTTTGAACGATTTTTTACTATTTTTATGGAGGTTTTCTTCGGAAAACGTTTTCAACAAAATCATTACATTTTGATGCTTGTTTACTATTTAGTATCTACATGTCTGTTTTGTATGATAACTGAGCATTGACATTGCTGGTAGTTGTATTATGTACAGAAAGACTCATTGACTTGAGTCATTAACTCATTGGTAGTTGATTATATCCATTGTTCCATCGTTCACTTTCATGTATCATGTATGTTCATTGTTTACATTTTTGTCTTTACTCTTCACTCCTTTCTTTAAAATGCATTTGAAAGTTGAGATTTGAAAAATGAAAGTCGTGTCAAGTATATGTCAAGTATATCAAAAAAGGTTATCTGTTATGCATTGTCAGGTATATCAAGTTGAGATTTATATGTTATTCATGTCACGTATATCGAAAAGGTGGTAAATATGCATTGCTATATAGATTTATGTTTCAAAAAATAAAATCTCTCACAACAAATAAAAAACCCGATTTTTATTTTGGATTTTATAAACCTCTACCATTTAAATCTCCTTTTTAAACCTCTTCTTGTACTATAATCATAACATGCATGCAAATTTCATAAGATACACATGCAATCATCATCCACCAATCTCATATCTTTCGCATTGGACTAAAATAGGAACTTCACTCAAGAAAATCACACAATTATGAATAGAAAGCATTTATAGAAGAAGATGAAAAGCTAGAGTCGTTTCATTATGAAATTAAAAAATTATTACATTGTTCGTAGAGCAATCAAACTATGGCTCCATATACAGCAATATGCACATTGAGATGGCACTAAACATGGCAATGCATTGCATAAACCTATATTTCTTTGACTACCCTCGCACATATCCCAAAACTCGATAGATCGTATGAAGCACCATCCGTCATTCCATTGTTTGAAGATCCAAGAGCATACAATTTATCCTAAAGATGATAATCAATTTCAAACAAGTGCAAGTCCCTAGCTTAAATCCTCCTATGCACAAAATAACACCCTTGCCTAGAAGGTTAGTACATAGCACAGCTCAGTTGGGATCAAATCACCCTTTGGATTAGGGACCTCCAATCCCTTTATCCTTGTTGTCCTCCCTCGCTAAATCCACCATTACATTACTCATTATCGTAGGGGATTTGAAAATTCACATGCGAAATAGAAAAAAAAAAAAACCCAAAGTGACCTTAATATGAAATAGAAAAAATGGTTATAAATTCATTACGAATATGAAATTGAGATCATTTGAAAACCCAAGAGAATCAACTTGGTTATGGACAACCTTGGTTTAAAGATAGAACTATGCTCCCTCTCTAGAGTTTATACCATGAGTTAATGTCAAGGATGAGATAAGAAAGCTACACACAAAAGACTCCATGTACTAAAATTAATCATTATCTTGCAAAATTTAAAACAAAATCCCAAAGGACATAACAAAACAATAGCTGAGAGTTCAAACTATACTACGGAATCTTGTACTTACATCAAACGATTCTTGCACATGGTGTATCTAAGTCTCAAAAGATAATTTTCTATGAGTTGACTCCCCAATAACAAGTATTCCATTTAGAATGAATTACTTTTGAGGAAAGGTGGGGCGTATACATAAGGATGATATCTTCTATCAGCATACTAGCATGACTTACTTCTTGTGTGTCATCCTCATATACATTGTACCTTGATCTAGATGGCCAATGTATTTAATGATTGTTTATGATAGTCTCCATAGAGAGATATATGTGCAATGCGAGTCATACTAGTCAAACGAAGCCAAGCACATGACATGGGAAATATTGCTCTATCCATTGCAAAGCTCATTCGATAGATGGTTATACCACCCCATGCAAGAGGATGAGAATCATGCACGTTGTCCTATCTTCTTCATATGCGCAAAGAGCTTCTGCGATGCAGATGTTATATCCTTTAGTATCCTTGCCCAAAAAGTCAAGACACAAGCCATATTCACAAACAATAGAAGGATGGACATCCGACTCACCTCCCAACCATAGAGTCAATACATGCTCATCTCCAAGCATGGGATCTTGTAGCCAAGCAAGAAGCCATCTCCAAGGGATTGGTGTCCCATACAAGCAACCCCCTCCCCCAAACCCCCCCCCTAAGAGCCTCATGTGAGGAATGAATCACAAATGAGCCCATGGGTCCCATTTGCCCCGCCAAGACCACGAGGTGTGCCCACATGATGCAAATAGTATGGAGAACAATGTAGTGCTAAGAAGACAACATAGTGCCGAGTTGCCTTTGTCACACCTCCTCCCTCTATAACAATCCCTTCCTCTAAGAAAAAATCTTTGCTAGAGACTATGAATCCATGCCTCCAAGTCTCATGGTCAACAAAAAGTCGACTCACGATCAAATATATCAACATCAACGCTATGCAAAAACCAATGCTGAATACTATCATGAGCATACAACAAGCGGAGAAAGTCACTCACCCAATTGAATCGTATGTGGCAAACATATGGTAGGTGAATCCATACTAACTATAGGCGGCTACCATCCCAACTGAGGGGTTGGGGTTAACACGGCTACCATCAAGGACAACATCCTATGTAATATATAAGGCTCCATAATGTTCATGTCCACATAGGTATCCTTGATGGCTATACCATCTATGCCCGACTTGCATCATAAGATGTATGATCATCACACCACCAACATATTCTCCATGGTCTAGGGTTTGTGTACAATCGATCCTTCGATCTAGATATGATATATCCATAATTAGGAATGGTACTACCAAAGGAAACCAAATGCCACAAGTTCTTGGAACATCAAAAGAACTCCCTTTCATGAAGAGAGCATAAAGCCCTTCTTGGTCTAGATCAGTAACAACTGCTTTTCGAGCACAATATGGAACAAACATAAGAGTTCCACGAGAAGGTGGGCAAAGCCCACTCCTAATGATGGAACCAATGACTAGGACCCTTCATAGTTAAGACTCTTCTAGTGATGACCGCAATGGAGTTCTTAAAGATACACTATCAAAAAAACCACCTCATGATAAAGTCCATAGTGGTGCTAGCTCTCCACTACCACAGCTCTGAACAAGAGACCATGTACATGCACATGTCATCGTGTTGTATGCTCAACCATCGCAGACATAGCACCACGTGCATCTCAATGGATACCGTAAGACAAAGGTCTCCATCCCATGTAGGTATCTTATCTTGAGTCCATACTGGCATTGTAATACATGTATCTCTGCTGATACCACGTACGGGGTATCTCGAATACATACACCGTAGGGCCACGGTTAGAAACAATGAGTATGGACCCACCGAAAATGGAGTTTCGAAGTTTCCAAAAATTTGGTAATGGAAGAAAATGGAAAATGGAGGAAAGAGTCAAAATGTGTGTGTGTGTATGTGTGTGTGTGTATATATGTGTCTGTGTGTATAATAGTTAGCAAGGTACGACTCGTAGGATATGTACAATACGTTTCAGTACGGTACTACATACATACCCTAAGACTTCAAGTTTCCCGTATGGTATTCGTAAGTTCATAAGGTACGAACTTTCATTTTGCTAAAAATTATATATTTTATCTTTAACATGATAAACATCATGTTTATGAATAGAATGCATCAAAATAAAGATTAAAAACATCATTTATGGCTATTTTTAATCATGTGGGATATCCTTGTCATATAGGGAAATTGGATGCATGATCATTGATGCAACATCATTAAAAACAAAAACCGTGCTATTCAATTTCATTCAAATTTCAATAAGCTTAAAAAGCTTATCAAAAATCGAGAATCACAAATTAAAATGTCACATCATACATCATGATTCATACATCATGCTTCATACATCAATCATCTATGATCAATCATCTATGATCAATCATCATAGTACATACATGATACCAAAATCCAACTTCAAGTCACATCAAACATAATCATCATGATTCATAAATCATCACCATGAATACATACATCAATCATAAATCATAAATGACAAGATGACAAGTCACAAGTCACAAGTCCAAAGCGGTAAATACTAAAGGCCAATGAAAAACATCATACATGATAGTATACATCAATCATCATAATGTCAATAGAGTAGCAAGTCCAAAACTCTAATCAAAATGTCACATGAATCATGATCAACAATGATCACTCATCATCCGCATCCTCCATCTCATCAACATCACTATCATCATAATCATCATCAAGAGAATCAGATGTGGTCATCAATTAAGTAGATGCCGTGGGTGTGAGGATCACTGACAAGATTTCCCTCATCATCAAAACAAGGGGAAAACAGCACTGATGGTAATGTCCTCCTATCCTTCCTCCTCGTATATGTAGTAGTCAGTGCTCGACTCAATACTTCGGAGGCTGGAGGAAAACCAGAGAGGTAGAAGATAGGAAAGCCAAATGAGAGGTTTCAAGCATTCGAAGACTTTCAGGCACTTTTTTTAAATTTTTGTACGAATACATACGAGTACGTACCGTATGTCGAGTACGTACGAGCCTATTCATACGCCTACTAATAGCAACTATGATGTATATATACATATGTATGTATATGTACATATGTATGTATTAGTGTGGTTAGCAACGAGATAACAACATCGTAAACAATACATTAGCAACATGTTAGTAACGTCATGAAGTTGCAAACCTGAAGTTACGATAAAGTTGTGGAAAATTCATTATTTAATTCAAATTTTTAGTATTTTTTTAGATTTTAGGTATCTTAAATGTATAAATCCTCTTGTAAGTGCTTGAATATATTCAAAAACCACATATAACCATTATATACCAACATTTAAACATATTATATTCAACTTATTACTACTTAGAAATTTGATCACATGCACATTAACTTTTAACTTTTAAGTTAGGCTATAGTAAATACTAAATTATAGATCACATTCCAAAATCAAAACTTATATTTACTTGCTAATTCATATGAATATTCAATAAATTCACCATTAAAACTTCAATACACCATATAAATGTAGGAACAAATTATAATTACAATGCAGATGAGTCACCTCAATAGTAAAGAATCAAGACATAATCATACTATCATCTAAATGTCATAAATACATATCCAATTTCCATAAATATGATCAATGACTCATGAGTCATGTGACATGTCCAAATAAATGTACAAGTATAAATCAAAACAAACCAAGGTCCATGAGTAAACCATCAAAATCTGACTCAATATCTAATGAAATCTCATCCTCATCCTCATCCTCTCTACCATGTGGAGCAAAACTAGTAGAGACCCCTAAAGTCGATGCAAAATCTATGGCTTGTATATACGCATATTGCCCTAAAGGGCTACTTATCTTTGTACATTCTCTAGTAATACATTCAGTATTGTGTGTTATGAACAAGCTTCTTCTTCTCCCTTGTGTTTTTCGCGTGCTTCCGCCGACGTCTAACTCCAACAATTGGTATCAAAGCAGGTCGCCGCTTCATCTAGGGCGTCGACAACACCTCTCCGGTTGCAGTCTCAGCCTCCGAATGCACTATCGCAGTGCTTGTCTAGGCTATTTCGTCTTTTTGTGCCAAAGGTATTGACCAGTTTCGGTTCGCCAATATAAGCATCTCGAAGTCTGCTACAAGTCTAGCAGAATTCGTATGGGCAGTTCTGTTCAACTTTTTGAGATACAGTCAATTTTCTGCATCAAGGTATTTTAGTCACCGACCATGGCTGAAAGCAGTGATGTATTCCGTATGTTGGTTGTTGAGGATAAGTTAGATGGTACCAACTGAAAGAACTTGGAGAAGCTTGTCGAAGGTAGAAAAGTGCGTTTCTAAGCGATGAAGTTTGGTCCAGCCAACCGGCACAAGACAAGCCCTTGAGCTTTTGGAGACTCAAATAGACCTTATAGGCATGCTATAAGTGCAAAGAAACACACTATGTACCTTGGAGCATCAAGGAGAATGAGTCTATACAAAACAGATAGGTTCGCGGGTCGACTAGCTCAAAAAACTTACTATCTATGGAAGAGACAATGAACTTCAAATGCCCATAGCGACCAGCGTGATTATAATTAGAAAAAATCCTTTTATGGGAGTGATACACATAGGGTTGAGTGTATGGAATGCACAAAAGTATAAGGAATAAGCAAAATATGCTATAGGAATGAATGCGACATTCACCGGTGGTACTTCCTATTTTTCAGGAATACGCAGAGATTGACCCCGAGGCAGAAAAACTGAGATTTCTCCAAATTTGCTTAACCAAATGCTTTGAAAATTTACAGGCATAAACTAGACACTAATACCTTTCCAATGAGTCCTCTTGCACTCAATTTGGAGCTCTGAGGAGAGAGCAGCAGCCTCTGCAAGATTACTGTTGGCGAAGAAGATGATGCAGAAAATTGAAGGAGAAAGACAATGATGGTCACAAGTGTATGTATATTGCTTCCATGTATAATACAAGTGATTTCAACTCCTTATATAGCCTCTAGGAGTGTTCCACGACTTTTACAACTTGAATTTGAATTCAAATGAAGGTGGGAATGGTTGTTGGAGGGAATCAATTCACTTTCCTACAATCTAGGAAAAGTGAAGATCTTGATTGATCTACTTTTAGGTGACTTGATTTGCTTGATTGAATGCAACTTCAACCACCAAAATTTCGTGGGATTTTGGCTCTATATTTCTACCTTTACATGTGTCAAGCTCAAGGCTTTTAC
Source organism: Ceratopteris richardii (assembly GCA_020310875.1). Taxonomy (NCBI): domain Eukaryota; kingdom Viridiplantae; phylum Streptophyta; class Polypodiopsida; order Polypodiales; family Pteridaceae; genus Ceratopteris; species Ceratopteris richardii. The sequence goes on from CM035416.1 coordinate 71,172,162, forward strand.
AACGGTAAATGAGCCATCAAAAATTTCTCAAAAAAATACAATAAATGAGCATATGAAAAAGAACTCTCCAACGGATATTCTTTCGACGTGATAGCCTTCGATGTAGATCAAATCCACCTCAAGCATAGTGTAAGCTTGATGTTCCAACAGCTCCGCCTCAAGCTAAAGTATGCTTGAGTCTTCATTCTCTGATAGGTTGAATACCTGCCATAGCTTTGAATCTACAAAGCTTTATTCCATCAAGTGCCTTCGTCATCATATTTGCTACTTGCTTTTCAGTCGGAACAAAAGAAATGTCAATCTCCTTTGCCATGAGCTTCTCCCTGATGAAGTGGTAATGGACTTCTATGTGCTTGGTTCTCGCATGGAAAATAGGATTTTCCGTTAGATGCATGGAACTTACATTATCTCCAAATATGTGAGGTTTGGAACTCACAAGTCCCAAATCTGTATACAATGCTTTTAACCATATTGCCTCTTGAGTTGCTATGGTCAAGCCTCTGCACTCTGCTTCAGTTGAAGATAAAGCAACTGTTGGTTGCTTCTTGGAACTCCATGACACTAGCTTCGAACTTGCAAATGCTAAGTAACCACATGTACTTTTTCTATCATCCTTAGCTCCTGCCCAATCTGCATCTGAGTAGATTTTGATATCCAAATCGGAAGAGTAAGGATAGAATATACCTTCGTTGATTGTACCTTTGAGATACTTCAGTACTCTCTTAGCCGCATCCATGTGTGGTCTTCTCGGTGAGTGCATGAACTGACTAAGCACTCCCACACTATATGAGATGTCTTCCCTTGTATGAGTAGCATATATCAAGCTACCTACCAAGCTTTGATACTCTTTAATGTCTTCAATTTTCTCACCTTCATAAACACTAAGTTTATGATTCATCTCCAAAGATGTATCTGCAGGTTTAGTGTTCTCCATTTTGAACTTGAGAAGAAGATCCTGAATGTATCTTCTTTGAGTCAAATACATTCCTTCATCTGTGTATATCACCTGCATACCTATGAAATATGTGAGCTCACCTAGGTCACTGATTTTGAACTCCTCTTGCATGTGTCTCTTGATCCTTTGAATGCCATTTAGATCATCACCTGTCACAATAATATCATCTACATATACACATAGATAGATAACCTCATTGTGATCCCTTTTGATGAATAGAGAAGGATCTGAGCTGCTAGCTTTGAACCCTTGATCTTGAAGATATGTAACCAACCTGTAATTCCAAGCTCTTCGAGCTTGTTTCAATCCATACAATGCTTTCTTAAGTCTGCAAACATAAGATGGATGATTAGGGTTTTCAAAACCTGGTGGTTGTGACATGTATACCTCTTCACTTATCCAACCATTTAAGAACGCATTTTTCACATCAAGTTGGAGGAGTCTCCAATTCCTTGCAGCAGCTACACTTATCAATGTCCTGATTGTAGTCATCTTTGCAACTGGTGAGAATGTTTCCTCATAATCTATACCATGAGTTTGTGAGCATCCTTTGGAAACTAATCTTGCCTTGTACCTGCAAACTGATCCATCTGTGAAAGAGGCCGCGGAGAGCTACGTCGTGGTGTGCTCGGTTGCTCCAAACACCAAGGGAGTGGGCTGCTGCGTGAGGAGAGAGAAAGTAGAGAGAGAAACTTGTGCAGAAATTTGGAGAAGAAGATGGAGAAGCTGAAGTTGAAGAAGTCCCAATCAACTTATGAGAGATTTGGGACCAAGTCTTATTGATAAGTGACTTTTACGTCATTTGGGCATGTTCACACATGGCCAATGACCAAAAGTCATAAAAATAATGTAAATGCCTATAACTCCTCAATTTGGGGTCCAAAAAATACAACAAAAATATGTCTGGAAAGCTCTCGAAGAGAGCTTTCACATGGAAGGGTCAAAATATACAAAAGAAGAGTCCTTGGGGCCTTTATCCCCAACAACCTCCCACTTAAAGGACCAAGGAGGCTCCTTTAAACTAAGCAACTCCCACCATCTGTATACATAGCTGATGTTGTGCCTTGGGTAGACACTTCGTGAGAGCATCTGCAGGATTCTGTGAAGTATTGACCTTGATCAAAGTGATCAGGCCATCCTCTAACACCTCTCTGATGAAGTGATATCTCACATCAATATGCTTTGTGCGAGCATGAAACATGGCATTCTTTGCCAAACATATGGCACTCTGGCTATCGCATCCAAGAAGAGGTGCCTTTTCAAGCATCCCAAACTCACTGCAGAGCCGAGCTAACCAAATGGCTTCTTTGGAAGCCTCTGTGGCTGAAATATATTCAGCCTCTGTAGTAGATAGTGCAACTATCCTCTGAAGTCTAGAGCACCATGAAATAGCTCCACCTGCAAGGATGTATACATAGCCACTTGTGGACTTGCGTGTGTCCACATCACCTGCCATGTCTGAATCACAAAATCCTTTTAACTCCAATGGACCCTTTCCATAACATAAGCATTTACTTTTGGTCCCTTTCAAATATCTCAAGATAGATTTGACTGCCTCCCAATGAGCTCTACCAGGATTAGCCATGAACCTGCTAACAACTCCCACTGCATGAGCAATGTCTGGCCGAGTGGCAACCATAGCATACATAAGTGAACCACAAGCTGATGCATATGGAACACTCTTCATGTAACTGGCTGCATCATCATTTTTGGGACAGTCATCCTTGGAAAGCTTAACATGTGGCTGCAATGGCACTCCAAGAGGCTTAGCATCAGCCACATTAAATCTGTCCAGCACTTTTTCAATGTACTTTTCTTGGGATACCTGCAAAGTATGCTGCTGTCTATCCCTTTTTATACGCATACCAAGAATATGCTCAGCTTCCCCAAGGTCTTTCATTGAGAATGCAGAGTTCAGCTGCTGTTTTAGAGCATTCAGAGTGCTCTTTTTCTTCCCAGCCAGCCGCATATCATCTACATACAGTACAAGAATAATTGGGCTGCCATCTTCATCCTTTTCGTGTACAAACAATGATCTGCAAAGGCTTCTTTTAAACCCATGTTTGAGCATAAATGCATCAAACTTCTTATACCATTGTCTGGGGGCTTGTTTCAGCCCATACAAGCTCCTTTTCAGTTTGCATACCAGATGCTCTTTTCCAGAAATGGCATATCCTTCTGGCTGTTTCATGTACAGCTCTTCATCTAAATCACCATGCAAAAAGGCTGTTTTAACATCCATTTGGAATAATTCCAAATCCAAGGCAGCTGTGAGAGCAAACAACACACGTAAAGTGGTCATTTTCACCACTGGAGAGAACACTTCTTGGAAATCAATGCCCTCTTTTTGGGCATATCCCTTAGCAACCAGCCTTGCCTTATACTTGGGTTTGCCATCAACAGTTTTGATTTTGTACACCCACTTGTTTGGAATGGCTTTCCTTCCTTTGGGTAACTCAACCAAATCCCAAGTATCATTTGCATGCAAGGCCTTTATCTCTTCCTGCATGGCTAACTCCCACTTCTTCTTGTGCTCACATAGCTTTGCCTCTTTATAAGTAAGAGGCTCACCCTCATCTGATAACATAATATAATGTATAGAGGGATCATATCTATTCACTCGCCTCCTAGGACGTATAGATCTTCTTACCCAATGATCAACATTACCAGGCAATGGATCTACATCAGGAGGTACATTAACTTCTTCATTGTTAACAGGCTGCTGTACATCATTTCCAGCCCTGTTTTCAGCATGAATAGGTGGCTGCATATGCCCTTCAGGAGCATCATTTTGCTGTCCAGCATCATCTGGCTCAATAACCACGGGCTCATTGTCATTTCCAGCCATATGTGGTGCATCCCGAGGGTCCATATCAGATTTAACTGGTGGCTGTACATGCTGAAATTTGACTCTTTTATGGTCATCTTTAGAGGCACAATTGTTTTTGAGCAGCCTTGCCTCATTAAATACAACATCTCGGCTGCGTATTACCTTCTTGAGTTGAGGTAGCCAAATCCTGTAGCCCATTTCACCCTCATCTCCATAACCCATGAAGATTCCTTTCATGGACTTTGCATCTAACTTGCTTCTCAACTCAGGCCTTATATGCACAAAAGCATCGCAACCAAAGATGCGTAGGTGGTCATATGAAGCTGGTTTGCCAGACCAAACCTCTTCTGGAATGCCACCTTTTAAGGACATATGAGGGGATCGATTGCAAACATGAACTGCAGTTTTCAAAGCCTCTCCCCAAAATCCATGAGGGAGATTAGCTGTGGACAGCATGCATCTCACCCTCTCACATAAAGTCCTATTATACCTTTCAGCCACACCGTTGGAAGAGGGGCTGTATGGGACTGTTAGCTTACCTCTTAATACCAAGATTTTCACAAAATCTATTGAATTCAGCACTTGTAAACTCACCCCCATTATCTGTACGTAAGCATTTCAGCTTTCTACCTGTTTGAGTGGTCACAAATGCATGAAATTTCTTAAATGCAGCAAAGGCTTCATCTTTAGATTTTAACAAATATACCCAAAGCTTCCTAGAGTAATCATCTACAAAAGAAACAAAGTAAAGAGCACCCCCCATAGATTTTGTGGGCATGCTACAAACATCAGAATGAACAAGATCAAGCACATTAGACTTACGAGAGACACCAGAGTAGTAAGAATTCTTTACTTGCTTACCATATTGGCATTCATTACAAAAATCAAGTTTTGAGCCTTTAGCATCAAACTTGTCCAAATTACATAGCTTATCAAGGCCTTTTTGACTCATGTGACCAAGCCTTTTATGCCATAATTCCATATGTGAATGGATTTCAGCCAAAGCAATAAACTTGCCCAGCAAGGCTTTACCGTGCAAGCAATAAAGAGTCCCTTTCTTTGTACCTTTAACAATCAGCCTAGAGCCTTTGATAAGCTTCCATGACCCCTTCTCAAAAAGGGTACTATATCCATGCATATCCATTTGCCCAACAGACAATAAGCTTTTCTTGATGCTTGGTACATACCTTATATCATGCAAAACAAGCTCATTCGTACCATCCACTGTGAGATGCACTGTGCCAATACCTTCAATAGAACAAGCATGGTTATTTCCAAGATATACATGTCCATGGCTGCCTGCATGAAAGGTAGTGAAACACTCCTTAATAGGAGTTACATGAAACGATGCACCTGAATCTACAATCCATGTTTGTGACAAAGCATCATTCACAGTAAGCAAGGCATCAATCAAATCCCTCTTTGTGATCTGCATATCTTGTGCATGAATATTAATAGAAGGATCAATAACTTCAGCATGCTCTGCTTCCATAGTAGCACAAAGTATATCTTCTGCATCTGATAGCTCCTCAATGATGACACTAGAGGCCACATTGGCCTTCTCTTTGTCTTTGTCCTTTGAGGTATCATGTGCTTCTTTCTTTCTAGTTCAGCTTTATAGAATCTGCAATCAAGCTTCTTGTGACCTTTCCTACCACATTGATAACAAGTCACTTCAGCCTTGCCTTTGCTTTTGCTCCTGTTCCTCTGTACATTTCCACTTTTCTTTTCTGTTCTTCCTCTAGCCACATTGGCTGAACCACTGCCCTCTCCACTAGCTTTCCTCCTGATTTCCTCATTCAAAATAGAACCCCTTACACCATCAAAGGTAAGACTGGGGCTATTCGAAAGTGAAACAACCAATGTTTCCCACGAATCAGGTAAGGTCATCAACAAGAAGATGGCCTTAAGCTTATCATCAAATGGAGGTAATCCAGAGTCCTGCAATTGTGAAAGAGTACCTGTAAACAAAGATAAGTGGTCAGCCGCACTTTTTGACTCATGAAGCTCCATACACACTAGCTTACGCATAAGATGCACTTGATTTACAGGCGTGGTATTTTCATAAGTGGCTTTCAGCTTCTCCCATACCTCAAAAGCAGTTGTAAGGCCTTTCAAATCCACTAAGATTTCATCTGATACACCCATCTTGATGTAAGTGATGGCCTTCTTGTTTAGGTTCATCCATGCTGCATCTGTCATATCTTCAGGCTTGACTTCCTCAAGAGCCCCTTCACAATCTTTAAGAAAGAGGATGCCCAACATTCTCTCTTTCCACAAATCGAAACCATTACCTTCAAATCTCTTGATCTCAAACAAGCTTTTGACATCAGAGGAGGTAGAGGCCATGTTTGCACACTAAGAGCTTCAAAATTTCACCAAAAAGGTAAAATTCACTTGCTGTCCTGTGCGCAATTACCTTAGGAGACTATAGCTGAGAAATTAAGCCCAAAAACTGTTCAAAACTTGCAAAAAACAATTTCTGAAATTTTCTGCAGAAAATTTCAGAAAATTCCAGCAAGCTGTAATTGCATCAAAAACAACAAATTTGTTGTTTTTCAACCACAAAAGGCATACATAGATGTAAAACCAAGGCAATGGGTGCTTGTTTTCACAAAAGCCCCAATTTTTGGGGCAATATGACCTGTAAAATCAGAGAAATGACCTACTGTAATAAGTTTCCAGCAAATATGCACTTCCTCAATCTTTGTGCATGTCCTCCCACTTGAAAAATGAGAGAATTTCTGTCACAAAAGACCTGTAGATGAAAAAATCAGCAATGTGGATGCTGAAAAAGACCTGTGGGGATACAAAAAAGAAGAATAGAAGAGATTCTTCGCGATGAAACTCTCTAAAAAGCACAAAATTTGCTTCAGCTTTGCTCCGGGCTGAAGTAATCCTCCAAAAACAGCCCTTTTATCGCGAAAAAAAGAAGGTTTTTCGCGATGAAATTCTCCCAAATGCAAGAAAACACCTTAAGCTCAACATAGGCTGAAGTAGAAAAACAGTTTGAGCAACTTTGTCGCGATGGAACAGCTCAAAGCTCTGATACCAGTTGAAAGAGGCCGCGGAGAGCTACGTCGTGGTGTGCTCGGTTGCTCCAAACACCAAGGGAGTGGGCTGCTGCGTGAGGAGAGAGAAAGTAGAGAGAGAAACCTGTGCAGAAATTTGGAGAAGAAGATGGAGAAGCTGAAGTTGAAGAAGTCCCAATCAAGTTATGAGAGATTTGGGACCAAGTCTTATTGATAAGTGACTTTTAGGTCATTTGGGCATGTTCACACATGGCCAATGACCAAAAGTCATAAAAATAATGTAAATGCCTATAACTCCTCAATTTGGGGTCCAAAAAATACAACAAAAATATGTCTGGAAAGCTCTCGACGAGAGCTTTCACATGGAAGGGTCAAAATATACAAAAGGAGAGTCCTTGGGGCGTTTATCCCCAACAATCTGAATTTCTTTTAACTTTATATACCCATCTGCAACCAATTACCTTTTGATTCGGCGACATTGGAACCAAATCCCAAGTGTCCATTTCCTTCAATGCATCTATCTCTTCGTTCATGGCATTTTCCCAATTAGGGTTTCCCTTTGCCTCTTCATAGGTTGAGGGTTCCTTTGAAATAGAGTCTTTTGCCAAGTAGATTGAATGCTTTGTAACAAATGTGGAATCATATCCATACCTTTCTGGTTGTTTCTTCTCTCTTGCTGATCTTCTAGGTGCTTGTTTGGAGCATTCTCCAACCTCTTGCATCTTTGCTTTGCCTCCTGACTTCCATAGCTTGTAATCCCTTTCTCTTTCATCTTGGTCATCGTCTGTATCACTTCTTGGATCCTGGACCTGTGTATCATGCTTGCTTCCTAATTGATGAGAGTCAGAATCAAAATCATATGGTAGTGTTACCTTTTGTTTATCTTCATCATACCAAGACCTGTGTTCTTCAAACACAACATCTCTACTTGTAGTGAATTGCTTCGTTGAAGGATTGAAGAACCTGTAACCCATCTGAGTTGAATCATATCCAATAAACACTGCCTTTGTTGCCCTTTCATCTAGCTTACCTCTTATTTGTGATGGTACATGAATATAAGCTAAACAACCAAAAACCTTGCAATGTCCAAGACTAGGTTTTCTTCCATGCCATGCTTCATAAGGAGTCATACCTTGAAGTGATTTGGATGGTAGTCGATTGACAAGGTACACTACAGTTGAAATAGCTTCTGCCCATAGATAATGTGGCAACTTCTTCTCTTCAAGCATTGTTCGGGCTGATCCAACCAATGTCTTGTTTCTCCTCTCTGCAATTCCATTTAGTTGAGGAGAGTACCTAGTAGTCACTTCCCTTTTGATACCTTTGTCCTGCAAGAACTCATCAAACTCTTTGGAGAAGTATTCTCCCCCTCCATCAGATCTGAGCTTCTTTAGTGATCTACCTGTATGATTCTCCACATGTGCAAGATACTTCCTGAAGCAATCTAAAACTTCATTCTTACTCTTGATAAAGTATAGAACAGTCCATCTACTATGGTCGTCAATAAATGAGACATAATACCTTGATCCTGCCAATGAAGGTTCTTGACTTGGTCCCCATACATCTATATGTACTAAGTCCAATAAGTTGTTGTGGATGTAGCCTTTGTGGTTGAATGGTTGTCTTTGTGCCTTCCCAATCTGACATGCATCACACCTGTTGATCATGTATTGCTTTGATATGTTCGGCAGTCCTAGAACACTTTGATCCCTGCATATATCCTTCAAGGTTCTTTCATTCACATGAGCAAGTCTCTTATGCCACACTTCAAGCTAACTTAGGGTTTGAGACCCAAAGTTGAATAGAGCTATGTTCCTGGTATCTCCTACTTCAAAAGTAAAGAGCCTACCATGCTTCTCACCTCGGGCTATCTTCTTGAAGCCTTGACATGGATCTTCCACAAAAGCTCCATGTTGGGTGAACCTAACTTGCAAGCTTTTTTCAACTATTTGGCCTACACTTATTAGGTTTTTAGTGATAGTGGGTACATAGAGAACCTTACTCAGAATGTTTGTCCTGCCATTGGAAGCTTTGACATTACCAATCTTCTCCACATTGTGCTTTGTGTCATCCCCTGTTTGCACTTCATGTCTATGCTTTGGACTTTCCAAATCAGATAGAAGAGCAATGTTGCCTGCAACATGATTCGAACATCCTGAATCTATGTAGAACAAATGATCATCTTCTTTACCTTCTTTGTGGCTTAGATTCATGAGAAGTAATGAGTCTTCATGTGGTTGATCTTCTGAATAATTGTTGTAGTCTCTTCTATTATAGCTTCTATTGTTGTTGTTGAAGTTGTGTCCACCTTTGCCTCTATTGCCGCCATATCCACCTCTTCCACTTCCTTTCTGGGTCTTCCCATTGAACCAGCAATTCTGAGTGGTGTGGTTGGTCTTATCGCATATGGCACAAGGTTGAACATTCTGACCTTTGGCTTTGTCTTGCTTTGGTCCTTTCTTCTTCCCTTTCCACTTGCTCTTGCTTGCGAAGTTGGCTTGGGAAGTCTCTTCTTCATCTTCTTCCTTCTTCTTGCCTTTCTGCTTCTTATCCTTCTTATCTGCATATAGAGCACTAGTTGAACTACCATGATAAGAGTTACCTTCCTTTATGCTATTGTTGGCTTCTTGATTGAAGAGTTGTCCAAGAAAGACGTTGAAGTCTGGAGTTTGCACATCCATGATGAGATCGTAAGCCGTCGTGAAGGATTGCCATTGCTTATCACTTCGAATGCCGTTGAGAATTTGCCTCATGATGACCTCTTCTTCAATCAGCTCTCCAATGGATGCTAACTGATCCGCAACCTCTTTGACCTTGGTAACAAACTCTGTGATGGTTTGTTTAGGTGTCTTCTTCATTTGGTTGAACTCGTTCCAAAGATGATTCTTTCTTGCTTTGGTACTAGCAGAAAAGAAAGTCTCCAGGGCATCCCAAGTCTCTTGAGATGTCTTGCATCCTCTAATATGTGGTAATAGAAAGTCAAAGATTGAGTTTAGTATGTACGACCTTGCTTGAGCATCCCTTGCTCACCAAAGTGTGAGCTTATCTGTCTCCTTTTGTGTAGGTCCTCCTTTGGATCTTGGAATAGGCATAGCTTCATCACCTGCTACAATTCCATAAAGATTTCTACCTTGCAAATAGGCCTCCATTCTGATTTGCCAAGCCGCGTAGTTGTGTCGATCAAGCTTCTCGATCATTGAGGGAAAACCGTCACCCATCTTGAACTAGCTCTGATACCACTGAAAGAACTTGGAGAAGCTTGTCAAAGGTAGAAAAGTGCGTTTCGAAGCGATGAAGTTTGGTCAAGCCAACCGGCACAAGACCAGCCCTTGAGCTTTTGGAGACTCAAATAGACCTTATAGGCATGCTATAAGTGCAAAGAAACACACTATGTACCTTGGAGCATCAAGGAGAATGAGTCGATACAAAACAGATAGGTTCGCGGGTCGACTAGCTCAAAAAACTTACTATCTATAGAAGAGACAATGAACTTCAAATGCCTATAGCGACCAGCGTGATTATAATTAAAAAAAATCCTTTTATGGGAGTGATACACATAGGGTTGAGTGTATGGAATGCACAAAAGTATAAGGAATAAGCAAAATATGCTATAGGAATGAATGCGACATTCACCGGTGGTACTTCCTATTTTTCAGGAATACGCAGAGATTGACCCCGAAGCAGAAAAACTGAGATTTCTCCAAATCTGCTTAACCAAATGCTTTGAAAATTTACAGGCATAAACTAGACACTAATACCTTTCCAATGAGTCCTCTTGCACTCAATTTGGAGCTCTGAGGAGAGAGCAGCAGCCTCTGCAAGATTACTGTTGGCGAAGAAGATGATGCAGAAAATTGAAGGAGCAAGACAATGATGGTCACAAGTGTATGTATATTTGCTTCCATGTATAATACAAGTGATTTCAACTCCTTATATAGCCTCTAGGAGTGTTCCACGACTTTTACAACTTGAATTTGAATTCAAATGAAGGTGGGAATGGTTGTTGGAGGGAATCAATTCACTTTCCTACAATCTAGGAAAAGTGAAGATCTTGATTGATCTACTTTTAGGTGACTTGATTTGCTTGATTGAATGCAACTTCAACCACCAAAATTTCGTGGGATTTTGGCTCTATATTTCTACCTTTACATGTGTCAAGCTCAAGGCTTTTACAATGGTAAATGAGCCATCAAAAATTTCTCAAAAAAATACAATAAATGAGCATATGAAAAAGAACTCTCCAACGGATATTCTTTCGACGCGATAGCCTTCGATGTAGATCAAATCCACCTCAAACATAGTGTAAGCTTGATGTTCCAATAGCTACCCGTTATGGGCTTATATGATGCGACATGTATTGGTTGCAAAAGCACTATGGAACATTGTGCAGGGTGTTGAAAAACGTCCTATCACAGTTGCAACTATTACATCTGCAACAATTGCACGTACTGAAGCTGATGCAGAAGGTGTCGAAGATGATGACATTCTGCATATTCTTGTTCATGCTTCGGTTTTTGCTGCACCTACTGAAGAGCAGATTTGTTTGGATGGAAAAGATGCTCAGGCACATGCATTGATAGCTTTGTCTGTCAAACGTGCCATTATTCCACATATTCGCTCTTGCAGAACAGCTAAGGATGCTTGGGATACACTTACCACATTATATCAAGCTAGGAATGAGGCTCATGTTGCTTACCTCCGAAAACAGTTGGCGAGTGAGCACATGAATGAAGGTGATTCTATGGATAGTTTTCTAAGAAAGATCAAAGACTTGAAGGAACAGTTGATTTCTGCTATTGAGGTTATACCAGATAGCTCACTTGTGCACACCGTTCTGAATGGTCTTCCTGATTCATATCAAAGTTTTGCTTCTACTCTTCGGTTGATGATGAAAGGAAATCCAAATGCCTTGTCTTTTGAGGAGTTAGTCTCTGTTTTGTTGCAAGAGGATAAGTCCAGGCAAAACAGGTCCATTATGCGTGTTGTAGATAAAGCTTTCCTGGCTAGTCAGAAGGGCAAAGGAAAATGGAGCTCTTCACCTAGTAAGCAGAAATCTGCTAATGCTGCACAATCGAAGAGGGAAGACAAAGATGAAAAGAAATCAGAAAAGCAGAAATTGTTTTGCAAGTACTACAAAGGAAATGATCATATCATAAAGAACTGCCCAAAACTGGCTAAAGAGGCAAAGAAGAAAGAGGCTGGAATGGTTGTTGCAGAGGCCTCTACACCAAAAACAAAGTCTGCTAATCTTTTGCAAGAAGAAGAATGGGCGTTTACTACTGTTTGCAGTTTTGACCCATCTTCTCATGAGCAATGCATGTCTGCAGTAGAATTAGATGTTTGGTACTTTGACAGTAGGGCGACCAAACATATACCTCGCAGCGCAATTTTTTCTCCACTCAAGCCTTCCCTACAGGGAATACTGTTACATGCGCCAACAACTGGGAGTTGGTAAGATCATTTTGACTACTGCTGATGGTAGTTCTTTCACTTTGTCAAATGCTTTGTTTGTGCCAGGGATCAAGAAAAATATGTTATCAGTTTCCGCATTAGCCAAGATTCGCTTGGTTATGAAATTTGTTGATGACAAGTGTACAGTTCATGATCTATCAAATGGCAACGTGATTATTGCTTCTGGCATTTTATGTCGTGGGTTGTATAAGCTCATAGACCATGAAAGATCTGTAAATGATTCGGCATGTGCACTACATGATTCTCAGGTTATGTCAGATGCAAAGCTTTGGCATGCACGCTTTGGTTATCTAAATTTTGCTAGTTTGCTATGCCTACAGAAATCTGAAATGATGTCCTCTTTGCCCAAACTTGAGGCACCTGGAAAACATGTTTGTGAAGGCTGTATTTTGGGCAAAATGCAACGTTCATCCTTTCCAAAAGATGGCTCAGTTCGGGCTACTCAGAAATTGCACCTTGTACATAGTGATGTATGTGGTCCTATGCAGACACCTTCTTTTGGAAATTATCTTTACTTCGTGACTTTCATCGATAATTTTTCCAAGCATGCATGGATATATCCATTGAAGGCAAAGTCCAAAGTGTTCATGTGCTTCAAATAGTTTGTGGTTTTGGCTCAAAATCTGTCAACATGTAAAATGGGCACCCTCCGTTCTGATCGAGGGGGGAAATATGTGTCTTCTAATTTTAATGCATTTCTTGTTGAACGTGGGATAAAACACCAGTGTACAGTGCCGTATACATCTCAAGAGACTGGAGTTGCTGAACGAAAGAACAGGTCACTCATGGAGATGACGAGGTGTATGGTCAAGAGTCAGGCTTTACCACATAGTTTCTGGTTTGAGGCTGTCATGTGTGCAGCATATGTACTTAACACGTGTCCCACTAAAGCGCTTCAGTCTATCACTCCATATGAGGCTTGGCATGACCGAAGGCCATCTGTTGCTCATCTGCATGGTTTTGGTTGTTTGGCATATGCATTAGTGCCCGAACAACATCGCAAAAAAATTGGATGATAAAGCAGTAAAATGTATTTTTGTTGGATACAGTTCTGAAAGTAAAGGCTACCGTCTGTATCATCCACAAACTAAACGCATTCTGATCAGCCATGATGTTGTTTTTGTGGAAGATGCTATTCAGCCATTGCTTTCATGTACTAAGGAGACATCTGTTAGCTCCAATGACATGTATGATACTTTGCCGCCTCTTTCTACAGGTGGACAGTCTAGTGTTGGTCCTAATGAGGTAACTTCTCAGCCTTTGCAGGTTTCATGTGATGATGCAGATCATTCCATATCTGATGCAGATTTACATGATGCACTTATTGACGAGAGAGCTGATATTGAGCAGGCAAGAACTATACGAAAATGGCTGGTGCAGACCTTGCGTGACAGCAAATTAGATGCACCTCTGTCATATCGTACTCGATCAGGCTCTCATAGTGCCTCGTTTGCATTAGATTGCTATGCTATGGCTGCATCTAGTCTCTGTGATGAGACTGAGCCTGTTTCCTTTGATGAAGCACATCAGAAAATTGGATGGCTACTATGCAATCTGAATATGATGCTATAATGAAGAATGATACTTGGCCTTTATGTGACTTGCCTCCTGGCAAGAAGGCCATTGGCACTAAGTGGGTATACAAGTTGAAGCGTAAACCTGATGGTACAGACAGGTATAAGGCTAGGCTTCTTGCAAAGGGTTATGCGCAGAAAAGAGGCATTGATTTTGATGAAACCTTCGCACGTACATGCCGTATGACTATTGTTCGGAGCATTTGTGCACTTGCAGCTCATCATGGTTGGAATGTACATCAGTTGGACATTAAAATTGCATTTCTGAATGGTGACTTGCATGAAGAAGTGTATGTTTTTCAGCCACACATCATGGTTGGAATGTACATCAGTTCGACATTAAAATTGCATTTCTAAATGGTGACTTGCACGAAGAAGTGTATGTTTTTCAGCCACGTGGCTTTGTGCAGAAAGGGCATGAAAACCAGGTATGCAGGTTAAAGAAGGCATTATATGGTTTAAAGCAAGCACCACGTGCTTGGTATGAGTAGATGCATGCCTATCTGATTGCACATGGTTTTGAGAACAGTCCAACTGACAGCACCTTTTATGTTAAGGGTGCTAATGATGTACTTCTGAAGGCATCTACTCATACCAAGCACCACGTGCTTGGTATGAGTAGATGCATGCCTATCTGATTGCACATGGTTTTGAGAACAGTCCAATTGAAAGCACCTTTTATGTTAAGCGTGCTAATGATGTACTTCTGATCATTGTGGTTTATGTTGATGACATGCTGCTCACTGGTCCTCATGAGAGGAATATTGCTGATTTTAAGGCTGATTTGCATGCCTCATTTGAGATGTCTGATTTGGGGCATTTGCATCACTATTTGAGCATTCAATTTATGCACGTTGGTGGTGGAATGGTTTTGTGTCAAACGAAATATATTGACACATTATTGCAACGTTTTGGACTTGAAGACTGTAAACCTATTGCTACTCCTATGGAAACAGGTTTACGCCTGAGTCTTCATGATGCTGGAGATGCATTTGATGCTATTCTCTATCAGCAGGCTGTTGGATGCTTGATTTATTTATGCATTACTCGGCAAGATATTCAGTTTGCTGTCTCACAGATGAGCAGGTTTATGCATTGCCCAAGAGTCAAGCATTGGAAGGCGGTTAAGCACGTTTGTCGCTACTTGAGTGGTACCCGGCTACTTGGTTTGTTTTATCCCAAGGGAGGATCACTACCGCCAGATTTGCATGCTTTTTTTGACTCTGATTGGGTTGGCTGCTATGACACTCGTGTGTCCACTAGTGGCTTTTGTTTCATGCTTGGTAGCTCATGTATATCTTGGTTGAGCAAGATGCAGCCTATTGTAGCCACTTCCAGTTGTGAGGCTGAGTATAGGGAAGCTTTCACAGTGACAATTGAGTGTGTGTAGCTGAGACGCCTTATGGCTGATTTGGGTGTTGGTCAGTCTTCTGCAACCACCACCTTCATTGACAGTCAAAGCGCATTGGCAGTTGCGAGGAACCTTGTGTTCCATGCTCGCACTAAGCACATTGAGTGCATTATCATTATGTCACGGAGAGGTTCTCTACTCGGGAGATCAGCTTGGCATATGTGCCCATGGAGGAGAACATTGCAGACCTTTTCACGAAGGCTCTGCCTAGGGAGAAGTTTGAAGCTTTTCACAAAGCTTTGGGCTTACTTCCTTTTGTGGAGTGATTTCCACATAGCTTGGCACTTCCTTATACATGAGTGCAAGCTCCTTGTTCACCGCATCACTCCAAGGGAGGATTTGTTGATATATTTAGGTAGTGATGCGTGTGAACACTCTCGGACCTCCGGGGCACTTTTTTCCCTCTTTAGGAGGTTTTTTTCCCCCGGCTTGTATATACGCCTATTGCCCTAAAGGGCTACTTATCTTTGTACATTCTCTAGTAATACATTCAGTATTGTGTGTTGTGCTCCAAGCTTCTTCTTCCTTGTGTTGTTCGCGTGCTTCCGCATACGTCTAACTCCAACATCATGATCGCGCACATCTCTGAGAGCGAGTTTGATGTTGTGGCTAAGTCAACTCTTGATATAGTATATTGTAAAGGTCCAACTTCTCTGAAGGTATAACAAGCATCTAACGAACCTTTTCTATGTCGATTTGGTCAATGTTGACCTTCCGCACATCCGTTGTGTGACCTTCGGTCTCCAGGATTTTTGTGGATCTACCACTTTGAGTATAAGAGCCTCAAAAACAACTTGTTTCAGAGTATCAAAACTCTCTTTCTGCTCTTGCTTCCATGCAAACGAAACTTTGCCTTGAAGGAAGTTCGTCATAGGCGTTATTATTGACGAATGAGAAGAGATCAATTTCTGATAGAAACTAGAAAGTCCTTAGAATGACCGTAATTGCCCCTCATCTTGAGGATAGATTCAATACTAACCTTAGATTATTCTAATGTTCATGCAGAGTCCTACTATACACTAAGAAATCATCAACAAAATAAAAAACACACTTTCCATTGAACGGTCACAAAATATCATTAATTAACATCATAAATGTAGAAGGTGCATTAGTCAAACCAAATGGCATGAACAAATACTCATAATGCCCAAAACATGTCCTGAAAGCTATCTTATGTACATCATGATCTCTTACCCTAATCTGATGATAGCCACTTTCTAAATCTATTTTACTA
The DNA here is from genome assembly GCA_020310875.1 of Ceratopteris richardii. NCBI lineage: Eukaryota > Viridiplantae > Streptophyta > Polypodiopsida > Polypodiales > Pteridaceae > Ceratopteris > Ceratopteris richardii. Next base: position 71,188,670 of record CM035416.1, read on the forward strand.
AATACAACGGCTCCACATAGAGCCTCCAAAAGATCATCTATCTTGGGCATGGGATATATGTGTCTGATAGTAATCTTATTGAGTGCTCGGTAGTCGACACACATCCTATAAAATCCATCTTTCTTTTTCACAAGAAGAACTGGTGCCGCAAAGGATGAATAGCTTGGCTTGATCAGCCCTTTCTGTAGGTACTCGTCCACAACCTTGCGGACTTCATTTTCCTCCTACAAACTTATTCAAAATGGTGGCCGAGAGCTCGGACTCTCTCCTAGTACCAATTCGATTCTACATTCTATGTTCAATAGCTCGGATTAATCAGCCCTTTCTGTAAGGTACTCGTCCACAACCTTGCGGACTTCATTTTCCTCCTGCAAACTCATTCGGTGGCCAAGCGGTCCGCCTTGCTCTTGGTACCAATTCAATTCTATGCTCTATGTTCCTACAAGGAGGCAAACTTGAAGGTAATTCTTTCAAGAATAACTCTTGAAATTCTGCTCTTACTTTCTCTAAAAGTGCTAGAGTATTTCAACTTGAGTCTCCATGACTACATGAATCCATCATAATACACGATGAATGCACAAAATAAAGAAAATATATATACTTACAATCAATCTTGAGCAACTTGGTAGCCGTTACCAATCGCGTCTCTTGGAGATCTGGCTCTCCACTGACTCTCCCCTCAGCTCAAACTCATACACGTGCAAAGCAAAGTCAATGACTGATCTCTTCCTCGCATGCCACTTCTTACTAAGGACTACATCGAAACCTGCTAGTCTCGCTATCTCGAAATCCAATTTGTCCTCATAGGACAGGATCTGGATGGGCAAATCAACAACTCGTCGATCCCATGTCTCCGTTCCCTTCCGATCGGCTAACTCTACTGTGTAGCCATACTCTAACTCCACAATCTCTAGATGTAACCTCTTGACTAGTCCGAAACTAATCACATTATGTGTCAACCCAATGTCAAAGAGTACCTTGAGGGGCTGTCTTGCCACGACTCCCCTCATGCACACAAAATTTATCAAGACATCCTTAGCATATTGATTAATGATACATAAGTGTAAAGAATCCATCTCAATAAATTATTTCCTATGATTTGCAAAATATACAAAGGAAATCTCAATTATTACTGAGTTTGCATGTTGATATATCTACAGAAGCAAGCACACTCAAGTATGATACATGTTTTGAAATGCCCAACATCCACAGCCATACTCTATGCATATAATAGGACAAAAACGAGTATGCATATTCAAGTGTGAGAAAAAGCTATAGAGTATGAATAGCAACATATCTCTGAGATTCACTTACTCCATAGTTTTGACATCTTGTGTGACTGATTGAAGTTGTTTTTGCAGAGTATCGATTTCTCTCAAGCGCTTCAGTCTTTCCTCTTCCATTCGTTTCTCATTTTCATTTAGTAAATCTCTGTATCTTTTTAATCGTACAGCACTAGTTGCTTCAAAAATCTTCACCTCATTCTGCAAACTTGCTTCCAGCCTTTCCATCTGCATACTCCAAGGTCTTGGTTCATTAGAGAAAAAATTTCTCCATATCTTTCTACTTCAATGAACAGCTTACCCTTTGCTTATGAGTTCTTTCCAACTCCTCTGTCCTTCTTTTCTGACTCTCTATTTCTCTCTGTTTGTCCTCAATGCGCTGTTTAATGCGCTCAAGTCTCTCTTTGAACTTCATTTCATTCTCAGCAAGATTGTCCACTTGGAGTTGAATTTCTAGAAGTCGTGCTCTCTCTTTATCATATTCCTGCAACTCAATCAAAGTCACTATATACTGGCAGTTACAGATATTTGTACTAAATGACTCTTTTAATACATTATTAACTTTACAAACGCTTAACTCCAGATGAATCAATAACAATGCTCGTTTAGCATACACATTTCCCAACCAATACTCGATACCATGAAAGAAAATGTAGCTGTTTCTGAGGTTACATATGATATGATACAAGCTGAAAAGAAAAAATGCAAATTTGAAAAAACTGAAGTCCATCACTGTCAAATCGAATGAATCAGCTTTGCTTACTTCTGTTCTGTGATGAGTCAACTGCAACATGCAGATTTCTGCCCTTGTCTCTCACTACAGATCCCCTATTCTCTTCATTTCCTGTTCTTTCTATCACATTCTTTTGATTACCATACTATTCCAAGCTGTACCTCTCCCCTACGGCTTCCTAACTTCCCTAATTCCTGTTATCCCAATGCTCTTGAATGACCATGCTACTTCAAACTGCATGTTCTCCTATGGACCTCATTAAAAAAAAAAAAGTTGCTCTGTGCATTAAACCTAAGTCTTACAGAACAATGAAAAAGAGTTTTTTTCCAAACATATAAAAAGGGAAAAAGAAAGTTAGAACAACTCAGTCACATTCCTCGATAATTAACAAAATGTAAAGACAAAATACAATAAAACTTATGATATCACGCTGGCAAAACTTGATGACATGGGTTCACAATATCTTCATACTTTAAAGACATCTCCATAAATAAATGTAGAGTAAAAAACACTCAAAAAAGTATTTTTCTTAACATTACCTCTTTATTCTTCTTATGCGCAAGATGGACTTGTATGTACTCACTTTCTTCCGTCCACTGAACCAAGTTCCTCTGAGGATCAATTTTTTGCATGTATCTAGGTGTCACAAGATCGCCTCGAATGCCAAGCATTTTTCCGTGCTCATGCAATAATTTGGCAACTAATTTTGCCTCCAAATATCCAAGTGCTTCAGCCCTAAACAGAAGGAAGGCCTCTGAACATTGTGCACTAATGAAATCAGGTAACCTGATTTCCGG